>CM038710.1:39202071-39592071 GCA_021613375.1 Megaleporinus macrocephalus | reverse complement strand
GTTTACCCAAAAACTCTAAAGGTTTACCAGAGACGCCGCTTGCCGCTTGGTTAAAGACGCTGTACCGCAAACTCTACAGACGTACAGTAGCTGGAATCGCTGGTTCAGCAGCCGTGCTCACTGAGACTAATGTGGAGCTGAGCCTGTTAGCTCGTTAAGTCTAAAATTACTGGTGTTTGGAAACAAACCGACTGGCTGAAAGTACTTGCCGCCCATAGAGGGGTTTTTGTTTTTCCCACTCTGTCTGAGGACAGTTAGCTGATGAATCCCTTAGATTGATGTTGAGAGAGGCTTTTAGAGTGAACCGACAAGAGAGATTAGACTATGCTGTGTCGCCACGTCATGTACAGTAGTTGGGAGCATGAAGCGGTGGGCCGGCATAGTGGCTGCTGTAGCATAAACATTTGCTAACATGAATCAAAGCCCACCCTATCCCCTAAAATATTAGCTGATTCCACTCTAGGTAAGGTAGTAAATCACTGTATGTATAAATAAATAAATAAAATACAGCATTATCTGTACGTCTGTTTATTATTAGATAAATGTCTGGATTATATACACATAACCAAAAAAAAAGATGAAATTAAATGACAAAATAATGTATGTTGAGGTTTCCTGACTAGACCAGACTAACATTAATGTTAGACAGTAAGGCTGTGTCCCAAACAGCACACTCTGGAACATTACATACTGCACTACTGAAAGCACTTCTAACGATGGTGTCCTTTTGTTTATTATTTAATAATTTATTTACTTAATTTTTGATATTTTATTTTTTCTCGTATTTAATGTATTAAGAGAGTAATTTAACTTACTCTGGTTTCAGAGTGCTTTCTGAGTAAAGTTAATATAAACGTTAGCTAACCCAAACTCGCCTAGTCTGTTACCATAACAACACATTACACTAAAGCCGTGATTATTACAGTATGTATGGTCATTGTTGCTATTCATTGCTCTTATCACTGACCTCGTGTTTAAAGCTGGTCTGAGCTACCCGACGCTCCAGCGAGGCGAGAGCTTGGCTCAGTGAAGCTGCTGACTGCAGGATATTTCTGAACAGGCATCTCAACACAAGCCTTAACAAAGAGAGAGACCCAGACCACCTATGTGAACACTGCCAAAACAGGCTTTTAAAATAAAAGTAAAAGTTTCTGTGGTTTAATTTTTGGGTGGGACAAATCTACCTGTTTCTGATATTGGGCGGGGCACCCCCCTCCCCCACCCCCCGGTTCCTACCCCAATGACAGGAACAACAACATGGAGCGAGCCAAAGAGTCATCTGCATGGAGGTATTTCACACTTGCTATGCCAACAAGTTCCATGGCAACATGCAAAATCTGCAGAACAAATGTTGCAAGGGGTGCAAACTACAATACAACACATTTAATTAAGCACCTCCAGAAGTACCAGGCTAAAGCGCATGCCGAGTTCCTCATGTTACAGCCGAACAAACAGAAAGAAGCAGGAGACGAAGCGATGGTGGATGCACTGCGGAGTGGTGAAACATTTCCAATCGGTAGATGTGAAAAAGACAACGAAAATAACAGAGAAAATTCTGGAATTTAGTGTTTTAGATGCGAGGCCAGCGTCGGTGCTGGAAGATGAAGGCCTCCGTCGCCTGCTTTAACGCATGGAGCCACGTTATTATTTACCATCGCCAACATGTTTTTCCCAGACTGCTCTGCCAGAACTGTACAACACAGCATGTGGACACGTTTCACAACAGTTGAATGATGTCAAAGTTATTCAACAATGGTATCGGACCGGTATCGAGTATCGACCGATACGCAAAATATATGTATCGTATCGGTATCGGAACTGAAAAAGTTGGATCGGTGCATCCCTACCCCCTAGGGTCCAACTAGGATCTAAATTTAATAAGAATAAAACACATTATATTGAATATAATCAATATAGCATAAACTATACAATATATATATTTCATACACGTGTGATATTTTACTGTATTTTCTCATAATCATCAGTTACCACAGAATAAACGTTGTACCTTTTTTCTAATCACTTCTGATTTCTGTTGTTTGCCTTGCAGTCGCTCTCTCTTTGCCTGGTGCTGTGGATTGTTATGGGTGTAGATAAGTGGAGCATGGCACCGTGACCTCATTGCTACGAGGGCTCAGGGTATTGTGAGTCCCAAAGCCTCTCTTTTTACCCCCAAACAGGATTTCCCTCTGCATGGTCCAAAGCTGCTTTCCGCAGCCCGCCTTCTTGCCGCGTGGCTGTGTACGTGTCCGTCCGGGCCGGTGCAGGAGGCCGCCGTGGCGCAGAGTGCGAATATCGTAGGCTAAAGCTAAAGGGATCAGGAGTAATAGCCTGAGTGTACATCTCCGTGACATCCGGTCATCCAGCCTAGCCCTGCGCCTCACTGTGTGGACGAGCGGCCTATTCACTTTAGCCTCCCTCACTTTTTTTTTTCTTCCTCCAACATAATCCCTCACTTTTTGCTCCGCTCCCTCTCTTCCTGTCCAAACACCTGTTTGGAACTCACCTCTGGTGCTCCAGCTGCTGGTGCTGCAATGCAGGGATATCACTGCTGCTCCCTCAGCGTTAAGGGGGGTGGTGGGGGGCGGAGCAGATCCGCTCGCACTCGGAGAGACCGCCGCGTTCTGCTCCTGGATCTCGACTGCAAAGCGTTAATCAAGGGATTAAAGAGAAGCGTTTAGAATCATGCAAACTGCATCGGCACTGGATGTGAACCTGAAAGTACTGATATGTACTGCTCAGTCAGTGTTTATGTAATTAATTTATTTTATGTAAATTTTTTAATTAATTTATTTTATGTGTTTTTTTTTTTTGTTTTTTTTTTTGAATGATGAGAATATTGGGATTGTATGCTTCGCCTAAACATTGAGAAGAGTGCAGTTAGATTTGAATTAGGGAACAGAGATCGTTGATCATCCCTTGATTATTATAAGCGTCATGCAGGCTAAGCACCACTTATGGACACCCCTGGTGGTTTCACATTGTTTTAAATACTGAAAATATATAAACATGGCTTAAAATGAAATTTGCTGCTTAATTTACTCTAAAAGAGATGATTTTAATTAAATTGATGGAAAACCCAAGCTCGTTACGGAAATTCCAGAACGCTACCGTGTGACATCACTGGTGGACAACAGTGAACAGCACCGTGGTGCTTCTTCAGATTCTGATGATATTTCTGAATATGAATTTGAAAGAGCTGTAATGTAGAAATAGACCACCATATCACTTAGTCCTGAGACTTTTAGTTAAACCACACCCACAACAGCAGCTCATCCTGAGTGTAAACAGTATCTAGCTTAATAACCAACATTATTCATGACAACAGCCTAGCAACCAGCTACACTCAGATATAGAGGTACATTTACTGTAGTAAATATGATCAAAGTGAAACTTGCTGTCATACGACATTAATACATACACACTTTTCTCATTTCCCATTATATCTACTAGAGAGAGATTTTATCTGTCCAGTATCATTCACTTCACTTTAGTCCTGGATATATGGAGATATTTGTAGTGCATTATTTAGTATCGTGACATTCTGGATCATTGACCTGTTACAATCTGATGAGAATTCTTGTATTTTTTAATATCTCAGTTAGGGGTGTGCCATATAATATCATGTGCAATAATAAAATGTAATTCAATTGAATTACTCTTGGTGATATGACAAAGCATTGAATTTAAAAAAAATTGTCATATCGCCAAGAGTATCGTTTTTGCAAAATACCATGAAATATCGTGATATCGCCCACCCCTACCAGGCATAAGCATTTGTAATTGCTAGAGTCAAATTCTTAAAACCAAATGTCTTGTGGGGGAACCAAGACATTTAACACTACTGGTCTGATACAGCACTTAAGAGTACGCCATGTGGCTGAATACAGTGAGTATCCACAAACAGCAAAGCTAGCACACACAGCTAGCACCCAGAAAACAGTACAGCAGCAACAACAGCCAATGTGATTGAGTTTATAGCGCTAGATAACCATGTTTCAAACATGTTTCACGACTTGCTTGTGCTAATTGCATGTAGCCCTGCTGTGGCATATAGCCCCGCCCGCAATCGGTATCAGCCTCCGAAACGCTGAACGGACCATCTCTAGTAATTGCTCTTAAGTAGTTGTAATTACATGTATAACACTTTATAAGGCAAATGTACTTAATGGGATATATAACACAAGATATCTGTTCAGTCACCAGTCAGCTAAAAATAAAGGACTCGCACTAAATATAAAAATAACAAATAATATAAAATAGTATGCAAGACATGCTGCTAAATTTGAGCCAAGCTGGGAGTCACTGTTATGATGTGCTTGGGTTTTGTGCAAGAAATATACTAGAACCCTTTTTCGTAGAATGTTGCGTTATGATGTGTTAAGCCTGACGTTATAAAGTCACATAGTCTTGCTTTATGAAATGTTATGCACGTGATTATATCTATTTAACAGCGAATATGTAGTATTGCTCTTATGTTGGAACAGGAAGGGGCTGTCCCCAAACTGTTACCACAAAGTTGGGAGCATGAAATTGGCTAAAGTCTTTTAGAATCTAAAATCTGAAAGTTCTTTTCACTGGAACTAAGGGGCCAAGCCCACCTCCTGAAAAGCAGCCCCACGCCATAATCCTCCCTCAACCAAACTTTATACCTGGCACAATGCAGTCAGACAAGTACTGTTCTCCTGGCAACCGCCAAACCCAGACTCATCCATTGGATTGCCAGATGGAGAAGCGCGATTGGTCACTCCAGAGAACACGTCTCCACTGCTCTGTGGCGGCGTGCTTTACACCACTGCATCCGATGCTCTGCATTGAGCTTGGTGATATAAGGCTTGGATGCAGCTGCTTGGTCATGGAAGCCCATTCTGTGAAGCTCTGAAGGCCAGATGAAGTTTGGAGGTCTGATAGCGACTGACTCTGGAGAAAGTTGGCCACCTCTTTTCTCCATCCTATCACGCTACCACGCTGGAGTTCACTGAGCTCCTGAGAGCGACCCATTCTTCCACTAATGTGTGTCGAAGCAGTCTGGATATCTGGGTACTTGTTTTTATATACCTGTGGCCGTATAAGTGATTGGAACATCTGAATTCAATGATTTGGATGTGTGAGTAAATACTTCTGGTTACACTTCATACACTATATTGCCAAAAGTTCCAGTTAAGAAGCTTCCAAGAAGCTTTCCAGTCCCTGATTGGCTGGATCAGCTGAATTAGAGTGAGGTAATGCACGGGGCAGCTTATTAGATACATGTTTGAGCTGAACTCTGGATCGTAGCTCTCCAGGACTTGAGTTGCAGACCACTGATCTAGCTCATCTTCAGGCAGTTCACAAGCTCCATGACTTTGAAGTATAATTGTTCAGCATTGTTGTTCATTAAAGCTGTAATTAAAACCGCATCTCCTGCGACTGCAACATGTCTCTCTGTCTTATTGTGATTTAAATCTTGCAGACACTGTCATTCTTAGTATGCTCACACCCTACAAATCATCTTCCCATCGTAATTGTGTTTTGGAGGTAAAGTATCTTTATTATTATTTTAGATATGTGAGCTTTTACCAGTGGTCTTCCATGTGGAATGTTTAAAGAGTGGAACAAATGCTTTGCACGATGAGTTGCAGACACAAATCAAGCAAACACCACCTGGCTTCTGATTATATAAACTCATTTCTTTGACCACGTTCATTTACATAAAAATCTTTTTTTTTTTTTTTTTTAATGCATCGCATACTCCAAAATCCGAGTTGCCAGACCCCATCACGCACCGCGCATCCACATCTAACGGAACTGATGCGTCCCGTCAGAAAATTAATGGGATCAGTTGCTGTGCACCGCTGCGCTGGAGCAGTGTTAATGCAGCCGTAGTCATCACACACCCAACGCAGACAGCTTTGTGTGTATCAAGTTAAAATAGTTTCTAATACACGCCTGATCATGTGACTCCTGACTCTGTGTGATGCTCGGTTACCTATAAACATGTCTCTGAAGTTTTGGCTCTGGGTGTGTACATTTTTAGAGGTGTCACACAAGTGACAAATGAATTACCTGAAGGGGAATTCCACCCTTTATTTGTCTTTTTAAAATGTTTGTGAAATGATTTAGTATAGAGAAACTGACTGACCCTGATCTTTCAACATGGTTGGTTTTTAAACTACAGCACACTGAAGGTAATGGAAAAGCATGGGTAATGCTGATGGTCTGTAAACTGCCAAGGGGTAAAGACCCCTTGGATGTCTGGTTCCTATCACCTCCACTGAATAGGGGTTCTAACTCAGTAGGTTTCTGTAGAATACAGCAGTTTACATCAAACCCATCTGAAAGAGCTCTTTACGTTATGCAGGAATTTTGGAACATTGGTGGAATTCCACTTTAATGGCTGTATATGGGTGAAAGCCAGTGTGTGGTGATTTTTGTTTATTCCCCCCACCCTACCCGCCCCCCTCTCAGGCTATTTCTTTCCTCCTCTGTTTGTTTCCAGGCAGTGTTCTCAGTCAGGCCGGTCTTTTGTTCGACACTTGAACTTTAGTTTTGACCTTCAGTTTGGTTCCGACTCACCTTTGCTTCTCTGCAGTAGCTGCGCTGCTGATTGACTGACTGACTGAATCGCCTTCACGTCACACCGTCTGCATACAAACACACAAACCTTTACTTTTCTCCCTCCCTTCCTTTCTCCCTTTCTTTCTCCCTCCCTTTCTCCCTTCCTTTCTCCCTTCCTTTCTCTCTTTCTTTCTCCCTCCCTTTCTCCCTTCCTTTCTCCCTTTCTTTCTCCCTTCCTTTCTCTCTTTCTTTCTCCCTCCCTTTCTCCCTTCCTTTCTCCCTTCCTTTCTCCCTCCCTTTCTCCCTTCCTTTCTCCCTTCCTTTTATCCATTTCTCTTCTCTCCTCTTTTTTTAAATCTCATTCTTTATCAATCTCTCTAGGGTTATGGTTAGGGTCTCTCTATCTTGATATCTCTCTCAATATCTCTCTCTCTCTCTCGATATCTTAAAATCTCTTTCTTTTGATATCTTGATATCTCTCTCTCAATATCTTGATATCTCTCTCTCTCAATATCTCTCTCGATATCTCGATATCTCTCTCTCGATATCTCGATATCTCTCTCAATATCTCACTCTCCCTCGATATCTCTCTCTCTCTCTCAATATCTCTCTCTATCTCTCTCAATATCTCTCTCTCTTGATATCTATCAATATCTCTATCTCTCTCTCAATATCTCTCTCTCTTGATATCTCTCAATATCTCTATCTCTCTCTCAATATCTCGATCTCTCTCTCTATCGATATCTTGATATTTCTCTCAACATCTCTCTCTCAATATCTCTCTCTCTTGATATCTCTCAGTATCTCTGTCTCTCTCAATATCTTTATCTCTCTCAACATCTCTCTCTCGATATCTCGATATCTCTCTCTCGATATCTCTCTCAATATCTTGATATCTCTCTCTCAATATCTCTCTCTCAATATCTCTCTCTCGATATCTCTCTCTCTCTCTCAATATCTCTATCTCTCTCAATATCTCTCTCTTGATATCTCTCAATATCTCTCTATCCCTCTCTCAATATCTCTCTCTCTTGATATCTCTCAATATCTCTCAATATCTCTCTCAATATCTCGATCTCTATCGATATCTTGATATTTCTCTCAATATCTCAATATCTCGATATCTCTCTCTCTCGATATCTCAATGTCTCTATATATATCTCGATATCTCTCTCAATATCTCTATCTCTCTCGATATCTCTCAATATCTCTCTCGATATCTTGATATCTCTCTCTCTCTATCTCTCTTTCTCTCTCGATAGCGTAAATCTCTCTCTCTCGATATCTTATCTCTCTCTTAATATCTCTCTCTCTCGATATCTTGATATCTCTCTCTCAATATCTCTCTCAATATCTCTTACTCTCTCGATATCTCTTTCTCAATATCTCTTTCTCTCTCGATATCTTTATCTCTCTCAATATCTCTCTCTCTCAATATCTCTCTCTCTCTCTCGATATCTTTATCTCTCTCAATATCTCTCTCTCTCTCTCTCGATATCTCTATCTCTCTCTCTCGATATCTCTCTTTCTCCTATCTCGATATCTCTCTCTCGAGATCTCTATCTCTCTCTCTCGCTTGATATCTCTATCTCTCTCGCTCGATATCTCTCTTGATATCTCTCTCTCAATATCTCTTACTCTCTCAATCTCTCTCTCTCGATATCTTATCTCTCTCTTAATATCTCTCTCTCTCGATATCTTGATATCTCTCTCTCAATATCTCTCTCAATATCTTACTCTCTCGATATCTCTTTCTCAATATCTCTTTCTCTCTCGATATCTTTATCTCTCTCAATATCTCTCTCTCTCAATATCTCTCTCTCTCTCGATATCTTTATCTCTCTCAATATCTCTCTCTCTCTCTCGATATCTCTATCTCTCTCTCGATATCTTTATCTCTCTCAATATCTCTCTCTCTCTCAATATCTCTATCTCTCTCGATATCTCTCTTTCTCCTATCTCGATATCTCTCTCTCAATCGCGATATTTCGATATCTCTCTCTCTTTCAATATCTCTCCCTCTCTATTTCTCTCTCTCTCTCTCTCTCTCTCTCTCGATATCTCTCTCTCTCGCTCGATATCGCTCTCGATATCTTGATATCTCTCTCTTTTGCTCTACCTCTTTCTCCCTCTCTTTCTTTCTCTCTCCCTTTCTCTCTTTCTTTCTCTCTCTTTAAACTTCCCTTTCTCTTTCGTTCCTTGTTTTTTTTTTGTCTCATTCATTTATTCTTTTTTCTCATTTTCATTCTATCCCTTATGTCATTTAACTTCTTTCCTTCTTCTCTCATTGTCAGTCTCTCTCTCATGCTCTCACTCTCTAGCTCTCTCTCTGTCATTTGTTGTGCTCCCTCCATCCTTTTCTTTTATGCATTTTTTTCCTTTTTTGTTTCATTCAGCTCTGTAAGAATACCCCATGTTTCGTTTTCTTTGTCATGCTTATGTTTTCTTTCCTTTTTTATTTTTGCTTTCTCCTTTTCTCATATCTTTCTTTCTATCCTGCAATCTTTTCTTCGTTTTATTTTTTTCTTTCTTTCCTAGAGAGTCTGGAAGAGAGTATTAAAGAAAGAGAGGGGATTTAAAGCACATAGTTAAAAGAGGGGGAGAGAGTATTAGTGAAATGGAGAGAGAGAGAGAGTATTAAACAAAGGGCCCTAAAAAAGGAAAGATAGGGAGAATGATTGTGAAAGAATGTGCAAGAACGTAAGTATTAATGAGAGAGAGAGAGAGAGAGAGAGAATAATAGAGGGACTAATGAATGAGCGGGATGAAGATGTGAGCAGTGTTAGTGCTCTGGCAGTCGTGTGTTGTTGAGCAGGCAGGCATGAACTGGCACCCGGAGGAAATGATAACTAGACTGTAGGAGGGAGGAGAGGAGAGTGAGAGGGTCTCTGATCTGCTGAATGACTCTGTGGCTTTGTGTGTTGTTTTACAGAGGAGGACGTGGAGAACTTTGAAATGGCCGCGCTGTCTCTGGAAACACAGCGTAACATTGAAGCCGACAGCTTCTGGTGTATGAGCAAGCTCCTGGATGGAATACAGGTGTGTGTGTGTATGTGTGTTTGTTTTTGTAGACTTTCGAGACAGCTTCTAATGGTCCTGAACGCTGAAGGTCCGTGTGGTGGTGTTGGGCAATATCGTAGGACCATTGCCTGATAAATGGATCCAAGAAATAAAGGTCCAGAATTACTCAAGTGGACATTTTGGACATAAGGTTTGGTTTAAACAACGATAATATACAGTACTGTGTAGAAGTCAGAGACCACCCTACATTTATTTACTTCCAGCCATTAAGAGTTAACACTGTGGGCCTGATGGGATTTTTAAAAGCTGTTAGTAAGTAAAGGAAACAAAGATGTGCAAATCAGACAAAGACACTGTGGATGTTCTCAAAGCCATAGAGTCCAGAACTCAACATTAGTGAATGTGTTTGAGATTATTGGATTGCGAGAAGAGGAACATTCAAACCAAATTCTAAAACTGAACTTTAAAAAGCTTTAAAATATCCATGCAGTTTTTCTTAACCACTTAAAGCAAATCAGCAGAAAACATGTATGTATGTAGAGATAAATTAGACCAGTCTGGTGACCAATCTTCATTAATTGCACATTGCACCAGTAAGAGCAGAGTGTGAAGTTCAGTTAGCAGGTAAGAGCACAGGTTTGCTCAAAATATTGCAATAACACAACATTATGGGACATACCAGAGTTCAAAAGAGGACAAATTGTTGGTGCACGTCTTGTTGGCGCATCTGTGACCAAGACAGCAAGTCTTTGTGATGTATCGAGAGCCACGGTATCCAGGGTAATGTCAGCATACCACCAAGAAGGACGAACCACATTCAACAGGATTAACTGTGGACACAAGAGGAAGCTGTCTGAAAGGGATGTTGGGTTCTAACCCGGATTGTATCCAAAAAACCTAAAACCACGGCTACTCAAATCACAACAGAATTAAATGTGCACCTCAGCTTCTCCTGTTTCCACCAGAACTGTCCATCAGGAGCTCCACAGGGTCAACAAACACGGCCGGGCTGCTATAGCCAAACCTTTGGTCACTCATGCCAATGCCACGTATTGTTCTCTGCTGAGTCCACCTTTACTGTTTTCCCCACATCCGGGAGAGTTACGGTGTGGAGAAGCCCCAAAGAAGCGTACCACCCAGACTGTTGCATGGGGGTGGATTAGTGATGGTTTGGGCTGGCTTATCATGGAATTCCCTTGGCCCAATACTTGTGCTAGATGGGCGTGTCACTGCCAAGGACTACCGAACCATTCTGGAGGTCCATGTGCATCCAATGGTTCAAACATTGTATCCTGAAGGAGGTGCCGTGTATCAGGATGACAATGCACCAATACACACAGCAAGACTGGAGAAAGATTGGTTTGATGAACATGAAAGTGAAGTTGAACATCTCCCATGGCCTGCACAGTCACCAGATCTAAATATTATTGAGCCACTTTGGGGTGTTTTGGAGGAGCGAGTCTTTCCTCCACCAGCATCATGTAGTGACCTGGCCACTATCCTGCAAGAAGAATGGCTTAAAATCCCTCTGACCACTGTGCAGGACTTGTATATGTCATTCCCAAGACAAACTGATATATATATTTATGTATATTTATATATGCGCGCACACACACACACACACACACACACACACACACACACACACACACACACACACATACTGTAATGTGTGCTACAGCAGATATCTGAGGGTCCATGTTCTCGTATCAGTTGATCAGAGTGACACTGTGCTGCAGTTAATTTTTCTGTTGGGAGAAAAGACAGTAGATACAGCTCACTGTGGTCCTCAGCCCTGAGGACAGGACACTTCAGCACAGTGCGAGAGGTCAGAGCAGTCTCCTGTAGGCAGGGTCAGTAAAAGCATGTGACCATGTCTCCGTTCTGCTGGATTTCCTGATCTACAGGCTAACACACACGTATCCCTCCCTCATCCTCCCTAGCCTTCCGTTCCTCTGTATCCATCCATCCATCCAGTCATTCGTTCTCTCGGGCCGAGACATGATCCGCAGCCCGACAGACGGTCGCTGGCCCTCTCTGACCCTAACCGGCCGCCACGGGCAGAGAATCAGAAACAGAATCACTCTTAATCCACGGTATGTGTCACACACGTCTCAACTCATTCAGCACTGCTCATCAAACACCACCACCATGAGGGAGTTTGGAGCTGCGTCACAAAGGCTGGTCATTTTTCAGGAGATTAGATGTGAGACAGTCTAATTACACAACGCAGGGAAAGTAAGATGAATGTAACTGTGGGGGAAGAAACAGGAGTTAAAACAGGTCATGTTTTTCTATGGAGATAAACAGCAAATAAATAGCTTCCATCTTTAAGAACGAGGAGAAAATCAAGGTTCACTCTTGCTTCGGACTCAAAACATCCACAGTTCTGTTCATCTTTACTCTACTGTAAGAGGACAGCTCAGCACTATGGATCTAAAAGAATGTGAAGACGTTCATAAAGCTCCATATACATATAGTTACATATAACCCAAACAAAGAAGCTGCTGAGGTTCAGATCAGTGGACTGACCACGCCAGCATCCAGACCTCCTCACTGTCTAATAGGGACTGTGTTTTGGCAAGAACCTGGTGATAGAATAGTGTGATACCACAGTCACGAATTAATATACTGCAAGCAAAGTGATTTATTGAGATTTTTCAAATCCTACTATTAAAATACACCACTCTATGAACAGTGGGCTGCAGGTTACCTCTGGAGCCAATCATATTCTAACCTCCTGCCAATCATGTTGTCAAGATGTTGCTCCTAGTTACATCATTTCAGGACAGATTGCCAGTGAAAGGTTCAGAAAATTGAAACACCTGTGTGTATACAATAACTATCTAGATCTCTATATATACAATAACTATCTAGATCTCTATATATACAATAACTATCTAGATCTCTATATATACAATAACTATATATATATATATATATATATATATATATATATATATATATATATATATATATATATATATATATATATATATATATACAATAAGTATCTAGATCTCTATATATACAATAACTGTCTAGATCTCTCTCTCTCTCTCTCTCTCTCTCTATATATATATATATACAGTAAGTATCTAGATCTCTATATATATACAATAACTATCTGGATCTCTCTCTCTATATATATACAATAACTATCTAGATCTCTGTATATATACAATAACTATCTGGATCTCTGTATATACAATAACTATCTGGATCTCTCTCTCTCTCTATATATATATACAATAACTATCTAGATCTCTGTATATATACAATAACTATCTGGATCTCTGTATATACAATAACTATCTGGATCTCTCTCTCTCTATATATATATATATACAATAACTATCTAGATCTCTGTATATATACAATAACTATCTAGATCTCTCTATATACAATAACTATCTGGATCTCTATATTTACAATAACTATCTAGATATTTATATACACTCACATATACATACACTAGGGGGCAGTGAGCACACTTGACCGGAGTGGTGGGCAGCCTTATCCACAGCACTCAGGGAGCAGTTGGGGGGTTAGGTGCTTTGCTCAAGGGCACTTCAGTCGTGTCCTGTTGGTCCAGGGGATCGAAATGGCCTTGCCCGGTTCCCTGACCTCCAGCCCACGACTGCCCCCTGATGATAAATCATTTGCCTTTACTGGCAGTTCTTTGATGTAAACCTATGAACTTATGATTATAAATGAAGGGTGTTTCTGACTTTCAACACAGTGCTGTACACACGATGATGTATGTACATAGTCGAACCAACAGATATTCAAGAATATGCTACCATCTGTCTTATGACTGTGTTAGATTTCTCTTTTATGGTGACTTAGTAGAAAAAAACTTTTAAAAACAAAAGAACTGGGTCTTGTTTAAATAGTAGTGGTTCTCCACAGAGCAGTGTGGAACCTGCAGTTAGGTAATTACAGTAAATCCAGTTACACGGCGTTCTTGTTTGTTGGCTGTAGTGCAGCGTGTGCTGTCTGAATACATGTAGAACATCTCTCCTAATGTAGAGCGGCAAAGAGACGCAATAATAACGGTGGAGCTTTGGTGCGTGTGAAGTGAGGGGTTCTGTGTGTGGGAGAGTCAAAGAGTGAGTGAGATAAAGAGAAAAAAGAGCAGTGAGAGCGAGACAGAAGGTGAAAGCAGGCCTTGGAGAGACTGAGAGGGAGAGGGGAACAGCGAGAGATGGTATATTAAGAGTGGTTTGAGTTAATTAAGCTCAGTCCTACGCAGCAGTGCTAATAGAAAGCCATTTAGGGAAGCAGCGCGTCTATCAGTGTTACGGATGATGTGTGTTTTGCTCTTGCAGGATAACTACACGTTTGCTCAGCCTGGGATTCAGACCAAAGTGAAGGCTCTGGAGGAGCTCGTCAGCAGGATAGACGGTGAGACCCGCATCCTTATAACAATGTCTGTCTGCCTCTCTGTCTGTCTGCCTGTCTGTGTGTCTGTCTGTCTGCCTTCCTCTCTGTCTGTCTGTCTGCCTTCCTCTCTGTCTGTCTGCCTTCCTCTCTGTCTGTCTGCCTGCCTCTCTGTCTGTCTGTCTGCCTTCCTCTCTGTCTGTCTGTCTGTCTGCCTCTCTCTCTCTCTGTCTGTCTGTCTGTCTGTCAGCCTGCCTCTCTGTCTGTCTGCCTCTCTGTCTGTCTGTCTGCCTCTCTGCCCAGCTGTTTGTTTGTCTGTCTGTCTGCCTCTCTGTCTGTCTGCCTCTCTGTCTGTCTGCCTCTCTGCCTAGCTGTCTGTCTGTCTGCCTCTCTGTCTGTCTGCCTGCCTGTCTGTCTCTCTGTGTGCCTCTCTGTCTATCTGTCTGCCTCTCTGTCTGTCTGCCTCTCTGTCTCGCTGTCTGTCTCGCTGTCTGTCTGCCTCTTTGTCTGTCTGCCTCTCTGTCTCGCTGTCTGTTTGTCTGCCTGTCTGTCGGTCTTTGTGCCTCTCTGTCTCGCTGTCTGTTTGTCTGCCTGTCTGTCGGTCTTTGTGCCTCTCTGTCTCGCTGTCTGTCTGCTTCTCTGCATGTCTGTCTTAATTGAATATGTATTGAATTGAAAATTCATATATAAAATGTATTTATTTTTTTAAATATATACTATGTACAGTAATGCTAATGGCTCGTAGCCAGCTCAATGATAAGGCTGAACAATTTGGGCCAAATGTCTAATTACGATTCACTAGTCACTGATATTGTGACTACAATTTAAATTGTGATTATGTTCAAGTGGAGGTTCAGACCTGAGAGTCAGAGAGAGGCTGCCTGTATGTTTTGGTTTTGATGTCACAACATATAGAGGTTTGGTTGGAACTGATTGGTCTAAATCATTTACAGGCTTCTGGCAGGCTCTGTGTTATTACTTTTTATAGTTAATAAAAAATGCAGCTCTTATAATTTGGAAGTTGTTATATTGCGACATTGGTATAAACACAATGAGTCTATCTGACCTGCTAGCTGAAGTGTACTGAATGTAATTCTACTTCTATCCTTCTGTATAAAACCTGCAGTATCTAGATCTCTATATATACAATAACTATTTGGATCTCTGTATATACAATAATTATCTAGATCTTTATACATACAATAACTATCTGGATCTCTGTATATACAATAATTATCTAGATCTCTATATATACAATAACTATCTGGATCTCTATATATACAATAATTATCTAGATCTCTATATATACAATAACTATCTGGATCTCTGTATATACAATAATATCCAGATTTCTATATATACAATAACTATCTGGATCTCTGTATATACAATAATTATCTAGAGCTATATATACTGTAACTATCTAGATCTCTATATACAGTAACTATCTGAATATTTATATATACAGTAGTAGTGTAATTCTCTATTCGCAGTAAATATCTAGATCTCTGTATATACAGTAATTATCTAAATATTTATATATACAGTAATGGTTATGTTGTTACATTTTTGAAAAATGTAGTTCTCTCTCTCTCTCTTTATATATATATATATATATATATATATATATATATATATATATATATACACATACACACACAAAAACTAGATCTCTCTCTCTCTCTCTCTCTCTCTCTCTCTCTCTATATATATATATATATATATATATATATATATATATATATATATATATATATAGTGACTATCTAGATGTCATTATATACAATATCTGTCTAGATATTTATATATACAGTAATGATCTAGTTCTCTGCATGCAGTAAGTTCTAGTTCTCCATGTACAGTAACTATCTAGTTCTATATATGCATTAAGTTTTAGTTCTCTATATACAGTAACTATCTAGTTCTATATATGCAGTAACTTTTAGTTCTCTATGTACAGTAACTATCTAGTTCTATATATGCAGTAAGTTCTAGTTCTCCATGTACAGTAACTATCTAGTTCTATATATGCAGTAAGTTCTAGTTCTCCATGTACAGTAACTATCTAGTTCTATATATGCAGTAAGTTCTAGTTCTCCATGTACAGTAACTATCTAGTTCTATATATGCAGTAAGTTCTAGTTCTCCATGTACAGTAACTATCTAGTTCTATATATGCAGTAAGTTCTAGTTCTCTATGTACAGCAGCTGGCTAGTTCTCTGTATGCAGTAAGTTTTAGTTCTCAATGTGCAGTAAGTTCTGGTTCTCTATATGCAGTAAATTCTAGTTCTCCATGTACAGTAACTATCTAGTTCTATATATGCAGTAAGTTCTAGTTCTCCGTGTACAGCAGCTGTCTAGTTCTCTGTATGCAGTAAGTTTTAGTTCTCCATGTGCAGTAAGTTCTAGTTCTCCATATGCAGTAAGTTCTAGTTCTCCATGTACAGTAACTATCTAGTTCTATATATGCAGTAAGTTCTAGTTCTCCGTGTACAGCAGCTGTCTAGTTCTCTGTATGCAGTAAGTTTTAGTTCTCCATGTGCAGTAAGTTCTAGTTCTCCATATGCAGTAAGTTCTAATTCTCTATGTATAGTACCTATCTATACAGTTGTGGCTAAAATGCCATACAGTTTATGTTCTTACAGGACAAGCTCAGGACAAGCTGCTGTAACAGGAGTTCATCCCAATTTCCAACTTCTTTCCAAAAAAGAAAAAAAAAATCTATGTAAATGCCGTTGACATTTAAAAAGCTTTTTACTTGAATTACTTTAATATGGTAAGCTAAAAAAGGAGGCTTGTATTTTATTTTACTTTATTTTTTCTGAAGTAGCTTTAACGGTGTCGAGAGGGCGACCCTGACATTCACAAACGATTCTAAGAATATCATTAACATCTGTTCTGAGTATCAGTTCAGCAGCAATTAAGTGAAGCATTACAGCAACTGCCTACTGTTCTCTCTCTCTCTCTCTCTCTCTCTCTCTCTCTCTCTCTTGTTCTCTCTTTCTCGTTCTCTCTCTCTCGTTCTCTCTCTCTCTCTCCTCTCTCTCTCTTCGTTTTCTCTTAAAGGTTGTTTCTTTTTTGGGTTTGTATGACTCAAAGTTCTCCGCGCGTGAGAGGGCTGATCTGAAATCAGCGTTTGCTTTTTAATTATCACTTCATACCTGCATTTGTACAATACGCAATTATTCTAGATAAAGAGTGTTAATCTCTGGTCTATCTGAGCCTTTCAGATCTTTATGAATACCAGGGGTTATTATTAAGTTCTTTTGAAAGTTTGTAACAAAAGAAACGAAACTTTTCGTTCCTAGGCTGGAGTGGTGCTCAGACCCAGCTTTAATCTCGGTCAGCACTTCTGCCTTTGAACACGGGAGTTCCACTGGAACTGATTACCACCGCTGTAGTCGCAGGAGGGCTCGGTTAGCTCGGAGACGCTCCCTGTTTCGCTCGCTGTACAGAAGAAAAACTGCCTTCTGGTTTTCACTTCACTCTAAAGCTGGAGTGGACAGTTTGGTAGGAACCGAGTAACCCAGCCGAAGAAATCCCACCTCTCTCCTTTCTGTCAGTCTTCTGAGGACAATCCTCCAAAACACATGGACGTGCATGGCTCGACTAGTTCTAGCACTAGAATCTTTCTGGTAACTACAAAGCCTAGTGAGTGTCTACTGTTACGACCTGGTCTAGGGGCAGGCTGAAACAGAAATTGATAGTGGGTTCTCTCCCCTGACCTCTGCCAGACCAAACACCGGACACTGTTCAAACCAGTAAACTGCAAGTTTATTGTCAACAAATGAGCGATGGATGGGACACTGGTTTCGGGGACGGGCAAACGCCAAAATAACAAATAAAACAACTGAAGAAAGAAATCTAAAAGCAAAGCAAAACAAAGCAAACAAAAATACACCAAACTACCCCTAACTCCCTACCACAAAACAGGAGAAAAGGGTAGATAAACCAAAGGCACCCGTCCCCTACGTCCCACAGAGATCTTACAGGATCTAACAAAACTGTAGCTAAATGTACAAATGATTAAAACATACACGTGATACTAAAAGTGACAGATTTTCAAAAGTTGATGAACTCTTCAGCCAGATTCTAAAATCAAGCAACTATAAGGCCTTCTCTAATTCACCTTAAAACAATGCTAACGCTTTACTAAACTCAAGCTAAAGGGTAAAAGTAGCAGTAGGCCTTTTAGACAAAAAAAACACAAAATAAATTATCAAAACAACTGCCTACGAGTCAGACAGCATTTTCTCATAGTTTCACTCCCGACATGTAGGCTGTCCCAATACTTACATACCTTAAACATGCTGTCTACTGAGGAGCCTTATTTTAACCTGATTTTAAGGAAGCTTCAAACGCTTCCTCAGCTGCTAAGACAGTCCCATCATGCAGCGCAGGCTAGTCTACGAGCAGTGAAGTGGTTTTAAAATGTGAGTTATTTTGATTCTCTCTGGAGTTTTAATGTGTTTCTGGTCATATAATCACACAAAACAGTATTTTATTATCAACTCTATAACGAGTTCCTCACCATTTAGCAGTTTTATACTCGAGACATTAGCATTTATGCTCGCAGATTTTTCTATTGTTTTGGATGCCGACCGGTAGCTTAGCAACCAGTGTCTCTCTAACTAGAGCGTCTCAGTAATCTGTTTTATGAGGAGAGATGAGGAGAGAGTGCTGCTACTTACACAGCTGCTACCTAGACAGCCTACTTACACACTCACTAGGTTTTGAGACTCAGTGGAGATCAACAGAAGGTACATACCAACCTACTCTCGGAAAATCCCACTCATATTTCTTTTCTTTATGAGCAATTACTCAATTACTCCAAACTCCAAATGCCGACGTGGTCAAACATGTACACACATACAGATTACACACAAGATAAACGTATCAGACCAGCTTACACCAACGGTTTAGCTGTATGACCGACTCTGCATATGCACAGGTGTGTACAAGTGCTGGGCAAGACGATTGGTAGGCAGATAGACTGGCAGGTAGGTAGGCGGTCCAAACGTTTAATTAATTCCAATTTAAATGATTGGATTAGAGTTTTAAAGTCTAGCAGTAATCCACCAATAAGGATTTTTACATTTCTGCCAGATCTTCGCTGGCTTTCTGCCTGATCTTCGCTGTGTAACTCGCCCCTTAGTTTTTGGAATATCAGTGTTTTAACTCTAGGTTGTCCGGTCTGGTTGTGTGATTCAGGCTTGTATACAGCTTTTTGATTGGAAAACAACAAGTTTTTGTCCCACAGAGAATGAATAGGCACACCAGTCTACCAACAAGCACCTTTTCGCATACACTAAATCACAGCAGACCCCCAACCACAAATAAATTATTGTTTCAACCTAGGGCTGGCCGATATGATAATTTTTTTCATAGCAGTCGATATCGATATATATCAAAATATAAATGAATACATTTTTCCACTATTTTTACTTTAAGTGAGAAATGAAGATATTAACATTTAAAAATTTTGTTAAATTGTTTTTTATCCTCTGATTTATTTTTATATTTAACATTACACAACTGTATTTCAAATAAATTAAACACACACACACACACACACACACACATGGCTGGCTGTTGCTGGGCCATTAAGTTCTGTTTTCGGTAGAACTTTCCCCCCTCGAGTGTTTGGTTATAAAGTCACCTTTGCCTCAGCGTTCTCACTTGAACTCCTACTATATATATATATATATATATATATATATATATATATATATATATATATATATATATATATATATATATATATATACATCGATTACGAAATTATGTCGATTAACATAACGTGCGTCGATGTGTCGCAAAGATGGCTGCGTCTACTGAAGGCATGGATTTATCTGGAGCACAAGCTGCAGCTACAAACAATCGCTGGCGTGTATCTAAAGTTGTGGGAGTGTTTTACACAGAAACACAACAGTGTGGTGCTCTGTCAGCTCTGCACAGTGGAGATGATCACAACAGTACAACTGCTATACAAGAGACCTTGAAGATCAAACATCCCGTAGAGCTTCATCAACACAGCAGCAGGGCAGCACCTGTTTACCTGTTTATCTTAGCAGATTATTTAAGATTATTAACACGTGTAACATGTTTGTTTCAGTAGTAGTTTACGTTTACTGTCATTTTCTCTTATTTTATTCTCACTGCTCGACTGTGACGCCTGCAGTAACCAGATTACTAGCACGTGGGTTAAGCTGCCGCTACGCCTACACTCTGTGCTGTGTGTTTCAACCAAACATGAAGTGGCTGTAACTCTAGTTCTGCCACCTGATTGGTTTGGGGCGGCGCTATTCTCATTCTCATTGGCTATTCGTGTTGTCTCTGAAAACATGGACGGAACTTAATTCTATCGACTTTCCGTCGACTATGACTTATAGTTCTATCGAGGAAACGTTATTTCGCAAAATGATCGTTGTCGTACTCACTCTGGGCAGGTCCAAAAGACACTGACCCACACTTCTCTACTTCTCGTTAATTCCTGGTCGTTCCTCACACTGCTCCAGCTGCACAACCGTCTTGTGTTTCCTTCAGCACTTTTCTAGGTGTGCTTGGCTTTGTCTAAACCCTTTGGAATTGATAGTCCAAGAAATACTTGGTAAAATACAGGGGTCCTTAAAGGTCCACTCATTTTAGATTTTAATATCTTCAGTGGTCAGCGTACTCCATCCTTTCTAAATGGTTCTCCAGGACAGTTAAAGTCCAGTCCTACTTACAGAACTTTTTGCTGGCTTGCTTCCAGCAGTGACCATGACTGTTAGCGCCAGGCCTTTATTAAACCCCATAAATGTCAAGAATCTGTCAAGAAAACCCATATGGGCTATTTAGAAGCTGATGCTGGTGCACAAGACATTTTATATCTAGAGAAAACACTTGAAGCTCATGACGTAACGCTTTACTTTGTATGTTGCAGTTTCACACTGGCTGTGTTTATACAATTAATTCTGATAGTTGATCAACGCTGGGGTGTTTATATTCAGTCTCTGCTCAACAAGCTGAAGGAAATATGCACACTGCAAGTCATCAGATGCAAAATTCCACACATGCATGGGGTGCCACATTACCACCATCAGTCTGAGTGAGATGGGCAGCAGCAGTATGAGTTACCTGAGCAGTCAGTTGGCAAGCTTGTGTTTTTAATAGCTTTAAAATCTGGCTCTTTGTAAAACGCTGATTAGAGGAGCTTCAGTCTGGCTTTAATTTGCTCTGTAGTTGGTGTAAACACGCAGTCATTCATCTGCTCACGTTCTCGCCTGAGCAGCTTGTTACTGCAAGCTTTATAGCTGCCCGTCCTGCCAGCTGCTTTAAAGTTTGAAGCGTAAACTTCGTCTCCTCTGCACACGAGTTTCGGGTTCCCGCCATGTTAAATGTTATAAACTAGAGATGGAAGGATCGATCGGCTATGTATCGGTATTGGATGGTTTTTAATCAAAATATGTAATCAGCCAATTTAGTCGATACTAAGAGCCGATCGATAGCATTAAACAAGTGAGCTTAATTTCTGTATTTCCAGGTAGCGTTTCATCCAGCAAGAGGTGCCCTCCTGCCAGCTCCCTGCAATTCCTATCTGAACCACTAGTTGGAAATACATACCAAATAATTTTCCATAGACTGACTAAAGCAGCAGCAGCGCAAGGACAGTTTACGGCATTCACCGCATTTACTGCTAGAAAACATGTCGTCAGTCTGGCTGTTTGTTACCGTATGTGATGCAAACTCATCCAGGTGTTCTGTAACATCTGTAAAGTCAACGTGTCTCGTGGGGGAACCAAGACAAAGACATTTAACACTACTAATCTGATATGGCACTAAAGAGTGAACCACAGTCAGAGTGATTGAGGTTATAGCTCTAGATAACCACGTTTCAACCATGTTTCATGACTTGCTTGTGCTAATAACTACGTGAAGCCCTGCCGTGGCATATAGCCCCACCCTCGGACGGTATCGGCTATTGCCCAATCGTGTTAAAGATGATCAGCAATCAGAATCGGCCTCAAAAACGCTGACCGGTCCATTTCTATTATAAACATCTGCTACAATACGAACACAATTAAACCTGCTTACACTTTCTGACTGGAGTGTAATCGGAAAAAAGTGTTTACATGGTTATTATTCTTCTGTTTAACAGATTATTTAAAGGCTCGCCCACCTTGTTCAATGATTTCTGGCCTACGCTGTTGAAAGTCAACTAATGAAAAAAATCCGACATTGCTTTTGAATTGTGGTCGTTCTAATTCCATGTAGTCCACCTTGTGTAGAATAGCGACAGATGGTGCGTCTGACGCTGATGTACCTTGATCTTGGAGTTCACCTCTAATCTGTTTGGAAGTTGTTCTGGGCTCTAGCTGTTCTTGGTTACTGGGCCTGGGCGACAGGGCAATGTCATCGGATATTGGTGGTGACCGACATGTGACCCGATGCCATGCAATAATCCCGCACGCTGTGTGGGGTAAAGAACTGCGGCGCCTGCTGCTTTAGAACTTTATGAAATGTCCTGAAATGGAAAGGACGGCTAGGCTACAGAAAGTGGAGACATGATGACCCCCAACTGCGGTGGCCAGTTGTTACATCACAACAACATGTAATTGGATTGCCCACCTCGTTCAATGATTTGAAAAAGGGTTCTGTTGGTACCACCTAAAAGAAAAAATGACTTCAGGTGGCAACAAGCAGTTCAACATGTTTTATTCAACCTTAAAAAATAGTTTGAACGAATGAGTCTTACAAGCAAAGTCATTTGGATTATAGTTGAAGCAATGAAGGACTTTTTGCCTGTCTAGGACTGTCTAGCTGCGGCCACTGTTTCCCGTTTCTAACAACTGACTGAAAACTTCTTAGACTTTCCAGAGCCTGTGATGTGTCTCTGACTTCCAGAAGGCCTGTAATGAACTTTTGCTCAAGGAATAACTCTCAAAATGTCACAACCTCCTCTAAAACATTAGGCCTTCTGTTCAGGTTCTGACGTTCTGCTAGAAAGACTCAGGAGTGAAGGAAGATAAGTCTACGTCCTCGGTCTTGTTCTTGGAGCATTGAGCCAAGGGCTGGGCGATATATCAAGTTATTAAGAAATATTGATATATTTGTATATGCGTTATAAGATGAGACAGTATCGTTTATATTGATATAGTCTGTGTTGCGCTGCAATTACACTTGTAGATCCACCAGTTCGCCTCTCTCTCTCTCCCAGTTTGTCTCAACTTCACACTGCCCCGCCTCTCTCCCTCACAAAACTCACCTGTCCCCCACCGCTTTACCAATAAATGCAGGCAGCGTCAGCCACGATACAGACACGAAAGAAGCTATCGGAGAGGATGCCTGTAGAAAGTAGGGCTGGGTATCGCAATTCGATAGCAAAAAGGTACCAACCGAAACGTCTCGGTACTACAGAGTACCAAAAAGTCTTAACAAATTTGGCGCCTATTTTCGGTACTTTGCGTAAAATAAAAAAAATGTAAAAACTTGGCGCGCGCCGTGACACGCAGAAACGCGTGGAGCTCAGATACAGCTAGTTAAACATGTTAAGCACCCGAAAGTTTGCCTCTACTTCGAAAGAGTCTGTCTCAGAGCAGCTCAGAGCATGCTTCAAGATAGCATCTTAAGGAACAGCTGCACTACAGTGCTGCCGGAGACGCGAGAATCTGGGCTAAATACACTAAACGGCTGTTTCCAGAGATAAAATATCATCAGGCAAGTTAACAGTTTACTGAGATGCTTTCTGGCTTTGAGAGAGAAACTAACACTCTTACTGCCGTCTGTTAGCGTTGAAGGGCAGTTATGGTTCAGCTAACGTTAGCACAGTACCAGCACGTATTAGCTAGTTAGCTAGCGACATGGCTAAAGTTCAGTCAGTGTATGAACATGCCTGTAACACTGTTAGGTATCATGCTCATGCTCTGTTAGTACAACATTAACTAACAGTTACTTGAGTATTGATTTCACAGAGAAGCAACCCCTCTCACTCTAGCAGAAAAGCTGAGGATATCGGTTGAGAGAAGGGATGAACCCCACAGAGCAGTAACCAGTTTTATTGTTAAAAGATTGCATAGTTTTATAGTTTAAGTATAAGTAATTCTAATGTTTGTTCCCAATAAAGCAGCACAAAGATGCTCATTAGTTGAACAAGTTCTAAATAAAAAGATAAAAAATAAAAAGGTTAAGGTGACAGTATGAGACTGACTCATGTTTTTTATTAAATACATACATTTTTGTATTTTTTTGTTACAATTCAGAAGAAAGGTATCGTATCGGTATCAAAAATTTTCAAACGTTACCCAGCCCTAGTCAACAGTGCCTGTGTGACATTTGGGACGTATAGCTTTGACGCAGAAGTGCCTTTTTGTTATCACCTTATGGGAAGAAAAAAAAAATATCGAGATATATATCGTATATCGCCATTCAGCTAAAAATATCGAGATATTATTTTTGGTCCACTCAGCCCTAATTAAGCCCACCACATATCCTGAGTCCACCCCCTCAATAACTGGGCTACAAACTGGTGGCGCCACAACACTGAGAACCTAAAAGCAGCCAGAGGCGAGTAGAGCCATTTTAAAGACTGGTGTAGGCCAGCCACTGGTCAGGACTAATTAATGAATAAATAAATAAATGAGTGAATTAATGATGACGCATTAGAGTCTTGCTGGCAGAACGTCCACTAAAGCCTCCATGCCTGACCAATGAGAGACCTCACATGGCTGTTCTTACATAGATACCACAGGAAAAACCCAAACCTGACGCAGGACTTTGAGTTTGAGTAATACAGACATGATGAGAAAAAAACAAAACATACAGGCATCCCAGAAATAATTAGCCTTTCCTTGAAAGCATAGAAGGCCCTAAGGGTCCTCCTCTGTTAATTACATATACCTTATTAGTCTTTGTTTTTAATTAATTATTTAGCGCCCGCCTCAGAATTGAAGCCGTGAGCAGGAGAAGATCCAGCGAGCGACGTCGGGGCGTATAGGTGTCACCAGGGAGACGGGCAGGGAAATCAATTTCTTCCTAAGTCCCCTCGATTCGGTTGTGGAAAGCAAGCCAGGAAGGCGGCGAGAAAGTGAGGAAAGTGGAGAAGAAAGAGTGAAGGGAAATGACTCTCGGTCTCGGAGGGGGAGCAGAAATATAAAGCATGAGAGTGAGGCAATGTTAGAGACGCGATTTCAAAGAGAATATAAATTTCAGATTAAATGTTAAAAGTCTTATTCGCTTTACGTATGCGACACACAGCTGACTGTTTGGGATCCCTTGTGATGCAAAGCTTGCGTAATGTGTTGAGAAAGCGCTCGCAAGAGAAAAGCTTTTTGAAATTTTAAGCAGTTGATTTTTCTTTCTGCCGTTTTCCCCTCTTTACTTCGTCGGGAGTTTATATTGCTTTGGCTCTGTTAAAGTGTCCATTATCATTCTGATAGATGCGGTTTCCATTATTCTCCTCTTGGGGCTGCTTCAGACTCCGGTGATATCCATCATGAGCGCAGTCAATACAGTCTCGTTCTAAACGCCATCCTTATTCTTCCCTTCCTCTGCAGAATGGAAAGCTTTATATATTAAACATCCTTATTCTCGCTGCGGCTGGCTCTGAGCCTTTTTGCCTTCGCCTGCTCCTTTTATTCCAAATTGAATGTAATTATGCGCCGCTCTGTGGGAGGCAGTGGCCCAAATTTGGTGGGACACATACGGGTGGAATTTGATGCCACCTGTGATTCAGGAATGACTGCATCTATTAGCTTTCTTTATTTTCTTTCTTGTAAAGCTGAGAATTTGAGATGGCTGGATGTGTCTGGAGGGCTTTTTTTATCTCTCTAAACCTCCCAGAGCAGGGCTGTGCGATGTGGGAAAAAATCTTATCACGATAATTTTTTCATATCAGTCAATATCGATGTATATAAATCAAATCACTGTTGCCTTTTTACTTTAAGTTAGAAGTGAAGATATCAAAATATAAATTTTTTTCTTAAATTTTTTTATCCTCCGATTTATTTTTAGACAAATGTACTATAGAACATTACACAACACACACATTAAACACACACATTAAACACACACATTAAACACACACACACACACACACACACACACACACACACACACATATATATATATATATATATATATATATATATATATATATATATATATATATATATATATATATAGATATGGGGCAGTATTCGTATGAAAAGTATTCACACAGACACAGTGTTAAGCAGGCTGTTGCTGGCCCTTTATGTTTGGGCTGAGGAAATGACTCATAGCGGTGAGTCGACTCTCTGTCGGCTCTAATGGGGAGTTGGTTTAACGACTCTTTTTTCGTAGAAAATAAAGTTTCCCTCCTCGGGATCTTTGGTTGTAAAGTCAACTTTGCCTCAGCGTTCTCACTCAAACTACTACAACATACATATTTATGTTTATTGATTACGAAATTGCGTCAGTTAGCATAACGTGCGTCGCAAAGATGGCTGCGTCTACTAAAAGCATGGATTTATCCGGAGCGCAAGCTGCAGCTACAAACAATCGCTCGTGTGTATCCAAAGTTGTGGGAGTGTTTCACACAGAAACACATCAGTGTGGTGCTCTGTCAGCTCTGCACAGTGGAGATGATCACAACAGTACAACTGATATACACGAGACCTTGAAGATCAAACATCCCGTAGAGCTTCATCAACACAGCAGCAGGACAGCACCTGTTTACCTGTTTATCTTATCTTAGCAGATTATTTTAAGATTATTAACACGTGGAACATGTTTCTTTCAGTAGTAGTTACGTTTACTGTCATTTTCTCTTATTTTATTCTCTCTGCTCGACTGTGACGCCGGCAGTAACCAGATTACTAGCTCGTGGGTTAAGCTGCTGCTATGCCTACACTCTGTGCTGTATGCTTCTACCAAACAAGAAATGGCTGTAACTCTAGTTCAGCCATCTGATTGGTTTGGGGCAGCACTATTCTCGGTCTCATTGGCTGTTCGTGTTGTCTCTCAAAACATGAACGGAACTTAATTCTATGGACTTTCTATCGACTAAATTTTATAGTTCTATCGAGGAAACGTTATTGCGCGATAATTATCGTTATCGTTTTATCGCCCAGCCCTACCCCAGAGTAAGAAATGTCTCTCTTATAATGGTATCAGGAGAAATAAAGCAGGTCTTTATATCATTTTAATGAAGTATCATAGAAAAAGACTTGATTAACATTATCATTTCATTGTACATGTAGTAATTCACAAGACTCAGAGACAAAGGTAAGATCCACAAGCTGGCTGATTTATTGAGAACAGGTAAATGAGCAGAGCACAGGCCTGAGCAGAGGCAGGAAACCAGGGGAGCCTGATGCAGGTGTCCAAGTGAGCAGGCTGAGCAGAGTGGGATTTATTCAGCAATGGGTCGTAACCCAAGCTCAGACTGGAGTCTCCAGGCATTGGTTTCCTATAAGAGCTTTAGAGGTTAGAGCAGGGGTTTAGTTCTAGGCTTCAATGTCCTGTAAGAGCAGAGATGAAGTAAAACCCTAATGAAAGGGCAAGGTTAGTAAACACAGGGGTGATGAGACACAGAATGGATAGTCTTAAGTTAAAGAACGTGAAGAGCGTAGGTCTAAATTGGGGACCACTTAAGAATGAGACTACCTTAATAAGCACTTATGAATGATTTAAAATAAGTTATTAATGGTTATTAAGTAAAGTGTACACTTTTAAATCATTTATAAGCAGTTACTAGACTGTTATAAATAAGAGTCACAGTGACCTGTTGTTAGAATAACAGTGGACCCCCGTCCTTTTCAGAAGATTCAGCAAAAACTCACTTTTGCCTGTTTGTAAAGTGGCATAGCTGCTTATTAGAATAAATAACCATAATACACTAACTAAAACCTTTCAGTTCTCTGTAGTTTAGGTTTTCAATGCTTCTCAGATAAAAATAATTATTTTATGCTAGACCAGTTTACCTACAGGTAATAATTTCAAATAATTAATTGGAACTTATTTATACTACCACTATTATTAATGCTACTAGTACTACTGCTAATAATAACAATAACACATAGTTGTAGGTTTATCTACATTCATTCTTACAGCTAGTTTGTCATTATGGTTAATTATATAAAACTATGTATGTATACAGCTTTTTGATTGGACGATTTTTTAAAAAATTTTATTTATTTTTTTTCTTTCCAGATTTTTTTTTCTGGAATTTTTTTCCATAGAGAATAAATAGGATAGAAAAGTGCATGCCAATCTACTGAACTTCTGCTTGACCGACAGACGCCATTTCGCATATACTGACTCAGGGCAGACCCCCAACCACGACTGCAGTGTTGGTTTGACCCGCACTCATCTGTTTGTGTTTTTTTTTGTTGTTTTTTTTCCATAGTCGCACCCACCCATAGAATCCCATTCATTTTCGAGCACACCCAAACCTACAGCCATAAAACTGCCTGTACTCACTTAGGGCAGGTCCCCAAACACACTAACCTGTACTCATCTACTTGTCGTTTATCCATCCCTCATTCCTTGCACTGCCTAAGTTGCATAACCATCCTGTTTCCTTCAGGAGTTTGACTTTTGAAATCTTCAATTAAACCTCCAAAAAGTATGCTTTAACGTCTAGTTTATATTTAAATCTACATTATACCACACATGTAGTCTTGGTATCATATATAAAACAACTTTTGTCCACCAAGCTGTTAAGGAAAATTGAAGAAATGTGTTCAAACCAAGTAACTGAGCTGTAGACGACAGAAAAACCTATACAACATCCAGAATGAGGTTCTATTACAGAGACTATAAAGTGACAGCGTCTGTGTGTCCCCTCTCTGACCCCCTACAGAGGACGTGCACCTTCACTTTAAGAAGTGTGAGGTGGAGTACCTGCAGTTTGCCTTCCGCTGGATGAACAACCTGCTGATGAGGGAGCTGCCGCTGCGCTGCACCATCCGCCTGTGGGACACCTACCAGGTACACACACCTACAGCCCACACGCGCAGTGCTACAGGCTTGGTTGTCACAAGGTTTGCTGCCTCAGTGTTTTTAGAAGCTGTTGTACAATTATAAGTATTGCAAACGTGTGTTAACTTTTTATTGAAAAATATATACAGTTTAAGCAAAGACTTCATAATAACAGTGTTTAGCCTTCTTCTTTAAGACTTCTGCACTTCACCTCAGCATGTTGGATATCAGCTTCTGGGCAAAATCTTGAATGACAGCAGCCTATTGTTGCCTAATCAGTGCTTGGAGTTGATCACAGTTTCTGGGTTTTTGTTTTTCCTCCCTCTTTTTGTGGGTTTTCTCAATGAGATTGAAATCTGGGGAGTTTCCTGGCCTATGTTTTGTTCACCGAGCCACTTGGTTTCTTCATCATACTGAAAAAAAATCATTGTTCGTCTCCAAATTGTTCCTGAATCGTTGGGAGAAGTTACTCTTGGAGGATGTTTTGATACCGCTCACCTTTTCTCCTCTGAACAGTCATTTTTCCAGATGTCCCAAACGGTCTAAGGTGGGCTTCATCAGAGAAAAGAACTTTACGCCAGTCCTCTGCAGTCCCTATATCCCTATTCCTGCAGAATGTGAGTCTGTTCTTGATGTTTTTCTTGGAGAGAAGTGGCTTCTTTGCTGCCCTTCTTGACACCAAGCCATCCTCCAAAAGTCTTCATCTGACTGTGCGTTCAGATGCACTCACACCTATCCTTTGCCATTCCTGAGCAAGCTCTGCACTGGTGGTGACCTGATCTCATAGCGGTCCTGATGCTTCCTTGACTTTCTTGGGCGCCCTGAAGCCTTCTTTACTGCAGTTGAACCACTCTCCTTGAAGTTCTTGATGATTGGATAATTGGTTGATTCTGGTTCTATCTTACAAGCAGCAGTGTTCTTGCCTGTGAAACCCTTTTGATGCAATGATGATTGCACGTGTTTCTTGGAGGTAACCATGGCTAACAGAGGAACATTTTAAACTTTAAAGCACCACTACCTTTTTAAAGCAACCTGTCTGCTCTTCTAATCAGCACGACAGGGTGATATCAGCTGTCTTGTCCTCATTTACCTCCTGTGCTAACGAGATCACCACTGAAATGATTTTTGCAGGCCATTGTGTAGGGCTGAAATGCAGGGGCTGAAATGCAGTTATTTTTGTGATGAGGTCATTTTTCATGGCAGGGAATGATCATCTGATCACCCATCGCAATCTAGAGTCAATAGAAATTAGCACCATAAGAACTGATGCTTTGTAAAAACCCCCAAAAATTTGTGACCACACACATATTTCTCTGGAAAGCCTGGAGTCGCGTTGTGTGGGACTCACGGCAAGAGCTCTGATGCAGGGCAACACGGCGGTAGGCGGTGGTTCTGCAGGCTCCAATGCTACTCACTTGAATAAGCTCCGGCGTGGCCTTTTAAAGCCAGTGCTTCGATGGGCTGAGTAGCAACCGGTGTGCTCATTATCCGGCTGCGACCCTTTGGGTTCTGAGCATCGCCTCCCCAACCAGGCGATCTCCTGCTGTCCAAAACACAAGGTGCTGAAGAGGTAGTCTCGTTCTTCAGCACCCAGGACAGTGGCCCTCGTCTGGGGTGGCGCAATTGAGCTGCTCACGTTACATACATACATACATACATGCATACATACATACATGCATACATACATACATGCATATGCCTCCTTGTATCTACACACATTGTCCATTTTATTTACAGACTGTAGTTCATCTGATTCCCTGCATACATCGTTTTTTAATGTGTGTGTGTGTTGGAGTTGCACTCCAACATGTTGCACTCATGCCACTTTGCTATTGCTTTTTTATCAGCTCGTCATTGGTTCATCCATTATTCTCCTGCAAGCACTGTCCAACCAAATTACTGATATTACCTCCATTAATGTTTTTTTAATGCTGTTTTACTTGTAAATGATGCCTCAGACCTAATGTTCCTTAATTATAAAGAAATTCACAGCACGGCAGTTGCTAAATATAGCTTTCCTCATGTGAAGCATGAATGGAACTTGCCATTTAAGTGCTTTTTTTAAACCAGAGGACTGCAGTCACTCATAGCAACATACAGCATGCAAGCATCTGGGCTTCAGACTGGAACCGGGAATCACCAGAGACCCCATGATATGATAATACTTAAGAGTTAAAAGGATATTACAGCAATTTTAAAAATATTGTGATATGGGAATACTAGGGTAATATGTATTATGATATATTGTGATTTTATCACCTTTTTCTAGCTTTTCTAGACCACTGGGACAGGAAACACTGGTTCTGAGCAGTGAAGTTTAGTAGTCAAAATAAAGCATTAAGCCACTAAAGGTTATGAGATACAGTGGCATTGCATCTGTTACTACCTTGGTCATAAAGCATACCATACAGTATAATACAGTCTACTATATACAATAAATTAAATAAAGCAGTTTATTGCAAACTAAGTAGTGTTTTTCACTGCAGTTCAACAGTAGCTTAAGGTTGCCAAGTTGCCTAACTGTTTGAAAGACTATTATCCCCAAACACACTGACCTATACTCCTCTACTTGTCGTTTAGTCATCCCTCGTTCCTTGCACTGCGTAAGCTGCACAACCATCCTGTTTCCTTCATGTGCTTTTCTTGTTTAACTTTGGAAATCCTGAATACAGTATACTACTAATACAGTATATTAAATAAAACAGTTTATTACAAACTAAGCAGTGTTTTTCACCGCAGTTCAACAGTAGCTTAAGTTGCCAAGTTGCATAACTGCTTAAAAGACTATTATCCCAAATGTCTTTGAAAGAATTTGTTTATGTGCTGGCATACACTATGTTGCCAAAAGTACTTGTATACCTGCCTTCGCACAGTGACATCCCATCCTTAATTTATATGGTTTAATATGCTGTTCACCCACCCTTTGCTGGTATAACATCTTCAACTCTTCTGGGAAGGCTTTCCACATGATTTAGGAGTGTGTTTATGGGGATTTTTGATTGTTCTTCCAGAAGATTTGTGTGGTCAGACACTGATGTTAGACAAGAAGGCCTGGCTTGCAGTCTCTGCTCATTTCATCTCAATGGGATTCTATTGGGTTAAGGGCAGGGCAGTCAAGTTCTTCCGCACCAAACTCGTTCAGCCATGTTTTTATGGACCTTGCTTTGTGTATAGTGATTCATCACTCCATAGAACACGTGTTCACTGCCCTAGAGTCCAGTGACGGCGTGCTTTACACCACCACAGCGGACACTTTGCATTGCGCTTAGTGATGCTAGGCTTGGATGCAGCTGCTTGGCCATGGAAACCCATTTCATTAGACGCTCTCTATGCCCTGTTCTTGAGCTAATCTGAAGACCAAATGAGGTTTTGAGGTCTGTAGTTATTGAGCCTACTTTGTCATTTTAAGTGGCTACCACTTCGAGTTGCTGTCATTCCCAGTCACCTCCACTTTGTTATAATACCACAGACTGTTGACTGTGGATTATTTAGTAGTAAGGAAATTTTTATGACTGGACTTGTTGCACAGGTGACGTCCTATCACGTTACCACGCTGAAGTTCACTGAGCTCCTGAGAGCGACCCATCCTTGCACTAATGTGTGTAGAAGCAGTCTGCCTGACTAGGTGCTTGGTTTTACACACCTGTGGCCATGAAAGTGATGGGAACACCTGAATTCAGTGATTGGGAATGGTGAGTGAATACTTTTGGCAATGACTTTAAAGGCTCAGCCAATCAGATTTCAGAAACAGGCCTATCTATTTGGTAAGCGATCTTTTCCCATCGCATAATGAACAATGAAAATAGCTGTAATTCCCTCCTTTTTCAAAGATAAAGAAGTGTGGTGTTTTATAGCCCAGAGATTTATATGGTTGCCGAGGTCATTGGTTGGTTGAGAGTGGCATATTGGCAGCAGATTTTAGTGCTCAGATGTCGGCCTCCAGTGTTTCATGTCCTTAAAGTTAGCAGTCACTGAAATTTATTGGTGAGTCAGATCTTGGCTGTGGTTGATTATGGTCTCGGTTCTTCACTCCAGGATGTAATTGGCCTTTTCTTTTAGTCCATTTCATGCAGCTGAAAAGAACCCACTCCCGGTGTGTAGTTCTCACTTGATGAAACTGATGAATGAAGTTTTTGTATTCCCAAGAAAACTGTCGTAGTGGGCAAAAAGGGTCTGGGTCTTTACGTCCCGTTCTGTGTTCATTTGTATTCTCACGGAAAAGACGGGAGCCCCCTGATGGACTGCTTTTCATCCTTGTGTCTCAGAAGCTATTTGAGATGTCTCTTTTCTTGTTATTCTGTTCTGTTTTTTCTGCTTTTTTGCTTATCCGGTTTTCACATCTTACTCCTGGAGATTCAGCCTCATAAAATAGGTGTTGGCAGATGAAGAATTGTGTTAATGTGGAAAAATACACTTTTAGGAGAAACGTTTTTCACCTATTTTTCTGGGAAGTGAGCTTTAATCAGGCCTGTCATGCATTGCAAGCCTGAATGTAGCCGGACCTGCACCACAGCAGCCTGACCCCTTCACCTGACCTCAGAGTGACCTGTACAAGTCCAAGCCAAACCTCAACCTAACCAGCAGGAGCCCAAATAATGCTTGGCATTCCTAACGACTGCACCAGACAAATAACCTAGTGATAGTGTTAAAGGTGGCATAGGATGAAAAGCTGTATTTATATCTTCATAGTTCAATAAGAGGAGTTCAGTGCATAGAACCGTACATACCTTGAACCTCAAACACTTGTTCTTTCTTCTTCAAATCCTACCAATGCAAATCAGACCAATTCCAAATTCACAACAGTCCTTTTTAATATTTACACCCTTTACACCCCCAACATTTACATACAACTGCAATGAAAATGGTGGACTTTTTAGAACCTTCCCAAGAAACCGAACTGTCTTTCTACCTTTATTAACATCACAACCCCTGACGGCTGAATCACTGTTGGTCAGTTATAGCATCTTAAACTGAAATGAGTGATTAACAACTTTAATTTACTTTGTGTTGATGTGGAGATGGAAAGCGAGGTGCTAGTATAGATAACGTTAGCCACTACCAAGTTCTGAATAAGGAATGTTGGCATCGCTAACTAAACAGTATGAAGACCAAGCTGATTTACACATAGGTTTGTTTTATTTTGTCTGGTTTGACATGTTGCGTCTGAGCGATTATCACAACGTCTCACTGCAAACCAGCCGAGCAGAGCAGAGCCTATTGAAATATTCGCACAGCTCACAAAAAGGCAAGAGACCACTGTTTTATTTGATTTCTAGTCAAAATGACCCAGAAGTATTTAAAAGCTACATTTCTGAGGTACAACTAAATAGAAGACGGTATGCTTGCATAAAGAAATGAGACGTCTGTACAGAAAATGGGGGCAACCAAGAACCTGGTAGACCACTAAAACCATCCGCATTAGATAAATAAATGGAGATGTTTCTGAAGAGAGAGATTAGATATGAGTCACTTGTATTAAGAAGGGGACGTCTAAGGAAAGGAAGTAAAAGCAGGAGTTTCAAAAGCTGGTTAAATGCTACAGAGAAAATGGGTCTTCTGGAAAAGCTCACCAGTAGACCCACCAAAACTCTCCCCATCAGATAAACAGCACTTTCATGCTTAAAAGAAAGAGAACATCAAGCTCCACTCTGGATCAGATCTGAAAACATCTACAGGTGTTTCTGTCCATCCATCCTCTGTGAGAAAACACCTTAGTGCTGCAGGTCTGCAAGGATGTGTGGCTTTTCAAGAAACTCCTCACTAAGAAGACTGAACTTGTGAATGTGGATTTTTCTAGGAAACTGAAAGCAAGTCCTCTGAAAAGAAAGTATTAAAACAGAAGTTCAGTAGATAGGCGTGAACTTTTCCATCCTATTCATTCTCTATGAGACAAAAATCCAGGAAAAATCTGTTGTTTTCCGGAATCCATGCATCCAATCAAAAAGCTGTATACAAGACAAGAGTCACATAATCAGACCGTACAATCAGGTGTTGGTACGGTGCTGATATTTCGAAAACTGTGGGACGAATTACACAGTAAAAATCGAATAACAATAATATAATTTAATAACAAAAGTTATTAAATCCCATTCATTTGTGAGCACAACCAAACATTATGGTTTTTCTTAAACCTAAAGCCACCAAACTGCATGTACTCACTCAGGACATACTCCTCTGCTTGTTGTTTATTCATCCCTCGCTACTTGAACTGCTTAAGCTGAGCCATTAAAGAGTAAAACTAAGAAAGCCAAAAGCTGAATGGAAAGCATGGAATTTGAACCTGACCTGAGCTTAATGTGTAAAATGATGTCTGATCTTGACCAAACAGTCACTTGAATAATCGTGTAAATATGTATCACTGTACTGGTGAGGGTGCAACCGGCAGCCCCTTTATTATTCGACTCTGTATCTGTACATAGTAGGCTTCCATACATTTTACATTCACTTTTTACACATGAAGTATTTTATTACATTTTTTTTACCCCTATTGTATTCAGAAGTTGACTGATGTACCTTATGGTGTGAACTTCTTTATGAATATCAACAATATATATATATATATATATATATATATATATATATATATATATATATATATATATATATATATATATATATAAGCTGAGGCATCTGAATTAGGTCTGGATCATGCTTCATGCGTGTGGTTAGCTGGGACATTAAACCCAGTTCTTATCAAATAAATTAACCTCTTCCTCCGAATCCCTCATTCACTGAACCTTTAGGCACAAGCCCACCCACGAAGAAAGCATTGTCTGACTAAACAGCCTGAGTAGGTGTACCGAATAACAGGGTGCTCTGTTTATACTCTAGCTAGATTTGTAAATGAACACTATTTAGTCATACATTTATCAATGCAAGCCTCGCTCCAAGCCTATTACAAGCCTTGGTTCCAGAACAGGTGGGACAGCATGTGAACTTCTAGGAAATCGTTAAGTCGAGTTTATGTGTATAGCACTTTTTACAACGCTGTTGTCAAAAAGCAGCTTTACAGAAGTTACAGAAGAAAACAAAGTCACAGCATGTATCCCCCTGTGAGCAAGCAAGAGGCAACAGTGGCAAGGAAAAACTCCAAGACTGGAGGAAGAAACCTTGGGAGGAACCAAGACTCACAAGGGGAGAACCTGTTCTCCTCCGTCTATTTACAGGTTATCAAGCTACATTTAAAATAGAAGTAAGAGAACTTTTGTTTGAGGTCTGGATGGTGAAAGCTTTAAAAACTGCACAGGTAGAGGCAGTCTCTGACTGAGGCAGTCTTTGATTCAGTCTTTGTGGAAAGTGGGAATGAGCTGAAACGGTTCCATCATATCTTAATATTGCTACATCTGGATGACACAGTGATGCAGTCGAGGGTGTAGCAGATGGCAAGAATGAAGAGGAGAGTTGGTTGGTGTCAGGTGAGGAGGAGACCCTGATGGTTCCAACAGTATTCGACCGGACAGGTGGGCGGAAATTACCTCAAGAAGAGTAAAGAGACAAAGTTCTCATTTGGATTAATGTAGAGGATGTGAAGAGTTTTAGAGTGTAGCTGGTGACTCTAGTAGAGAGACCCAGAAAGTAACATAGACATAAGAGCACCTTGAGACACTGGGATCCCCCCAACTCCAGTGAAATGGTGGGACAACAGCACCAACATCTTAGTTTACCACAAACCTCTGTGTCCTTGAAAAAAAAGCTAAAATATGAGCTAAACTAAACCAGTATGTGTTCAGTCTAGGTTGAGACTGTGTCAGAGTCCCAAACATTAACTGGGAGATTATTCCTCAATTTGGGGGCTGTGTAGGAAAAAGCTCTTACCTCATTGAAGTCTTCTGAATTTTAGGAACCAATAGAGAACCAGCGTCCTATGATCTGAAGGAACGTGGTGGTTCATAATAGGAATTAATGCAGTTACTCCGCTGCAAGACTGTGCAGTGATCTATACGTCAGTAAAAGAATTTTATAGTGGTTATGGAATTTGACAGGAAGCCAGTGTAACGCTGATATGACTGGGCTGATGAGATGAGAGATTCTGGTTTTAGTTAGTACTCTAGCCGCAGCATTCTGAACTAACTGAAGTTGATTGAGGTTCCTGCTGGAGCATCCTGACACCAGTGCATTACAGTAGAACAACAAAAAGCAGCAATTGGGAATTTCCATTTGATCTATATTATACTTAAAAAAAATAGTACAAAACCACATTTATTATATTATGTTTTACTTTTATGAACTTCGTTGTGTTTAATGCCTGCAGCACATTCCGCAAGTTGGGACAGGAGCATGTTTACCACTGCGTTACATCAGCTTTTCGTTTTAACAGAGTTAAACAATTGTTTGGCTCTCAGTTGATCCGGTTTTGACAGGAAACCTTTCGCTATTCTTCCAAGTCCGCAGTTGCTCCACCTTCCCATAGTCCTCACTTCATGCCACCACTGCTCTGTCCCCTTCTTTACCTGCTATGCTGATAAAAACCTCATCAGCTGAAATATTACAGGGATGGTTGTGAGTAATGAGGAGAGCGAGCTGAACGTGGGGCTGTTTATTAGATGGAATATCATTAGCGTAGCTTGTGTGCAGGGTCACAGTATTCATAGCTTCCAGTTTATCGCGCTTTCATTCTGTTTTGGTCTTTTTTACATCAGTAGCAGCAGCTGTAACTTATATTTTGCATGTTCTTTTGATCACATGTTTGCATTCCAGCTGTACACGTTGATTGGTAATAGACATAATTGGTTATTAATTGTGAAAAATCCTAATTTGGAATTGAAGATTGGAAGTTTTGTCGGTGGCACAGTGGTGTAGTGGTTAGCACTGTCACCTCACAGCAAGACAATGTATTGTGGAGTGTGTTGTGTAGAACAGTCTAGAGAGGCCTGTGTGTTGTGTATTGTGGAGTGTGTTGTGTAGAACAGTCTAGAGAGGCCTGTGTGTTGTGTATTGTGGAGAGTGTTGCGTAGAATGGTACTGAGAGGCCTGTGTGTTGTGTATTGTGGAGTGTGTTGTGTAGAATGGTACTGAGAGGCCTGTGTGTTGTGTATTGTGGAGTGTGTTGTGTAGAACAGTACTGAGAGGCCTGTGTGCTGTGTATTGTGGAGTGTGTTGTGTAGAACAGTACTGAGAGGCCTGTGTGCTGTGTATTGTGTAGTGTGTTGTGTAGAATGGCACTGAGAGGCCTGTGTGTTGTGTATTGTGGAGTGTGTTGTGTAGAACGGTACTGAGAGGCCTGTGTGTTGTGTATTGTGTAGTGTGTTGTGTAGAACAGTACTGAGAGGCCTGTGTGTTGTGTATTGTGTAGTGTGTTGTGTAGAATGGCACTGAGAGGCCTGTGTGTTGTGTATTGTGGAGTGTGTTGTGTAGAACGGTACTGAGAGGCCTGTGTGTTGTGTATTGTAGAGTGTGTTGTGTAGAACAGTACTGAGAGGCCTGTGTGTTGTGTATGGTGGAGTGTGTTGTGTAGAACAGTACTGAGAGGCCTGTGTGTTGTGAAGAGTGTTGTGTAGAACGGTATTGAGAGGCTTGTGTGTTGTGAAGAATGTTGTGTAGAACAGTACTGAGAGGCCTGTGGGTTGTGTATTGTGGAGAGTGTTGTGTAGAACGGTACTGAGAGGCCTGTGTGTTGTGTATGGTGGAGTGTGTTGTGTAGAACAGTACTGAGAGGCCTGTGTGTTGTGTATTGTGGAGAGTGTTGTGTAGAACGGTACTGAGAGGCCTGTGTGTTGTGGATGGTGGAGTGTGTTGTGTAGAATGGTACTGAGAGGCCTGTGTGCTGTGTATTGTGGAGTGTGTTGTGTAGAACAGTACTGAGAGGCCTGTGTGCTGTGTATTGTGGAGTGTGTTGTGTAGAACAGTACTGAGAGGCCTGTGGGTTGTGTATTGTGGAGAGTGTTGTGTAGAACGGTACTGAGAGGCCTGTGTGTTGTGTATGGTGGAGTGTGTTGTATAGAACAGTACTGAGAGGCCTGTGTGTTGTGTATTGTGGAGAGTGTTGTGTAGAACGGTACTGAGAGGCCTGTGTGTTGTGGATGGTGGAGTGTGTTGTGTAGAATGGTACTGAGAGGCCTGTGTGTTGTGTATTGTGGAGTGTGTTGTGTAGAACGGTACTGAGAGGCCTGTGTGTTGTGTATTGTAGAGTGTGTTGTGTAGAACAGTACTGAGAGGCCTGTGTGTTGTGTATTGTGGAGTATGCTGTGTGTGCTTTACGCACTGTAGTAAAATACTGAAAGTCCCGTAATCGTTTATTGGTCCTGTTATTGCGTCACCTGTTTAAGATGTTCGAGATGTAGATTCCTAGTCTTAATATGCTCCAGTCACAATGTCTTTCAGACTATTTGCAGGCATTCATTTTCAAATGTATAATATTTAATATTGAAATATTTGTGTTTCACATACTGCCTTTACTCTTTGGGCTGCTAGTGTGACTCCAGAATGATTTTGAATGTTTGCATGTATGTATGTCTTTTTGTTCTGTTTGTTGTGATTAATTGAACCGAACCTGCTGTGTGAGAACAGCATATCAGTTTAATCCTGCCATGTGGATGAGAACAGGAAATTAGAGGGAAACTTGAATGAGTCTGTGGGCGCGTCTGAGAGTAGGGCAGCCTCTTTAGGAAGTGGATGGAGTCCAGATAAAAACAGAAAAAAGCTTTTTTTTTTCCATCTTTATTTCCCCCCAGTTATGTAACCTCTCACTTTTGCTATGTCTGTGCCGTCGCAGCGAAATCCTGTGTGAAGACACGCAGATGATCTGACAGATAATAGGATTAATACATGAATGGATTTTCCTCGAATCCCCGTGTCCTGGAGAAATGACTGGTTATTTCGGCTACAGCAGATTAGTTAGGGGTTTTTTTATTACAGGGGAATTCCATACGTCCCTGCTGGTTATCCAGAGCGGTGTATTGTGAAATGCTGAGTTTCCAGAGAGTCATTACGTTGGCACGCCGCTGCAGCCCTATAAGGTCCATGAGCTGAAATAAAGTGAAAACCTTAAACATTGACACAAAGCTGTCCAATGAAAAACAAGCGTCTTTACACTGGAGGAAGCCAAAAACTGTCAATGTAAGTCTGTCTTCACTGTCAATGTAAGTCAATGAGCTTTTTTTTTCTTTTTCCAAGCTTTCTTGGATTTCTATTGGTCCATTCATCATGAACTTTTCCCACAATGCTGCTGCATTTAGTTTATGTAGAAAAATAGAAATCAGCAAAAATGGAGATGCGTGTTTTTCTTTGGACAGCGACGAAACGGAAGTTGTTACTCGCTGTGAAAAAAGATGATCTTCAACCAGCAAACAGTGATGAACTCACACAGCATGGCTGAAACTTCCAGGTTACTGTTGCTAGTAAAGGTGGAACTGCTCGTCTCTTGGGTCTCTTCAGTGTTCAGCTGCTCAGTATTGTTCCAGATATGAGAACCTGTCCGGAGTGAAATGTGAACAATTTTGAATGGAATCCATCCATCCATCCATTATCTTCCGCTTTATCCCGCTAGTCGGGGTCACGGGAGTGTCTGGTGCCAATCCCAGCAACATCCAGCAAAGGTGGGGCACACCATGGACAAAGGTGTCAAAAGTATGGACATTCATTACTCAGGTAGAAGTATAGATACTAGGATTCTGTAGAAGTTGAAGTATCAACTGAAGCTTTTTACTCAGTAAAAGTGTAAAAGTACTGCTTTCAGAACTACTTAAAGTATAAAAGTAAAAGTAATGTAAGGTAAAAAAAAATGCCATTAAGGACAAAAGCTTAGGTTGCACCACAGGGGTCTATAGTGCACTAGCCCACCTATGACCATGGGCAGGTCGCCCGTCCATCGCATGGCCGAATGGAATCCAGGATAATATTAAAGAGGAGCTGAAGCTGACTTCATATTTGCCTGCTAGAATTTCTTGTTCCACCTTAAAAGGTGCCAAACTTAGATTCTGCCGCCCGCACAAGCTTCGAAACATTCAGCTAAAAAGCTGGACGCCTCGTTTTTAAGATGAAACCTCATCCATGTCCGCTCACAGTTCAGTTCCTCGGAAAGTGTGTGAAGAGTGCAGACGAGGTCTTCACAGCCTGGAGGGATACATTTCCCCACATATAGTTCTCTATTGCAGTTCCTCTGGTGGTGGTGTTTCCTGCTGGGCTGGGACGTGAGCTGGCATATGTAAATGTTGGGGGTGTAAATATTATAGAATCCGTTTTGTATCAGATTAGGATTTTTTTGAGCTCGGCCCCTTTTATCACCCCTCTTTCCTCACCCCAAGATTTATAGATAGATAGAGAGAAAGATTGATAGAGAGATAGAGATACTTAATTGATCCTGAAGGTCATTAAAGGGAGCCCCGGCTGGTAACACAAGTAAGCCTTAATATGGTATAATGGCTCTAAACTATTAAGACATGTTGTTAAAAATCTCTAAAAGTAGCAGCTTTATTCGATTTTCTGTAAAATCCGTAGGTTGCCTTTGTTGTAACTACTGACGAGCGCAGCAGGTCGTGACCAGCCATCGCGCTTAAGCATAGCTAGCTAGCTAAACATGGCTGCTGTTCAGCCTTTGCAGTTTGAGCCAGAACAATATTTCTGACATCAGCGGCGACAACACACACCACGTTAGTCTAAATAATGGTGAACAGAGAGGCGTGGAGGAGAGAGTGGACACGGTGCTGGAGTTGTTGTGAAACTGTGTGTTGGTGTTGACGGAGAAGGAGAGTGTCTGTTAAAGGAGCTCCGCTTTCTAGCAGGAAACATTCACGCTCAGTAAACAGCTAGATACACTGAACGGGAGTGTCTCTGAGCTTCACACTCCTTTATTAGTGAAGTAGTATGTTCACTACTAAGACTGTACTTTCACGCTCAGGATCTGCAAACAAGGGAGAAGCCAGGAGAGAATCCAACGCATGTTCATGTTCACATTTCTTTGCGCAATTCTTCATAATCTGGAGCTTTTGAACTTCCTGTGTGGGGAAACTGTGGCACTGCATTGTGTTTTAGTCTACGCTTAAAACCAACAGCCTCCGTCAAGTCTCTCACCAGTGGTGGTCTACTGAACGACTCAATCACATCCAGACTGAAGTGAGGAGAGCAGAGCGGGGGTCTTTGGGTAGCTGTGTTGGTCCACACGCTGCTTCACTAACTATTCTCCTTGTTTATGTTTGTGAAAGCTGTTTAGACTAATATCAGTCTTCTCACTGCCTTTTACTGAAATAACATCAAACAACACAATGTACATGGTTTTCTTTAAGCTAGGTTAGCTAACTAGCATTCACTCCTTCACACCGCAGTCAAGTTTAGCGCTGCCACCATTTGACGTCATCTACCCATCAGGCATTGCGTGTTAGAAATAATGGCTGTGTCCATATGTTCAATATTTAGGATAAAATATTTTTTAAAAATAAAATAATAATAATAAAAAATAAAAAATATTTTTTTATAAAATAATAATAAAAAATAACATTTATAAATAAATCTGCTGCTTTTGTGATTTTTTTTTTTTTTTTTTTTTAACATCGTGTCTTAACAATTTAGAGTCATTACAACATATTAAGGCTTACCAAGTTACTAGAAGAAGGATCAACAGTGTTGGAGGTTCATGGTATGTACAGTTCTATCTACTGAAATCTCATTAAACCACATTTTCACATCAAACCTCTATGGCTGACATTGTTTACATCTCTACAACAACCAAAAAAAAACCCCACCACGGTGGACTTCCCCTTTAAATTGCTGTTGTGACGGCGACCCCTCGGTATGGAACGGGCTCGTTTAGTTTGCGCAGTGAAGCTTTGTGTATGGAATAGGTTTGTTTACCTGCAGGTTCACTGCACACGCGGAACAAGCTCATTCCACGCCGGAGTGTCACTGTCACAGCAGTAATTTAAAACAAAACAAAACCCAGTTAAGCAGAGATATTACTCAGAGGGACGCGGCAGGGACGGCTGTACAGCCTCGGCGTGGAGCCGGGAGTCCAGACGTTTATCTCCACTCTCTTTTATCCTCTCTGCCTTGTAATTGCATGTTAGCACTGGAACACAAAGGGGCTGCCCCAGAAGATCAATTAGTTTCCACAAAGAGCTCAAACGAGAGAGAGAGAGAGAGAGAGAGAGAGCTAAAGAGAGAGAGAGAGAGAGAGCGATAGAGCGGCTCCACTGCACTTCTGCTCCATTAGACACTCTGTGGTGGTTCTGGACCTGAGCTCACTCTGATGGTTCTTCTCTTCCTCTCTATTTCTCACTTTCTTTTCCTCTCTTCTCTTTGCTTCTCTTCTCTTTCCTGTTCTTTGCTTCTCTCCACTTCTTCCCTCCATCTTTTGCTGTTTTTTTTCTAGTTCATTGTCTCATTCATTTCATTTCTTTCTCTCTCGTGCTTCCTTTGTTTGTTCCTTCCTTTTAATCTCCTTTCCCCTCTTTCTGTTTCTTTCTGTCAGTCTTTTCCTTGCTCTTCTCTTAACTTCTATCTTCCCTTTTTTCCCTCTTCCTGTCTATTTCTGTCTCTCTTTTTTGGACGCGCTAGCTGTTCTTCTCCATCTTCTCCTTTTCCGCTCTCTGCTTTTTGTCTCCGTCTCTTGCTGTTTGTTGTGTTTTCTTAGTTTTTTTTTCTTTCTTTTCCTCTCATTGTCTTTGTTTTCTCTTTGTCTTCTTTTTTCTTCTAATCTTTTTCTGTTTCTTTCTGTCAGTCCTCTCTCTTTTCTTTTACTTCCCTTTTTTTACTCTTTTGCTGTTTTCCTGTTCTTCGCTTTCTCTCTTGCTGTTCATCGTCTTTTGCGTTGTCTCGTTGTATTTTCTTTCTGTCTTTATTGTTCTTTCTATCTTTTTCTTCCCACCTCTCTCGTTGTCTTTTTCCGTGTCTTCTTTTTCTCTTGCTGTTTTTCTTTTACCATTTGCCTTTCTCTTTCTCATCCTGTCTTTCCTTCTGTTCTCTGTTCTCCTCCATTCTCTTCTGCTTTCTTTCATCTATCTCTCTCTCTCTCTCTCACTCTCTCTCTCTCTTTTCTCGTGTAAGAAGCTGGGCACTACATGGATGTTAATGTGTGGAAGTGTTCCACAGAGCTCAGGGAGGTGACTGGACTGCGGTCACCCAGAGTGGCCACTAGAGTGTTGGAGGAGGTGAAATTGGCTCTTCCCGGTTGCCGTAGAGAGCTTCTAGTATAGACACCAACTTCAAGAGGGTCCAGAAGAGGTGCGAGTCCTAGCTGGAGTATTGTTCCGGAGCTGGGACAGACTCGGATTCTCTCAAAGCCGGCTCTGTATCACTCCTGGGTGAGACCATCCTGAGGTCTCAGAGATGGTTGCTGTGGCTGGAGATGTTCGGATCTGGCTTCTCTCTGAAGAACAGGTGGAGATCCCTGTATAAACCCTCCACCACACAGGGAAGCGTTCAGCTGAGCCACAGTGGAGTTCTAGCTGCAGATAGACGTGTGGCTGGAGTGTGTTAGTGGCAGGGCAGCGTAGATGCCAGGGACAGGAGGAATCTACCGGGGATGTGTTTTTGTGACAGATGAATCGATTTGTTTTTATTTTTAAAGGTTGTTTTGATGCTTTTCTTGAGGGATTCTCAGACAGAATCACTGAGGGGACGTTTGGGGCTTGGATATGTTAAAAAGGTCTTTGAAATGTTATCGCATCTGAAGTCAGGGCGCGTTTAGCTGGAATATGAACAGTACAGGCTGGTAGATCAGTTTAGGAGTTAATACTTTTTTTCTTCTTTGATTTTTAATCAAAATATGTGATCGGTGATCAGCCGATATTTCTCCAATTAAGCCGATCCCAAGAGCCAGTCGATTGATTGAGCGTTAAACAAAAGAGCCTAATTTCTGTATTTCCAGCTAGCGTTTCATTGAAACGCCCTTCGTGAAACCCCCTCCGGCCAGATTCCTGCAATTCCTATCTAAACCACTAGCTGAAAATACATACCATTTAACTTTCGTCAGACTGACTAAAGCAGCGGCCTAGCGAGAACAGTTTATGGCGTTTACACCATGTGCGGTTAGGAAACATCGTCCGTCTCAATCTATACCTCTCGATCTGTCTTTATCTCACTATCTGTCTGTCTCCTTTTCCTCAGTGTCTCTCACCATCTTTCTTTCTTTTTTCTCACAAGGTGTATCGCTGTCTTTCACTTATTATCCATGGCATTGTTTTACCGTATGTGACTCAGGCTCATCCAGGGCGTTCTGTAACATCTGTAAAATGTGTAAAATCATCGTGTCTCGTTGAGGAACCAAGACAAAGACATTTAACACACTAATCTGTTACAACACTGCACACAGCTGAATACAGTGAGTATCAGCAAACAGCAGAGCTAGCATGCACAGGTAGCACAAAACAAATAACCCAGAACACCATACAGACCAGATCTGACCGGTACGAACAGAACAGCAGCAGCAATTCAAGATCTACGTTTAATGATTGCAGTTTTTGTTTATAATAAACCAGAGTCTGTGTTTAATGACTGCAGTTTTTACTGCATTTATTTAATTAGCTTTTTTAGTTTTAAATAAAGGGTCTAAATGTAATGATTGCAGTATTGGGGATATTTGTTTGATTTACTTTGTTTATTTACTGTTAATTTAGTTAAAAAATATTATGCTGTTTTATATGAGCTCATTAAAAATGGTAATAAACCAGTTTAGACCATGTTTTATGACTTGCTTGTGCTAATAACTACATGTAGCCCTGCCGTGGCATATAGCCCCGCCCTCGATCGATATCGGCTATCGGCCGATTGCGCTGAAAGGTGATCTGCGTTTGGAATCGGCCTCAAAACTCTTGATCGGTACATCTTTAGTATTGATGATTCTTACCTAGTCTTCAGGTTTATTTTTTTTATTAGGACTGATCTGTTATGATAGTGTTCAAATCAAACTCAAGCATTAAAGTTCAGTCAAATCTCACTATCGTTTGATATCTCTATCTCTCTCTAGCTCTGTCTCTATTACTCTCTGTCTCTGTCTCTCAGTCTCTGTCTTTCTGTATTTTTGTCTCCATATCTCAATCTATACCTCTCTATCTGTCTCTCTTTATCTCACTATCTGTACCTCTTTATCTCACTCTCTCACTATCTTCCTTTCTTTTTTCTCACCATGTATATCGCTGTCTTTCACTTCTTTTCACGTCTTTTCACCGTGGCTATCTCTCTATTGCTATCTCACTCTCTGTCTTCTACTCTCTCTTAATCTCTCTCCATCTTTTTATTTCTGTCTCTTCTTCTCACTGTCTTTCACTGTATCACAATCTCATTATTTCTTACTATAGCTTCATCTCAATCTATACCTCAATCTCTTTATCTCATACTTCACTGTCTTTCTGTCTCTTTCTGCATGTCCTTATTTATCTGTATATCTCTATTTCTCTTTATCCCTAGCCATCTCACTATGTATCTTCTACTATCTATTTTTCTATCTTTCACTGTCAATCTCTATCTCTCACTATCTCAATCTCTTTATCTCATACTTCACTGTCTTTCTGTCTCTTTCTGCCTGTCCTTATTTATCTGTATATCTCTATTTCTCTTTATCCATAGCCATCTCACTATGTATCTTCTACTATCTCTGTTTCTATCTTTCACTGTAAACCTCTATCTCTCACTATCTCAATCTCTTTATCTCATGCTATATCTTAATCTCTATCTCATTTGTTATTCTATCTCTTTTTGTCTGTCTTTATTTTTTTGTATCTCGCATCACCTATCTGTCTCTCAATCTCAGTCCCTCTTTATCTTTTACTGTCGATCTCTCACTCTTTCACTCTATCCCTCCATCTCTCTCTCTAACCATCTATCTCTCCATTTTATTACTTTCTCATTTCTGTCTTTCAGTTTCTCTCACTAACTCACTATCTCTCAGTCTCAGTTTTTCTCTCTCTCTATTCCCATTGCTCTCTTGATCTTTATCTCTCTGTCTCTCACTATCTCAATCTTTTTATCTCGTGCTATATTTCAATCTCTTTGTCATAGTGCATCTTAATCTCTATCTCATACTTCTTTTTGTCTTTCTATCTCTCTCTGTCTGTCTTTATTTCTTTTTATCTTGCAGCATCTATCTATCTGTCTCACTCTCAGTCTCTTTTACTGTTGATCTCCTTATCTTTCACTCTATCACTGTATCCCTCCATCTCTCTCTCTAACCATCTCTTTCCATTTTATTACTTTCTCATTTCTGTCTTTCAGTTTCTCTCACTAACTCACTCTCTCTCTTTATCTCGTGCTGTGTCAATCTCTGTAATACTGCATCATAATCTCTATCTCATACTACTTTTTGTCTTTCTATCTTTCTGTCTGTCTTTATTTCTTATCTCGCATCATCTATCTGTCTGTCTCTCAGTCTCTGTCTCTATCTCTCCATTTTTTACTGTCTCTCACTAACTCACTATCTCTCAGTCTCAGTTTTTCACTCTCTTTCACCATTGCTCTCTAGATCTTTATCTCTCTGCCTCTCTATCTCTCTTCCTCTTTTCTTCTTTCTCTGTGTCTCTGTCTCTCTCTCTGATCACCTGTTATGTTGTCATCTTACTTTCTGTTGTCTTATACTGCCTTTTCTTTCTTCTCTCTCTGTCTGTCTCTTTTTTTGTTTCCTTCACTGTTTGGAGAGAAGCAAACAGAAAGTGAAAAGCAAACAGGAAAACAAGAACAAGCCTATTTATAGCCAGACGCCTCGCCTCAAGTGGCTGAAAGTGCTGCACTGTACCTCACACACACACACACACAGAGAGAGAGAGAGAGAGAGAGAGAGAGAGAGAGAGGTGTATGCGCATGTGTGCGGAGGCGGAGGCTGTATCTGGAGACACAGGAGAGTCTTTATTAATGCCTTCTTTATTAGTGGCGGTGCTCGTAATGAACATGATTCTGTTCCGCAGCTGATGAAGTAGCTGCTGCTGAATAAACAGCTCTAATGAGCTGAGTTTGCGGCCACTGCGTTTCAGGGAGCAATGCAGTCACTCGCATGTTCACTCCATATATGCCTTTGTTCTGTGTCCGCAGGCCGAGTCTGAGGGTTTCTCTCATTTCCACCTGTACGTCTGCGCAGCCTTCCTCATCAAGTGGCGCAAAGAGATCCTCTCCATGTCAGACTTCCAGGTACTCGTCCGTCTGTGAGTCTGTTAAGAAAAACAAGGCTGCTTAGCTGCCGGGCTGCTTGAAAGCTAGTGAACCTAAAAAATGTGATGAAAAATATGAACAGTCTTTATTTAACTCATAACAATAGATGCAAAGATCCTAATAACACAACAAATTACATAAAGCTATACTTTTTTATTCATTTAACTGAACAAAGAAATGAAATGCATGAAATTTCTTCATTAGCAGTAGTGTTTATAAACCTCTAGTGTAGGTCATAACTAAGCTCGGAAGGTTCAAACCAATGGATGACGGTCAGATGTGAGGGTGGCTGGAAAAGAAAAACAGCAGCATCTTCACCATCCAGACCTGGTCTCATAGCTACACACATTTACTAGTGCCTGTCATGTCTTTGAGAGATATCTGAGGACCTTAGAAAATAATTTTTTGTTGCTAGTTATCCTGGATGAGGTTCCAGACTTTAGATTTGAGGTTCCAGGTTTGGACTTCACTGATCCAACACCAGGCAGATACTATTATACTTCTCTTATACCTCTCTTAAACTGATAGTGTACAATGTTAGTGTTCATGAGTCCACAGTCTGGCTAACACTGAACAACAATAGTGATGATAGCATGAAGAAATCCACTCTTCTCCAGAACAAACATTTTTGGCGGTTTAAAAATTTCCTGAAGACCACCTTGATGAGAACAGAAGACTTCTGAAATAACGTGGGCTGACAAAACTTAATTCTTATGGCTTGAATGAGAAAAAGTATGTTAATCAACCAGCATAGAAACCTTATTTTTCAGATTACTTTTTACTTCTACTCCTTACATTTACTCTCCATTATCAGTACTTTCTACTCCTTACATTTACACTCCATTATCAGTACTTTCTACTCCTTACATTTACACTCCATTATCAGTACTTTCTACTCCTTACATTTACACTCCATTATCAGTACTTTCTACTTTTTACATTTACACTCCATTATCAGTACTTTCTACTTCTTACATTTACACTCCATTATCAGTACTTTCTACTCCTTGCATTTACACTCCATTATCAGTACTTTCTACTCCTTGCATTTACACTCCATTATCTGTACTTTCTACTCCTTACAATTACACTCCATTATCTGTACTTTCTACTCCTTACATTTACACTCCATTATCTGTACTTTCTACTCCTTACATTTACACTCCATTATCTGTACTTTCTACTCCTTACATTTACACTCCATTATCAGTACTTTCTACTCCTTACATTTACACTCCATTATCTGTACTTTATATTCCTTACAATTACACTCCATTATCAGTACTTTTTACTCCTTACATTTACACTCCATTATCTGTACTTTCTACTCCTTACATTTACACTCCATTATCTGTACTTTCTACTCCTTACATTTACACTCCATTATCAGTACTTTCTACTCCTTACATTTACACTCCATTATCTGTACTTTCTACTCCTTACAATTACACTCCATTATCAGTACTTTCTACTCCTTACATTTACACTCCATTATCTGTACTTTCCACTCCTTACATTTACACTCCATTATCAGTACTTTCTACTCCTTACATTTACACTCCATTATCAGTACTTTCTACTCCTAACATTTACACTCCATTATCTGTACTTTCTACTCCTAACATTTACACTCCATTATCTGTACTTTCCACTCCTTACATTTACACTCCATTATCTGTACTTTCTACTCCTTACATTTACACTCCATTATCTGTACCTTCTACTCCTTACATTTACACTCCATTATCAGTACTTTCTAATAATAACATTTACACTCCATTATCAGTACTTTCTACTAATAACATTTACACTCCATTATCTGTACTTTCCACTCCTTACATTTACACTCCATTATCAGTACTTTCTGCTACTTACAATTACACTCCATTATCACTACTTTCTACTACTTACATTTACACTCCATTATCTGTACTTTCTACTCCTTACATTTACACTCCATTATCTGTACTTTCTACTCCTTACATTTACACTCCATTATCTGTACTTTCTACTCCTTACAATTACACTCTATTATCTGTACTTTCTACTCCTTACAATTACACTCCATTATCTGTACTTTCTACTCCCTACATTTACACTCCATTATCTGTACTTTCTACTCTTTACATTTACACTCCATTATCAGTACTTTCTACTCCTTACATTTACACTCCATTATCAGTACTTTCTATTCCTTACATTTACACTCCATTATCTGTACTTTCTACTCCTTACATTTACACTCCATTATCAGTACTTTCCACTCCCTACATTTACACTCCATTATCTGTACTTTCTACTCCTTACATTTACACTCCATTATCTGTACTTTCTACTCTTTACATTTACACTCCATTATCTGTACTTTGGACTCCTTACATTTACACTCCATTATCAGTACTTTCTATTCCTTACATTTACACTCCATTATCTGTACTTTCTACTCCCTACATTTACACTGCATTATCTGTACTTTCTACTCCTTACATTTACACTCTATTATCAGTACTTTCTACTCCCTACATTTACACTCCATTATCTGTACTTTCTACTACTTACATTTACACTCCATTATCAGTACTTTCTACTCCTTACATTTACACTCCATTATCTGTACTTTCTACTCCTTACATTTACACTCCATTATCAGTACTTTCTACTCCTTACATTTACACTCCATTATCAGTACTTTCTACTCCTTACATTTACACTCCAATATCTGTACTTTCTACTCCTTACATTTACACTCCATTATCTGTACTTTCTACTCCTTACATTTACACTCCATTATCAGTACTTTCTACTCCTTACATTTACACTCCATTATCTGTACTTTCTACTCCTTACATTTACACTCCATTATCAGTACTTTCTACTCCTTACATTTACACTCCATTATCAGTACTTTCTACTCCTTACATTTACACTCCATTATCAGTACTTTCTACTTTTTACATTTACACTCCATTATCAGTACTTTCTACTTCTTACATTTACACTCCATTATCAGTACTTTCTACTCCTTGCATTTACACTCCATTATCAGTACTTTCTACTCCTTGCATTTACACTCCATTATCTGTACTTTCTACTCCTTACAATTACACTCCATTATCTGTACTTTCTACTCCTTGCATTTACACTCCATTATCTGTACTTTCTACTCCTTACATTTACACTCCATTATCTGTACTTTCTACTCCTTACATTTACACTCCATTATCTGTACTTTCTACTCCTTACATTTACACTCCATTATCAGTACTTTCTACTCCTTACATTTACACTCCATTATCTGTACTTTCTACTCCTTACAATTACACTCTATTATCTGTACTTTCTACTCCTTACAATTACACTCCATTATCTGTACTTTCTACTCCCTACATTTACACTCCATTATCTGTACTTTCTACTCTTTACATTTACACTCCATTATCAGTACTTTCTACTCCTTACATTTACACTCCATTATCAGTAGTTTCTATTCCTTACATTTACACTCCATTATCTGTACTTTCTACTCCTTACATTTACACTCCATTATCAGTACTTTCCACTCCCTACATTTACACTCCATTATCTGTACTTTCTACTCCTTACATTTACACTCCATTATCTGTACTTTCTACTCTTTACATTTACACTCCATTATCTGTACTTTGGACTCCTTACATTTACACTCCATTATCAGTACTTTCTATTCCTTACATTTACACTCCATTATCTGTACTTTCTACTCCCTACATTTACACTGCATTATCTGTACTTTCTACTCCTTACATTTACACTCTATTATCAGTACTTTCTACTCCCTACATTTACACTCCATTATCTGTACTTTCTACTACTTACATTTACACTCCATTATCAGTACTTTCTACTCCTTACATTTACACTCCATTATCTGTACTTTCTACTCCTTACATTTACACTCCATTATCAGTACTTTCTACTCCTTACATTTACACTCCATTATCAGTACTTTCTACTCCTTACATTTACACTCCAATATCTGTACTTTCTACTCCTTACATTTACACTCCATTATCTGTACTTTCTACTCCTTACATTTACACTCCATTATCAGTACTTTCTACTCCTTACATTTACACTCCATTATCTGTACTTTCTACTCCTTACATTTACACTCCATTATCTGTACTTTCTACTCCTTACATTTTAAACATAGTCTTGTTACTTCTATTTCATTTCAGCTTGTTTTCATTCATGTACATTTACATTCCAGTAAAGATTATTGATAACATGCCTTTGAAGTTTGACTTTTTGCTCCATTACAATACTTATAGACAACTAGTCATCATATCTTCTGCTCCATGAAACACATGTTAATGTTCAGTAGTACACAGATATGCTTCTTTAATATATGCTTCTTTGTACTAAACTACATTCATGTTCAGTGGGCGTATATGCAGCTGTAACAGGAAGCCTCCCAAATTTATCAACATTAACATTTTAATATAACATTATAGTTATTATGGCTTTTAGAGGAATGGGTTTTTTGGGGAGGTGGGCTAGTGCATTATAGACCCCTGTGGTGCAGCCTAATCTTTTGTCCTTAATGACATTTTTTTTCTTACATTACTTTTACTTTTATACTTTAAGTAGTTTTGAAAGCAGTACTTTTACACTTTTATTGGAGTAATAAGCTTGAGTTGATACTTCAACTTCTACAGAAGTATTTTTAAACCGTAGTATCCATACTTCTATCTGAGTACTGAATGTGAATACTTTTGACACCTTTGATGTTCAGTACGTTATGTAAATGAAGGAAAAACTATACAATTGTTTGTGTTATTTGTTTGCTGGGGTTCTCTTCAGCTTTTATTTCTCTCAGCGTATATTTGCTCAGCAAAACTTTCTTTTAAAAATTTTACATTGAGGGAGACCTTCATTTACAATGTAGCCCAGCATTATAATTTTAAACAAAAAGGGATTGAAAATAAATTATAATTAAAATTATAAATTAAAATTATATATAATATGAGTACGTTGAGTATAAATTAATACAATATAAACAAAATGACAAAATTGAGTTAGAAAAAATCACAAAAGAAAAACAGAAATTGAATAAGAAAACAAAACCAAGAATAAGACTATTATATATATATAAATGTAGTAAAAAAAAAAATGTAGTAGTAAAATTCAAAATGGTAAAAGAAATTATTATAATAAAAATAATAGTAATAATAATAATGATAATAAAATACTAGTAAAAATCTTAAAATTAAAAGAAAAGTAAAAAAAACCAACTGAATATCAAAACTAAAATGAAATAAAACAGTGGCAGGTCATGTGGAGGTGGTTAGAAATTTAGACAGTGACGTTACACAGTACTGTGCAAAAGTTAGAAACCACCCTTTATTTAATGTCTGAAAACAGAAAATATGTACAAGTTATTGGATATAAGATGACTCCCTAATATGAAGAAGGGGGGGACATCAAAGAAAATAAAGTGAAAAGATAGGTTTTAAAAACAAGCTGGAGCTGAAAAAAGAAATGCATAAAAGATGCAGAGAAAATGAGTCTCCAGGAAAGAAAGCTGATAAACCACTTAAACCGTCCCCATCAGATAAACAGCACTTACAGCTTTCATCTTTGAGAGAGAGGAGAACATCAGCTCCACTCTGGCTTCAGATCTGATAACATTCACAGGTGTTTCTGTCCATCCTTCCACCGTGAGAAGACTACCTTAGCACTATGGGTCTGTAAGGACGTGTAGCTATGTCGTATAGAAGATGCGGCTCATGTCAGAACATCATGGCTAAATGTGTTTGGGATTGTTTTGAACTGGGAGAAGCAGAAAGTGCAGCTGAAGTTCAAAGGTGTGGAAAAAGATATCCCTGCAGGTTCCTAGACAAATAATTGACCGGTGGTCTCTGAGGTTTGTTCAGCACTGTTTGTGAGTCTTAGCTCATGTACACCATATGCCGGTGGATGGTTGTGGGCTGGAGGTCAGGAAACCAGCCTTGCGATCAGAAGGTTGTTGGTTCAATCCTCTGAACTGACAGAACACCTAACTGCTCCACAGGCACTGTGGATAGGGCTTCTCACCACTCCAGGCAAGTGTGTTCACTGCCCCCTAGTGTATGTGTGTTCAAAGCTCACCTCGAGGAAGCCCAGTGTTTAGTTAGTGTCCAGTTTCTATTTTGTCTAATAAATCCTTGGAGTTTACCGGATCTGATAGCTGGAGTGCAGCGAGAGGTCAGGCACACAGTCTGGGTTCTTTTTAACTGACTTAATCAAAACTTTACTAAAAATCGGGGATGTCCTGCTGTGCTGTAGTTTAATACTCTTTATTTATATTCATATTTTTATCTGACACCGATCAGCCATAACATTAAAACCCACCTCCTCATATCTACACACTCTGTCCATGTTATCATCTCCACTGACCGTACAGGAGCTACACCTACAGACTGTAGTCCATCTGATTCTCTGTATACATTGTTTATCCTCTTTTACCCTGTTCTTCTATGGTCAGGACCACCACTAAGTAGGTACTATTAGGGTGGTGGATCATTCTTAGCACTGCAGTGACACACTAACATTGTGGTGGAGTGTTAAGTGTTGTGCTGGTGTGAGTAGATCAGACACAGCAGTGCTGCTGCTGGAGGGTACAAACCCCTCAGTGTCACTGCTGGACTGAGAATAGACCACCAAACAGCAACACCCACCCAACAGTGTCCTGTGGGTGGCGTCCTGTGACCAGCTTACATCTACACGTTGGACCTGTAGGGTAGGCGTGTCTAATAGAGTGGACAGTGAGTGGACACAGTGTTTAAGCACTCCAGCAGCCCTGCCCTGTCTGATCCACTTACACCAGCACAACACACACTCATGCATCTCCGCCACATCTGTGTCACTGCAGTGCTGAGAATGACCCACCGCCCAAATAATACCTGCTCTGTGGTGGTCCCGTGGGGGTCCTGATCGTTGAATAATGAGTATACTGATAAAATGAGTGTGAAGACAAGGGTTTGGTTTTAATGTAACGGCTGATCTGTGTACAGTGTTTAACAGGGAAATCACATGTCCTGCCAGTGTAAATGGTATTAAACTGTGCTCAGCACAGGGAGCAGTACAGGACTCTCGTATGACTCTCTGACTTGACGTTGTAGGAGTGTATGTTGTGTGTGAGTGTAGTGCTGATGTGTGTGTAAGTGTGTAAGTGTGTGTGTGGTCATGTTTTGGCTGTCTGTGTGTTTAGTGTGTGTCATGCCCTGCGCTGCCTCGTCTGAGCCATCAAACACTTCTCGCTGATCGCAGTAATTGGTGCAGCAGAAGAGCAGCTACACTGTAACTGCATCACACACACCAACGCTCAGCCCACGTCTCAGCCCCTCCCACACCACTCACACACTCGTTCTTTTACTCATCTCTATCTCTTTCTCTCTCACTCTCACTCTGTTTCTCTCTCTCCTTGCTTTCTATTCCATTTCTCACTGTCATTCTTTAGCTTCCCTCTACCTCTGTCTCTCTCTCTCTCTCATTCTCTGTCTCCCTCCGTCTCTCCTATTGTCTCTATTCTTTCTCTGTCTAATTCTTATTTAGCTCCCTTCTACCTCTGTCTTTCTCTCTCTCTCTCACATTCTCTGTCTCCCTCTGTCTCTCCTAGTGTCTCTATTCTTTCTCTGTCTTATTCTTTTTTAGCTCCCCTCTACCTCTGTCTTTCTCTCTCTCTCTGTCTCTCTCTCTCTCTCTCTCCCTATTGTCTCTATTACTTTTCTCGCTGTCTCATTTGTTTTTAACTCCCCTCTACCTATGTCTCTCTCTCTCTTTTACCCTCTCTCCCTTTCTTTCTCTATTCTTTTTCTCACTGTCTCATTCTTCTTTGGCTCCCTTCTCTCTCTCTCTCTCTTTCTGTTTCTCTCTCTCTCCCTTTCTGTCTCTATTTCTATCTCTATTCTTTCTTTCTTTCTCTCACTGTCTTATTTGTCTTTAACTCTCCTCCCTCTCTCTCTCTCTCTCTCTCTCTCTCATATCTTTCTTTTTGTCTCTCTTTCCCTCCCTTTCTATTCTTTCTCTCACTGTTTTAGACTTCTTTAGCTCCCCTCTCTCCCCTCAGCACTACACTCACAACACAACATACACACCTTATTCTCTCTCTTTCCCTCCTTCTCTCTCTCCTATTCTGTCTATTCTTTCTCTCACTGTCTCATTTTTAGCTTTGTCTTATTCTTCTTTAAGCCCCTTCTCTCTCTCCTTCCCTTTCTGTCTCTATTTCTGTCTCTATTCTTTCTTTCTTTCTCTCACTGTCTTATTCTTATTTAGCTCTCCCCTTTCTCTCTTTCTCTGTCTCTCTCTTTCTCTTTCTCTTCCCCCCTCCCTTTCTGTCTCTATTTCCATCTCTATTCTTTCTTTCTTTCTCTCACTGTCCTATTCTTTTTTTTAACTCTCTCCTTCTCTTTCTCTCTCACTCTCTCTCTCTCTCTCCCTCCCTTTCTGTCTCTTTTTATCTCCTTTCTTTCTTTCTCCCACTGTCTTATTCTTCTTTATCTCTCTCTCTCTCTCTCTCTCTCTCTCTCTCTCTCTCTCTCTCTCTCTCTCTCTCTCTCTCTCTCTCTCATATTCTCTCTCTCCCTCTCTAACCACTAAAATCCCTGTACATTTTTATTTTCTCCGTTGTTTATGAAACATGAAAGCATTTCTAAGAGTTTTAACGTGTGGATTAGAACTTCTATTTGGGCTGAAAATGTGATCTTTTATAGAGAGACACAACCCAGCTTTTCCGATACTGATTGCAAAGTCAGACTTTCATTCCTTTATTTGTGGTTCTAGTGTAATCACTGTATAACAGCTCAGTCTAATGGTATTGGGGAATTCCAGTGTTCTAATGGTATTGAGTGATCCTATGTGAAATGGTTAATTGTACAGAAGCTGTCTTTCCACATTAGTGGTGAAAGGAAACCAGGCAAGGGTTACATTGTCTACAGCACAACCAGTGAATGCGTGTGAGTTGAATGAGTATTTTATATATATATAAATTCAGTGGCACTGGACTCCTCAGACGTCTGGTTCCCATTACCAACACTGTTGAATATGTTTAATTGTACAGAAATCTTGCCAAATCTGTGGAATTCCATGAAACAATAGTCTACATGTAACAGCTGTTGCAACGTGACATACTCTGCTTTACATTACATTGAGAGCAGTACATTTCAGCTAGCTTGTTATATAGTGTCCCCTTTAATATCTGGACCACTGTTTTCTATTGATATCAGCTCAGTACTGATGGGGGGACTGGTTCTGTCTGTAGTAGTACTGAGTCTTAATGACTTTGCTATGTCTTTCAGGGTCTGCTAATGCTTCTGCAGAACTTACCCACAATACACTGGGGCAACGAGGAGGTGGGCTTACTCCTGGCTGAAGCCTACAGGCTCAAATACATGTTTGCAGACGCTCCCAGCCACTACAAAAGATAAGGATGTCCTGACTCGCAGACGAAACAGAACCGTGACTCCCACGCTATCTCTTTCTCTCTCTTTCTGTCTGTGTCTCTCTATCTCTCTCTCTCTCAGTCTAGAGGCATTTCCTTAATCTGCTGTTACATTAGTCGAGGCTGAGGGGAACTCCACGCTGCTGGGACGGACAGGAAAAAAAGAAACCTCTCCGCAGATAAAGACTAACTCATCAGCACCTCGGAAAAAGTTCTACGTCAATCTTTTCTGAAACTAATAACGAGAAGGAAGCGGAACGGATCCTCGGCCGCTTTATGAAGAATGTTTTTATTGCGTTTTATTTTTTAATAACCCGCGTCGCGTCTCCTCACACGCTCCTGATTCCTTTAAAAGCGGAGCATCACTCTTCCTTTTTTCATACCGCAGGTGATCTTCTTCTTTTTATTGGGGCTCTGAATGACGAGCACCGTTTGTTTGCTGTGCTCGCTTCTCCCACCGCTCTGTTGACCGGACCGCAGCAGCGTCGGCTCCGTCTGTCTCCGAAGGCACCCGTGCAGCTGTTCCAGCAGTGCTGAGATAAAGGAAACTCCAGCAGCCAATCAGGGTCACTTCTGATGAGACGCACGTTGACGGTACACGTCTGTTGGCCCGTAATGAAGAGTCGGCGCGCGCCCGGGCCGAGCGGGCTTTCGGCTCTCCGCTTGTTGAAGACTGTGAATTTTAACAATCAAGGACGACGTCCTACTTTCTGAAGGTGGCCTAGCTTCGTGTGAAGCCCCCCCCCCCCACACACATATTGCACAAGAAAGGAGTTAAAGATTAAAACGTGGGTACTCGGCGGCAGCGGAGCCTTTGAATCAACTACTGAGATGGAGTTGCTGCGGAGACAGCTTCACACTGTGGTGAAATGTTAATAATAAGGTTTATAGCGAATGAATCTTAATACGAGGGGCTGTCCTGGCGCCGCTTGTGAAAGAAAAACTATTGAGTCGGTAATGCAAACTGAACTGAGTGGATGTGTGAAATCATTGTGCAGCACAAACAGTCTGCTCTCTCTTTTGTTGTTTGCCCTTAAAACTGCTGATAGAAGTCATCCTGCTATGCTGATCCAGCACCAGCTTCTGTTGCCCAAAGTTTTTACATTGATCATTACTAGAGCATATACAGTACTGATCCCAGATCTGGGTAGAAACAGGGATTGCTTTTGGGGGTTTTTTTCCAGGAAAAATGAGCTTCCTAGACGTATGATATTCATCCAGAGTTGGATAATCAATTTAATTCATTTTCAGTGTAGAACAAATTGGCTAAGCTGTTTTCAACTTGTCTGAGGAAGGCATGGAACAGTTTGGTAGAAAGTAATGGCCAAATAATATTAAAACTATACACAGATTTCCATTTGTTAGCTCGTAAAGTAGACCAAAGCTAACACGTTATTATTTCTAGGTATTAACAGATAATTATTTGTGTCACATGATGGTACGTCCCAAGACTTTCTCACTAAATGACACTGAAGTGCCCAGCAAGTTATTAAACATGTTAAAAAAACATGTTCAAACTATAAGACAAGACTTTTCAGGTGAATGAGGTACTTAAAAAAACTAAACAATAGATTTTACCCTGAACCCTTTGCAAAAAATATATATTTAAATATGCAAATAAGAGTGTCCATTCAAATATGCATGCATTTGCATAGTTTTAAATGAAAAAAAGCAGTTTTGTACAACCAAATTATTTGTTTTATTGTTTAATCGTGGACAATCCTTTAGAACATCATGTAAAGAAAAGAAAATTGGTTTTGAGAACCACATAACCCGGCAACATCCCAGAAACCTGCATCGTATGTGTGAATGTTAAAAGATCAAATTAGGCTTGATGTGAATCTTCGGGATACACTTTTCAGTGATATGCTGATAGTGGGCGGAGCTAAGCCTTCATTACGTTTGTTAACGTTCAAGGTAAAAAAGTGTATGATGGGACCAAAGTGGCCTTAAAGTGGACCTATTATGTTTTTCCAGTTTTCCCCTTTCTTTAAGTGTGTTGTGGAAGCTTTTGTGATGTAATAAAGTACACGCCAGAGGGAGAAACTCTCTTTTCTCAGCTGCCTGGAACGCCACGTTAGAATTCCAGCCTTTTTTTTATTTTTTTTTCCTCTGTTACAAGATGACGTCATTGCGTAATACAATCCTTTTTGCCTGCAGGTAGGCATGCCTGGCACATCCTCACACAACAACTCCAGTACAATGAATACCCACTGCAATGAGGGGTGGAACTTGGGGGGTTTAAACAATCAGAGCACACTGGGCTCTTTGGGAGGCGGGGCTTAAAGACACAGGAGCTGTGTCTTTAAGCTCTTACCCAGAGTGTTTTAGACAGCATATGAATATAGAAGTGCTTTGGGAAAATTGAAGCATGAATGTATATATAGTTTATGAGCATAATTCCCTTTAATAATATGGACTTTATGTTATGTAATGTCATGTGTTTTAGCAGGAAAAGACCGAGTAGAATCGTAATTATATAAAAAATATCATGTAACCCACAGCTTGGTATAGAATAACCAAATATATATGTGTTGGGCATTTCAGTGTCATTTGGTTTGACTGTCTATGTCCAAAAAAAAAAGCTCTTAACCAGAAGGTTCTATAACTGGTTAATTGGTTCTAGAAGAAAGAAGCATTAGCTGAACCAAAAATTGATAGCTACCTGCTAATTCCTGGCTAATAAGGTACAACACTGTACATTTTTTTCATTTGTTTACTTTTCAAAATAAATAAAATAAAATCTACCACCCCATTTGCACTTGAATATTGTACGACCCCCAGACTCCATAAGCAGCCAAGGCAAATAAAGAGTTTCAAAACTTTGCTGTACAGATGCAACTACATGACTCTGATCCCCATAACGTTTGACCCAAGCCCAAATCACTGGGTAAATTTTAAAAGCAATAGGCAAATACTTTTAATGTTTTGATTTGATTCAGTTTAATTTCAGGCTTAGCCTATCCAGATATGCTATGAATAAATTAGGTGTCGTAATACATTACTGGGAATTATCCTTATTTCCGAAATTCAGAAAGAACTTTTCACTACGCTGTTTTCAAGGAGGGCTCAGTTCACCTCAAGTAACCAAGCAATCAGTTTTCTAATCCCATTGATGGTTTTAATAATTAACGAGTGAATGTCTTTCTGCTTTAATTATTGAAGTAAATGGAGTGGATGTGAATAGAGAGAACTGTCAGGATTGGTTAAAAGTGATGCTCTTATATTGGCCTTACAGAGAGATGGAGAGGTGGGGGTGGGTTGGGTTTGCTGATGTTGAGGACTCTGAGTAATACACTAGCTCTGCACACAGCATGGTGTTTGTCCTCGTTGTCATGGCAACCCTCTCAAACCCTTAAAATGGCAACCTTCTAGGCGAACGGGATACGATTCTTATATCTAATGTGATTTTATCCTGAATACTTTTGGATCGTTGATGTTGGTCCTGTTGTTGGATGAGCTGAAACAGCACCTGCTGTTTTTCAGTTGTGTAAAACTGAAGAGATGTAGGTTTTGATTGGACAGTGATTGAAAGTGTACCAACTGTGTAAGGCCATTGCTGTGTTTAAAACTGGAACATTCATTAATTTTGTGTTTGATTTTGTTTCTTATTGGTTCATTTAAAGCAATATTTCAGCACTTCTCCCTTTTTCCCCTCAAACGTTGTCATCAGCCAGGACATATTTGTTGTCCTGTTAGTCGCAAGAACTTGCTCATTTGGCTTCTGACTAGGGGTGTTACAATACACATATTAATATTCATACGCGTATGTGCTGTGAACTGAAGTGCAGTTTGGTTTTTGAAGTGAAAGAGTGATGTTAAGTAGACTAGGGATGGTATCCCACCAGACTTTTGGATTATGCTCAGATATCATAACATCAGACATAGTATTTTTTTTCCCCTGCAGAATACACATAGCTAAAGTTTTGATCACATATATATATATATATATATGTATGTATGTATGTATGTATGTATACATACAATACAATGATGTGATTTAATTGAAAATATATTTAAAACAGAAATTTAGTATTCATTTCAATTTAAAAGTTAAACATTAAACTTGAACACTGAAAGAAAAAATAAAATAAACATAGCAGTCTGTAATGCCAGATTGGCCGCATGCCCAAAGGACATTTATCGTAATGTTAATTAGCAGCATATCTTACCCAGATTGTGTGGCTGTATCATCTATGAAAACACAAAGAACTGTTTGTGATTGTACACGGCTTTGAATCAGGGCCAAAAATAAAACTGGATCAGGAGCATCACTCATTTCTGATGCTCTAATAAAACGCACTTCATGATTAAAATAACCAAAACCATCTAAACTGTGTATACATTTAAAGACTCCAAGTTTGTGCTGTGCAGAGGCACTTAGGGAAATTCAAGAGACTTTATTTATTAAATATTCAAATAGTATAAACATAGTAAGTAGTATCTTTATTTACAGTTCTCATCTATTACCTGCTTTATATACCTTCATACAATGTCTGGGGTGTCCAGGAGAAATCTGGAACTACACTTTGTTCTACAAACTGGAGCTCAAGATATGATCTACTTCTCTCGAAATAAGATATTTATGCTACTTATAACAATAACTATTGTATTTATGATTATTTATATCTGTTCTAATGATAGCTGGTGTTCATACTGGTGAAAATACACTCATGCACAGTAGTGTAAATCACTGACTGCTCCATGCGGTCTATCTTGGGCTACGGTTTATCCTGGGCTAAATGTTTAAACAGCCAATTTTGTGATGCCATTAAAAAAAATATTTACACATAACCTGATTTTGAACCCACAGCAATTTAGTTTCTTTGTATTATGTTTTAACTGAATGCAGTCTTGTTTTGAAAATTAGATTATCACTAAAAAATTAGTGGAATAATTGGAATAAATCATATTGTGCAGTTTGTGTATGGTAGCATACCCACTACAGGAATCTGGGCCAGTCTAAAGCTGCAGATTGGGGGTAACTGGGAAATGTGCAGACGGACTTTTTCCCACTGAACTATAACTTCAAAAATGCTAACTGCTCCTTCATTCATATTTTAAAGGTATTATATTATACCTCAGCATTCAAGTGCCCCCCCACTGCCCCACCCCTTCGGCCTTGGTAAACAACGTTATACAATAGGGGTTGAATGAATAGCATCGCTTTCAAATCCTGTGTAATGTATGGGGACATAACATCTGTGTATCAGGAAAGCATAAAAGCAGCTATAATCATAAACAGCTATGCGGGGAAACAGTGAGGACCGTGAGCGGCGCTGAGAGTCTGGCAATTTTCGCAGGAAATAAGCGCTTTTTGCGCAGCTCTTCCGGCCAAATGAAGCATTCCAGGCAAGAACGACACGGCTCTAAAAACAGGACGTATAATTTGATGCCAGGAAAATTGCCCCAGATTGACTAAGTGATTTTTCTTTGTCTGAGCCAGTTGTTTGTCCGTGGGGCAGCTTAGAGTCCATCGGTATGATGTCACTTGATTGTGTTCACCAGTGCGACCCCCCTCTTCCTAGTCCAGAGCGAAGGCTGCACTATTGCTGTTGTACTGTTACTTTTCAGAACTACTGCACAGGTGATGTAGTGATGCTGTATGTAAAAGCCAGTAAAGAACAAGAAGCTCAAGAGCAGAGTTTTCTAACTGAATTCCTGGAGGAACGCAACTCTGCTTGGTCTGTTACTTGTTTGCTTTGTTTGTTTGTTTGGTTTTTTGTTTGATTTTTGTTTTTTTTTCTCCACTCTAACACATGAGCCTGTTTCATAATTAACCAAGGAGCCAAATGAGGGGTATTGTGTGTTGGAGCATGGAAAGAAATAGCACCCCTGCAGGAATAGAGTTTGATAACCCTGTTTTTCTTTCTTTCTAGATACTGATTAAAGCGGAGAGGATTCTCCAGTGAAAAGCTTATTTTTTATATATTATTCTTAAATATAAACAGGCTTAAAGGGGCATTCTGGCCTAAAACTAGACATTTAATGCGTTATGCAGTTTTCTGGAGAGTAGCGTTATATACACCAGATTCATTGATTTGACAGAGTTCACACAGTTATATCATTTTTATCTTCTCATTCATCAATGTTTTTACACTGTAGTACGCAGAATACATCATATATAAGATCAGTTAGCACCGTATAAGATTCCTCCCACCTACAAGACTGTAAACGTAGGAAATCTCTACTCTACAGACTACTGCAGCACCAGTGTAGGACGCAAATAGACATAATTAACTCTCTGATATTGGCCGGCATGCCCCTTTACCTACACCAACAAGCCACTTTAGTGGGTGTATCTACCCTCATTGTCCACTCTTATCAGCTCCACTTACTGTATAAGAGCACTTGCTGGTCCACCTTGGAGAGGTAGAGTCAGAGACGGTAGCGTATTGTACCACTTGTGTCCCACTAGTCCTTCATCAGTGGTCACAGGATGCTGCCCACAGGAAAGCTGGATGGGTTTGGTTGGTGGATTATTCTGTATATTGTCGCGTTCCAATGAACAACATGCATCTCCAGACTGATGTAATGTCTCATTAGGGATGCACCTTGCTGACTGTAGCATCCAGCTGAAGCTGATAGCTCTTATGGCTGTAGTTGTTTCTAGGCATGCGACAATGCCATAAATTTTAATAAAGGTTAGAAAATATTCAATAAAATTGCTGATATTATATGTTGATGTGAGATCAACTGAATGGTAAGGGTAGTAGTTGTAGCTTCTACCATGCTTTGGTAGCCTATTCTCGGTTCCCTCTGGGACCGAGAGAGAGAGAGAGGGAGAGGTAGGTAGGTAGGTATGTAGGTCTCTATGTATCTAGCTCTTTTTATCTCTATCTATCTCCATTTATCTCTATCTATCTATCTCTATCTATCTCTATTTATCTCTATCTATCTATGTCTATCTATCTCGATCTATCTATCTATCTCTATCTGTCTATCTCCATCTGTCTATCTATCTATACTTAAATGTTTAGCAATTGCACACATCATATGGAGCATAGATGGCTACACAGCAAGTATGCAGTTAATGTAACAATAATTAGCTTAAAGTTTTAATTCTTGAATGTATATCTCTGAATTTCCTTATAAGGTTTGAAATTCATGGTACCATTCAGTCATCCTGCTTGCAAACAGGGTTTCTTTAAATTCATAAGGAAACATTTACATACACAACTTTCCTCGTTTGAAAGAATCAGGGAAGGTAAAGCTGCACTTGTTGCCAAGGGCATAGATTTGGTCTCAATATTGATAGGGATACAACAACCCCCCACCCCACCCTCCCAAATAGTGGCATGATTTGTTTAAGAATTGAACACAACATCACATGGAATCATCTGAAAGACTACATTTTCACCAGTGCTAGAGTTCTGTGGACTGAGAGCGCTGATAACGTACTCCTAAGACATCGATCAGTTCTAGCTTCTCTAAGTCTGGCTGTAAGAATATTTGCACGGTGGGACCCCAGTCTTTGGAGCGCACCCTCTCTTTCATCCAATCAAGTGCAAGCATAATTAAGCAATGATTAAACAGCCTCTGGGAGGCTCAATCAGAATTATCCGCTCCAAATATCATGTGAACGAGTTCGCTTAAATATTGGTAGGGAAAATTCTTTAAACCCAAGATACTGGTAGGGACCTATCCCCACCGTCCGTATGCAAACCTACGCCCTTGCTTGTCGGCATGTTCCACATGTTGTTTTTCGCGCTGAGAGGCGTTTCTCGTCTCTTTGGCACCTAACAGCCGACCAGAACACTTGTAGGCGTATATAATAATAATTTTGGCATCCACTCGGAACTGAAGCGTCAGGTCTTGTGACGTCTCTTGTTGCTTCTGTTGTTTCAGTAATCAATTCTCGTAAAGTTCAAGACACTGGTGTTTACTACAGTTCCAACAGTCATACGGCTGCAGTAAGATATCTGCCTTCCTAGCAGCGATGTTCACTATCTGGCTTCCTTCTGCATTCGCCAGATACTTTTCAGAACTGCCCACCCCCAAAAATCTACCCTAAAGCAGTTATAGTTTTCCAAAGGTTCCTCCCACCATCGAGATGCATCTTCAGAATTACCCCCCCACCCCCTGTAAACAAGGAAAATCTCTACTCTACAGACTACTGACGCACCAGTGTAGGGCGCACTTAGACATAATTAACTCATATGTAACTGCACAGTTTATGTTCCTCTACTCCTTCATCGCTGGTCACAGTACGCTGCCCATGTTTGGTTGGTGGACTATTCTATATATTGTCACTATCCAAAAACAATATGTATCTCATCTTCATTTTTTCATTTGAGCAATCACTGTTTATAGTGTGAGAATGAATTGTTAATAAGACCAATAGAAATGCTCCAATATCTCCAATAAAAATGCTCCGATCTGATTCTGATCTAGGGCTGGGCGATAAAACGATAACAATAATTATCGCGAAGTAACGTTTCCTCGATAGAACTATAAGGCGTTGTCGATAGAAAGTTGATAGAATTAGACTTACTGTATTAAAGGATACCTTGAACGAATGTGATCTAAAAGACGTATCCTACACACCTCACAGACAAGAACTCGGACAGTTTGTGGACTATATAGTTTGGCAGAAAGCCAGTTGAGAAGCAGCTATGTGTGTTTTAAAGTTCCCATGGTATCGAGAACAGTCTTAGGTATCTACACTGGACGATTAAGAAACTGTTAGCACTGAAAGAAACATGTTACACGTGTTAATAATCTTAAAACTAATTCTGCTAAGATAAGAACAACAAGTAAACAGGTGCTGTCTTTGCCACGCATGTAAGCATGTTATGCTAATCGACATAATTTTGTAATCGATAAAGATAAATATATATATATATATTGTAGGAGTTCGAATGAGAGGCAAAGTTGACTTTATAATCAAAAATTATAAAGACAAAACAGAAAAAACAGAATCGCTAAACCAACTCCCCATTTGAGCCGACAGTGTCGACTCACCGCTATGAGTCCTTTCCTCAGCCCGAACTTAAAGGGCCAGCATACAGTTCATGAGTGTTCAGTGTATGTATATATGTTCTATATTACATCTTCTGATAGAAAATAAAAACAATTTAACAAAATTTTCACATTTTGATATCTTCACTTCTCACTTAAAGTAAAAAGGCAATAGTGATTTGATTTATATCGTGATGTATATCGATATCGACTGATATGAAAAAAAAATATGGTGATAAGATTTTTTCCCATATTGCCCAGCCCTATTCTGATCTGATCTAAATCTGATTCCATTGACTTACTTAAAAAGTAAGGAATGTATTTGTTCTCTCCTGTAAAGATGCGTTCTTGAATATACTTGTTTTTCTTTAGACAGTGACTATATTCTATATACTCTGCACCAGCTCAACACACCACCACCATGTCAGCATCACCGCAGTGCTGGGTATAATCCACCACCCAACTAATACCTGCTCTGTGGGGGTCCTGACTATTTAAAGAACGGCATAACAAAAGATTCAGAGCATCAGATGAGCCAGGGTCTGTAAGTGTACTGCAAAGTGTTCCTATATGGTAAGTGAAGCTGATAAAATGGCCAATGAGTGTAGAAGGAATGAAGTGGCCGGCGGGTGCATGTTTCCAGCTAATTGGGTTATTTTAAGAATGATAAAATGTGAAGAAGTGACGTATACCTTGACGGTCTGTGGTCCTAGTTGAATGTGTAAATGACCTGACTTGATTTCGACCTAATGATTGTTTGAACCGTTGACACACTTCTTCTTCTTCTTCTGTTTCCTTTTTCTTTGTGTGTAAATTTGATTGTAAACCACACTGTGATGTTTGGTTGAAGCCATCATGCCTACGGCTACATCAGTTACGCTGTTCATTAATTCTTGAAATCGTGGTCTTGTGATTCCACAGTTTACACGCAATAATGCTGTAAACAAAGTGATTAGAGCTGCGAGATCTCTGCAATGTATTTCTTGGGGTAATTGACTGTGGGGTCCCTGTGGCGGTTGGGTGTTGGGGGTGGGGGTGGTTATGGGGAAGATTTCTGATTTGAATCTCTCAGTAATATGGCAGGGTCTCATTCACTGTCGCTATCTTTTAGCGCTGCAGTCCGTAGCCATGTTTTCTACATCGCCATAGCTCCAGATTTGAACACAAGTTCGCTTACCAACTGGTGGAGTTCTCAGTTAGCCAGACTGTTTGAGCCAAAACTTGATCTTAAGCCCTGTCCAGTAGCAGAGGAAGTAAAGGCCTTTACAAGTTGGCCAGTTCTCCTCTGGGACGTGAGCATTCCAGCTTTACTGAGAAGTCCTGCGTTATGAAAAACTCTCTTGGTCTTAATATAGGCTCGGGCGATTGCTGACAAGTTCACATTGACTTATCTAGCAAGGACTATATTGCTTTTCTAATATTGCATGTAACTCCTATACAGTTCATACATCTTCACAGTCAATTTTAATGCACTTAAAGGAATACTCCAGCATAGTTCAGCATAATCTCAGTCTACTGCAACTTCATTTCACCGTGGCAGTTCCACTCACTTTCACTTTTTCCCAAAGTTTTTTTATTTATTTTTTTCTGGTGTCAGACAGGAGGCTGTGAAAGATCCACCTACACCACTATCCTGGAACGAGAACGTCTGGGGGAAATTTTGGGTAGACTTATTAAAGTGGGAACAAACTGTGAGCGTGAAGTTTCCAAACCAGTCCAAGGACTTGTGAAGGGTGGCGCTTAATGTATACTCTCAGAAAAAAGGTACTCCAGTGCATCTTCAGTATAGCTGTGCCATGTTTAGTTGCAGTTGTATGTGTTACATTGCATTGAGAGCATTGAGATCATTGATATATTACACTTACGGCAGCTTTTTAAGCCCACCCTGTCAGCCTTGCCAGGCTAGCTGGCTAACCAGTAATACTATTACTGTACCATACAAAACAAACCTCCACCAAATCCATATTATATCGCACAAATCTTAGTTACACTAAAGAGGCAATCATTCTAAAGCCTGATATACAAAACTGACATACATACATGCTGACCTGTGACAGCCCATTGGTAACCCAGGCACAACTTAACCTACTGCAAGATGTGATTTAGCTGGATTGCCTGAACTGGTGCTGGTGGATTACACTCTAAGATAAAAAGGTGTGAGGCAGTTATGTTTCTGCTGCTCAGAGTACAGTGTGAATGTGCCCTTAAAGCTACATATGTTTGTTTTTTATTAGTTTTTTATACCAGAACAGTAAAATAAAGAAGCTGAAGACAAGACAGGGTCTACAAAGTCAATGCAGCTCAAAAAATTTAATTTCAATTAAATATGGTACAGTTACATTCCCTAAATAAAGGTACTGGGATGTAGCCTCCACGGTGCCGCCCCAGTGGCAGGTGTACCTTTTTTCTGAGGCCATAGGTTTAAAATAGTACAAATATGTACGTTCATCCAAAGAGAAGTGACCATGTAGGTACGCTCGTCAAGGTCTGTCGTTAGCACATGGATGTAACCCAAGTTAGCAGGGCTGATAAAGGTAGCTTGTAGATATACAGTACTGTGCAAAAGTTTTAGACAATTCATTATTAAAAATATATATTAAAAAAAGCTATTTTTGGCAGAGAGAAAGCTTTGATTTACTCAGAAAACCACATTTTTTAAATATTCAAGTTAGTATTAATATAGTAAGTAGTGCTTTTAAATACGTCAGTGTGTTTATTTAACCCTTTCCAAGCTTCTCCTTGTGGAAACAACCCAGTATTATTTACAGTTCTCATCTAATACCTGCTTTGACCGCTCCGTACTTCATTAAGCTAAATCAAGATTGCTGCTGAAGGAACTGAATACATTCATACAATGTCTGGGGCATCCAGGAGAAATCTGGAACTACATTTTGTTCTTCAAACTGGAGCTCAAGATCTGATCTACTTCTTTCAGAATAAGATATTTGTTACTTTGTATTGTATGTATAATTATTTACATCTGTTCTAATGATATCTGGTGTTCTTACTGTTGAAAATACACTAATTAATAAGATAAAGGTTTTTAATCCATCAGCTTAGGTGCCTCAAACTTTTGCACAGTGCTGTATGTTGTATAAGCAGAGAGCAAATGACCTTGTCCAGAGATTAACCAGGTCTGTTAGCTAATGGTGGTGTTCTACCATCTAGATTGATGTGCTTGACTAGAGGCCGGTTTTAAAGACAGAGCTTTTGACGTAGTCCAGTACTGAAAGTTGTCCCCAGTTGTGGAAATGTGATGACACCCGGCCCTATGAGACCAGTGCTTTCTCTGAAAGAACTTAATATATGCATTTAACCCTCCTGTTATGCTTAACTAAAATTAACAAGCAAGTTGTGAGGACCCTATGACAAGTCTCCTGCACCCCCTGAAATCAAAAGTCTGGAAAATAAACATATGCTGTCACTGTTTGGCTATTTTACCACCAATCAGTGAGCTCCTGTCGCTGGTGTTCTTAACTAACTGGAGCTGCAGCACTGGTCTGCCTCAGGGTGGCGCTATTGCAGACTGGTTCACCCAGATGTTCCTTCATAGTGTAGCAACTGTGACTATGAAAAACTTAACAACGCACTGACACACAGGCCTAAATCTGAAACATTAATTGTTTTAAAACTTTCAAACGAGTCAAATTGACCCACAACGTTACTATACAGGTTAATTTAGATAGAAGCATTCAGCAACTGCTTATGAGTACCAGTCTTGGAAGAGGGACATGACGTCCACACTTGTCCTCACGCTGCAGAGGTAGAGATGGGGTTGGAAATGCTGGAGTATTCCGTTAGAACAGCTTCCAGAAAGAAAGAGACTTTATCCTGAACGCAGCTCTCTGTGATGCTACTGCTGTTGAGCCGTTCTGAGGCGTGGAGGCTGAAAAGGTCTCCTAAATGCTCCTGCAGTTCACGGCCGATCTGAGGAGACAGAACAAGGCCTGCTAGGCGGAGATGGCGTTGTGTTTTTTTTTTCTTCCCTTCTTGCTTTTTTTCCGAAGAAAGAGGAAAAAGGAGCACTAGTGGCCTACTGGTGCAGCCGCCACGTTTATTTATAGCCATGTCCTAGGTGTCCTGAGGTATTTGTCTCCTCCTTGTGACTTGTCCTGGGTTCCCCTGTTTTTGTATGTGCTTTTATTTTACCTTTCTTTCTCTCCTCCCTTTCTCTTTTAGTGGAGTTGATCAGCCAGGAAGCTGAAGTTGCTAACAGTTAAATGAATGGAAGCCAGTAGATGCCTATTAGCATTATGCAAATAGTCTTAATTGGCAGCTACTGTGGCTTCCATTCGCAGGTTAGCCATGTTGGCATGATTGCTTGTTTATACTCTTAAATCAGGGCTGCATTTGCTAGTAATCTTTTTTTTTTTTTCTTTTTTCGAAATAATCAGCATTTCAAAACGCGCCCTGTATAAGTTCTTCTCTTTTTGGGTCATACATTTGCCCTCGGTTGGCAAACTGACACGGTGCTTTATTCTGCATTATTCATGGGGGTTTTTGCGCCGAGTTTCATCAGAACCATGTTTTTTTGGGCGTGTGATTTTTGATGATAATTCGTGCCATTGTCGTGCGAGCGAACGGTACTGTAGCTTGGGCAGCTCGTAGCGCTTTGATTGTGTTGGCAGTTTGCAATGCAAATGAGTGTGCCGCTGATTTCGTAGCCCATTCCTGTTTGCGGGACTCTGCATGTATCAGTCGTCTTAGGGCCTGAACGCAGATCAGCTCTCACCTTTCACGCCCTCACAATCAGCTAGAAGGATGAAGGTTGGGCTGATTCTGGATCAGGCTTGAGAAGACTAATACTGTTGACGGAGACTTGCCTGCTTTTGCTTTTGGTATCTTTTTTTGTGCTGTCGTTGGTATGTTTGTGGAATATGCCAAAACCCCTCCAGTCATGACTTCGGCTTCTCCCGCGTAATCAGTGCTTCAGTAGTCAATGCTGGTTTTAGCCTTAAAGCAAAGATTACAGTTATGTGCTGTATATGTGCTTTTTTTTGTTTATATTAAACGATTGGTACCAAGAATTTTGGCCCTTGGGTTTTTTTTTAATTGTTGGGGGTTGAGGGGGTGCTGGGTTGTGGTTTGATGGGGGGGCAGGCAGTTGAGGGGTTCAGTGGGTGGTGGGCTGATGGTGGGGGTGGAAAGTAAGTGGGCAGGTGTTGATCTGACCAGCATTAATTTGATTCATTTTCAGTCAAAATGCCACAAAGTTAAATATTTCTAAAGATATTTGATGGAAGATAATGCTGAATAAAAGTTTCCTGTGAGTTAAAATACAAAAGTTTCAAATTAAGAAGTTAAAAAAGTAAGAGATTCAGAGACAAGAAGACTTCAGGAAACAGGGAGATCAAGATCTGGTAAACCAACAAAACTGCCTCCAGAAATTATGAACATTATTTCATAGTGAGTTAAAAATCATGCCGAGCTGAAACATATAAAATCCAACTCTCTTCCAATGAGCATGTGTGTCATGCCGGCTTATGAAAGCTATGGGTTCCACTCATGATTTCAGGTTTTGGTATGTGTAAATAACCAAAGTTGTGAGTGTGAGCTGTTACATCTTTACGCCTACTTGACGCACTCGTACACAGGAGGGAGTCCGATTCTGCTGAGGCGTTGCAGTTCAGCCCAACACCAGCAAAGACACCATCAGACAAGAAGGAGCCAGGTGGACTAATTATGTAATGTTATAGGATTTTATTATAGGAGGTTCAAACTTTCAAGGCCTGTTTGCAGGAGACGGACAAAGCCTGACCAAATGCTCTGGCATGAGATTTTTTACATTTAACTTTGCATGTTGGCCTAAACAGGACTGAGGTTGACTTTCGGCGCCTGCTACAAAACTACAATGACCCCCTGAAACAGGTATAACACAGGTAAGGTTACAGTCCACATCACAACCTTTCATAAGTAACATTAGCAGATTGAACATTCTGCTGTAGGTTTGAACACTTTGCCGTAGGCTTGAACACTTTGCCGTAGGTTTAAACCCTCTACCGTAGGCTTGAACACTGCGGTAGGCTTGAACCCTCTGCGGTAGGCTTGAACCCTCTGCGGTAGGCTTGAACACTCTGCGGTAGGTTTGAACCCTCTACCGTAGGCTTGAACACTCTGCCGTAGGTTTGAACCCTCTACCGTAGGCTTGAACACTCTGCGGTAGGCTTGAACCCTCTGCTGAAGGTTTGAACCCTCTGCAGTAGGCTTGAACCCTCTGCGGTAGGCTTGAACCCTCTGCTTAAGGTTTGAACCCTCTGCGGTAGGTTTGAACCCTCTGCCGTAGGCTTGAACCCTCTACCATAGGCTTGAACACTTTGCCGTAGGTTTGAACCCTCTACCGTAGGCCTGAACCCTCTGCCATAGGTTTAAACCCTCTACCATAGGCTTGAACACTCTGCCGTAGGCTTGAACCCTCTGCTGAAGGTTTGAACCCTCTGCAGTAGGCTTGAACCCTCTGCGGTAGGCTTGAACCCTCTGCTTAAGGTTTGAACCCTCTGCAGTAGGTTTGAACCCTCTGCCGTAGGCTTGAACCCTCTACCATAGGCTTGAACACTTTGCCGTAGGTTTGAACCCTCTACCGTAGGCCTGAACCCTCTGCCATAGGTTTAAACCCTCTACCGTAGGCTTGAACACTCTGCCATAGGTTTAAACCCTCTACCGTAGGCCTGAACCCTCTGCCATAGGTTTAAACCCTCTACCGTAGGCTTGAACACTCTGCCGTAGGCTTGAACCCTCTGCCGTATCCTTTTATCTTATTTAGCTCTCACCATCTAATAAAAGCCAGTCCTCTTCCTTGTGTCCTCTGACAACATCCACTTCCTTCTCCTCTCAGCCGAGACCCATAGTTGTTGTTGGATCTGTTCTAGCAAGAGGTCTCGTGCCCACTTCTCCAAAGATACATAGCGCTTTAGCAGATGCTCCATGCCCGGAGTGGCAATGACAGTGACGCAGTTCTCCCAGTTCTAGGTCAGAGTACTGTCGTAACTTCTTTCTGGCTGTCAGAATGAAGAGGGAGACCAGTCCAGAGTATAACCTTAATTTCTAGGATAGTCTGGTACAGATGTTCTGAGAGCTTTCAAACCCTAGTCTGGTTTGAACATGGTCTCAATGGGTTCTTTGACTGCATTGTCTTTTATAGGCCCGCCTTCATGCTCCATCTGGCCCATGTGGAACACCTGGTCACAGTCATTATATCTTAGGTGGGCAGAGGTTCTCGAACAGAAGTTCTTAAGATAACACAGCAGGGTCTGCTAAGCCAGATGTATGACTTCCTATATGGCCGGGGTCACAAAACCGTGAACTCAGCATTCTGTGTGCCATCTGTATCCACAAGCTTTTACAGATGCCAGAAGTTGTAGTACCATTAAACAGATTTTGAAGCAGATTGTTACATATTGTTCCTTTAAATCTATCCTGTATTATATACATTCTGCTGAAGCTGATTTTGTCCGTTCTATATAACTATAGCAGAATGCACTGCTGTTCAAATGAAAGGAGCTTCTGTCTGGTATTATATCTTAAGGTCATGACACAAATGTCCGTAAGACATTAAGTTATGATTTTATTTATGATTCATTGTTTTAATCGTATTAGCCCCAGTATTTTCATTAAGTGACACATGCGTCCTTGACCAGGCCAGAGGTGTTGCTGTTTGTGAGACTTCTGTTATATTAGGTGGGCAGAACCTGTCCCCTCTATGCTACAGTGGCTGTGTGTGTGTGTGTGAGAGAGAGAGAGAGAGAGAGAGAGAGGGGACATCGTTGAGTGACAGTTGCTGTCTCTGAGTCCTGTCAGCCCGTCATCAGCCCTGAGGAAATGACAGCGCGAATTGGCGCTCATTAAGCAATTACAGCATTTAAGGCGGGGTTAATGACCTCATGTTCCCTCCGCTCGCGGCCTCAGCCCAGCAGCACCTGTGTCTGTACCAGCGTCGCGCTTTCAGTTTGCTTCCAGCATGTTTTCTCTGAGTGTGTTAAAGGGCCCGTGTGTGCCCAGAGTGCTTATTTTGAAATAGGAGAGTCGGATGTTCTGCACAAACATTTCAACATTATAAACCCAACCGTTCATACGGTCTGTATCAGCGGTCATCAAACAGGTCCTCTAAGACCCCCAGACAGTCTGGATTTCTGCTCAAACATACCACAGTAATGTGTATATGGAAACTATTAAACACAGCTATGACAGCAGGAGCTGTTCTAGCCAGAGGACTCGTGCCTGCTCCTCTGAAGATACATAGCACTATAGCCTGAAGTGGCAATGGCAGAGATGCCGTCAAACTGATTTTGAAGATTAAATTTTAAGGTCAAATTATTACATATTGTTACTTTAATTTTTCATAGTATTAAATACATTCTGCTGAAGCTGATTATGCCCAATTATATATAACTATAAACTGAAGGCACTGCTTTTTAACTGGAAGCTTCTGTCTAGTCTTATACTTAAGGCCATAATCAGGAAAAAATAAGTTATAAAATAAGTTATTAATGATTCATTGCACGTCTACATTTACATATGACCACCAATTCAGCCTGTGGCAGTTTAGCCCACCAGTTAATACTGAGGTAGTAAGCTGTGCTGTTACTGCAGGAAGTCTGTAGCAGTCGACCAGTCACTATCCTGAAATTTGAACTGACAGTTAACTGGCATTTACATAACTGCATTTATTAATTTCATTGCTGATTCCATGTTACTGTGGGCAAACTTATCTATTTTGCTTGCTATCTAACAATCTTCTAAAGGCTCATTCATGGTAGTGATCTAAAACGTTTGACTGGTAGTGATCTAAAACGTTTGGCTGGTAGTGATCTAAAACGTTTGACTGGTAGTGTATCTAAAATGTTTGGCTGGTAGTGTATCTAAAACGTTTGACTGGTAGTGTACTAAAACGTTTGACTGGTAGTGTACTAAAACGTTTGGCTGGTAGTGTATCTAAAATGTTTGGCTGGTAGTGTATCTAAAACGTTTGTCTGGTAGTGTACTAAAACGTTTGACTGGTAGTGTATCTAAAACGTTTGTCTGGTAGTGTACTAAAACGTTTGACTGGTAGTGATCTAAAACGTTTGACTGGTAGTGATCTAAAACGTTTGACTGGTAGTGATCTAAAACGTTTGGCTGGTAGTGTTCTAAAACGTTTGGCTGGTAGTGATCTAAAACGTTTGACTGGTAGTGATCTAAAACGTTTGGCTAGTAGTGTATCTAAAACGTTTGGTAGTGTAGTAAAACGTTTGACTGGTAGTGTATCTAAAACGTTTGGCTGGTAGTGATCTAAAACGTTTGGCTGGTAGTGTACTAAAACGTTTGACTGGTAGTGTACTAAAACGTTTGACTGGTAGTGTACTAAAACGTTTGGCTGGTAGTGTACTAAAACGTTTGACTGGTAGTGATCTAAAACGTTTGACTGGTAGTGTACTAAAACGTTTGGCTGGTAGTGTACTAAAACATTTGGCTGATAGTGTACTAAAACGTTTGACTGGTAGTGATCTAAAACGTTTGACTGGTAGTGTACTAAAACGTTTGACTGGTAGTGTACTAAAACGTTTGGCTGATAGTGTACTAAAACGTTTGACTGGTAGTGTACTAAAACGTTTGACTGGTAGTGTACTCAAACGTTTGGCTGGTAGTGTACTAAAACATTTGACTGGTAGTGTATCTAAAACGTTTGACTGGTAGTGTATCTAAAACGTTTGACTGGTAGTGTACTAAAACGTTTGACTGGTAGTTTACTAAAACGTTTGACTGGTAGTGTACTAAAACGTTTGACTGGTAGTGTATCTAAAACGCTTGACTGGTAGTGTATCTAAAACGTTTGACTGGTAGTGTACTAAAACGTTTGACTGGTAGTTTACTAAAACGTTTGACTGGTAGTGTACTAAAACGTTTGACTGGTAGTTTACTAAAACGTTTGACTGGTAGTGTATCTAAAACGCTTGACTGGTAGTGTATCTAAAACGTTTGACTGGTAGTGTACTAAAACGTTTGACTGGTAGTGTACTAAAACGTTTGACTGGTAGTTTACTAAAACGTTTGACTGGTAGTGTACTAAAACGTTTGACTGGTAGTGTATCTAAAACGCTTGACTGGTAGTGTACTAAAACGTTTGACTGGTAGTTTACTAAAACGTTTGACTGGTAGTGTACTAAAACGTTTGACTGGTAGTGTATCTAAAACGCTTGACTGGTAGTGTACTAAAACGTTTGACTGGTAGTGTACTAAAATGTTTGACTGGTAGTGATCTAAAACGTTTGACTGGTAATGTATCTAAAACGTTTGACTGGTAGTGTATATCAGTAAAAAAACAAGCTAAACAATAGGCTTAAGTTTTGTGTACAGAATGCCAAACAGATGGTATATGAACTTTAAGTTGGGGGAAGTAGACGCTGAGCTCTGGAATGTGTATTTCTAGCTGCTGCTGGTTTCTCGGAAGTGACTGGTGGTGCGAGGGAGGAACGTTAATTGTATCATTGTGAGACGAGGGTTATTTTTACTCGCTGTGTTGGACTTGAGGATGCTCGCAGCCCAGCGGGGGACGTGAGGACACAGGCTGATGATGTCACCATTGTTCAGATGTGGGGTGACAAGGAGCCTATAGAGATTGTGGTACTGCCTGAAGAAATAGTGGTGAGTTGCATGCATGTGTGTTTTTGTATTTTTTAATGGGATGTAGGGAAATTAATAGAAATGTAGCAGGTGCTGCTTACTGGTGTGTTTTCAACAGTAAGAACATTGGAACAGATGTAAGTAAGCATAAATACAATACAAAGTAGCATAAAGCCTTATTGATATTTACTACTGTAGTTGGACGTCAAAGTCCAGATTCCAATAGGGTCTGCTCAAGTGGAGACATCAGACTTTTGCCAGCATCATTTCAGGCTTCCTGTGGAGCCAGTAAGACTGTCAGGAATACTGTTTCCACATGCAAATCATCTCAGTCTTTATTGGACTATAAGTCCACTCAATGGCCGTATTCATGTCCAGTCATGCAAGGACAGATTTCTATCTCCTGTAAAACCAAAATTAAAAGCCTTTTTCCGGTCACTGCATACCACTGCATACCTCTGACTTTTAACAACAAGCCAGTTGTATTGTTTTATTAAAGGAGGGGACTTTCTACAGAAACTGACGCCATGGCTTTGTCCGAAACTGAAGGCATCAATAGCCACGTTTGCCTGCAGCCTGAAGATCTGTTAATAAACACACGTTAGTTAAATTAGACGCATCCAATTGAGGTCATTCAGGTTGAACCAGGTGGGCAAAATTCTGTAAATAATCTGGCAAATAAGAAATAATAGGCATAAATAAATGTCTGCATCTGTTTACGTTCCCAATCGGAACGTTCAAGTAGGTCCTCTGCCGTAAAGAAGGTTTATAACGTTTAACATGACAAGAACCAGAAGCTGGTCTGCTGAGGCGATGAATTTACGGTTCCTTCTGGACGGACAGCTGTAAAGCTCGCAGCAGAGCACTGTTCAGACAGGTGTCTGAGAAAATGAAAGACAGCGTGTTTACGCCAACTATAGAACACATTAAACACAGCGGTTTCTTAAATCAGCGTAGTACAGATCTAGATCAGCTCAGCTAATTCATACTGCTGCTCCTCTGTCTCTGACTGGACTGAAACTCAGAGTAATGGTGAAATGGAAGTGGTACTTGATGTATGCATGTAATTTTGGTTTTGATTGCTTGTAGTTTGCATGCAGACCAAGATTTTAGTTAGATTATTAAGTAGAGATTGCATATAAACACCTCAGTTTCAATCTGAAATCAGAATCAGAAGCAAACTGGGGAACATTTTTAGCTGTAAACATGGCTGAGGCTTGGAAATCATGCTTTGTAACAGTGTTGGAAATTAGAATTCAGTAAGGTCCAGTATGGGGAAATTTCCTCAGGCCAAAGTCTGGACCGTCATAATTCCTAACTTGTGTTATGACTCAGTGCTATATCCTGTTTACTGAAGGAGCCTTTTATTATATTAGCAGCATTTTATATCATCAGTAACTAAAAGACAAGACAAATTACAAATACCGTTTCATATATTTTAACTATATTTATTTTTTAAATGCTGAACTGAATGAATTATTTATAAAACTTCAAATAAATGTTTTTTTTTACTCACTTTAAGTAAAAAACAGAATGCACAGAAAAGTGCATCATAATGTGTGCTTATTTATAGAAAAAGTCAATCAAACTTTTTAGAGCAGGCCATCTGAACAAACCTTTCTCTGACTCGGTTTACTCTCTGACTCGGTTTACTCTCTGACTCGGTTTATTCTTCGACCTCTGTTTCTCGTTTAGTAACACGCCTGTGTGCGCGCCGCAGTCCCGAATCTGCACAGATCTGATTGGCTGAGGAGCGTCTTTGGTGATCTTACAACGCACAAGATTGATCTGTGAGTTTACTGTGCCGCAATACCGTATACCGTAAAAACAAAAAAAGCTTTGCCGCAGTCGAAATTCAATAGTTCTCAAGAGTTTATCGCGTTGGGTCTGCATTAGACAACATCTGGGTCTGGATCCGGACCACGGTCCGCCTATTAGTGACCTCTGCCTTACGACAATACCTCATTAATATCATTTGATGTCATTTACTTCAACATATTACATCATTTTGTGATAACTGGCATAAGCTGTTAATGCACATGTAGGTGTTGGTGCATGAAAGTGGTTATTCAGTGTCTATGCTTGTGATGTGAAGTTCTTCTCTGGGTAGCCTTCAAATAAAAGCTAGCGAAACCACCTCCTTACATCTACACACATTTTCCATTTGATCAGCTCCACTTACCATATAGGAGCATTCTGTAGTTCTACACTAACGGACTGTAGTTCATCTAATTTTCTGTATGCATAGTTTATCTTCTTTTACCCTGTTCTTTAATAGTCAGGACCCCCACAGGACCCCCACAGAGCAGGTCCTATTAGGGAGGTGAATCATTCTCAGCACTGCAGTGATACAGACGTGATGGTGGTGTCTTAGTGTGTGTTGTGCTAGTGTGGTAGTATCATGGCTTTTAGTGAAGCTATGATTTCTGGATTTCTGTAGAACTTCACATAATGCTTAAAAAAATAATAACAATAACTCACTGTATATATATATATATAATAATATATATATATATTATTTTACTTGTAGGTACTTACATATGTGTGGTGTTTGACCTCACATTCTGACAAAGTCAGAAAAACAAGTGCAGGTGTGTGTGTCTGGGAGTGACTGACAGAAAAACAGTTTGGAGCTTCTATGTGCTTTTGCCTTTGTCACCGGTGACAGGAGGGTATTTTAAAAAGGCTATTTTGAATTCAGAGAAATATTTTTCTCCCTCGAATATTAACTATTGGTTTCAGCTTTGGGGAAATAGTTCTGAGAGAGCCACCTCATCCAGCTCGGTGAGCTTAACTGAGGGCGATTTTTGGTGGAGGCGAATGAGAAATACTCCCACTGTCCCAGAGCTCTCCGAAATTAATGCATCCATTCTCTCTCTCTCTCTCTCTCTCTCTCTCTCTCTCTCTCTCTCTCTCTCTCTCTCTCTCTCTCTCTCTCTCTCTCTCTTTTCCGTATCTCTTCCTTCTCTTAATCTCCACCCCTCCTCACCGTCCCGCACACACACCCGGGGCTCTGCTCACAGGTGGCCTGTTGTGATTTGTCTAAATATTATCGCTGCTTTCTGCGATGTGTGGCTTTGTGGAGAGGAGATTTGTCATCAGTGTCCCGCCGCACACGCACAGCAGCACCTCCCGCACACACTTCCACATCCATCATAAACAGGCCTCTGCAGAGACCCATACAGCTGAAATATTGATCAGCGCTACCGGTAGAAAGTGCTTAAAAGCGGCCTTCTGAAAACTCTGCGGCGGCGGAGAGATGCTCTGAGGGTCAGCTCTGAACAGGAAAAGGGCAGGTGGGCTGTTCAGCCAGACGTGTTGAATGTGGTGGGGAGAAAAAAAGAAAAAGCTTCTTATGTGTCCAGGGGTTCAGTTGCACAGAAACCAGTAAAGCAGCCCTGGGACAGTGAAGCTGCTTCAGCTTCCAGCTGTGCACTGTTTGCACTGTGGGTGTGATCATTTATGGCAGAGGTGTTTAATTAGAGTTCAGTAAGGTCCAGTTAGAGGAGAATTCCTCAGGCCAAGGTCCGAACCATCATCATTTCTAACTTGTGTTATGATTCAATGGTGTATCCTGTATATTTAAGTTACCTAGTATCAGCATCTTATACCATCAGCTACTGAAACACCAACACATCACACATACCGTTCAGTACATTTCAGTAGATTTACTGTTCAAATGCTGAATTGAATGAATTATTTTTAAATAAGTAAGAACAAGGGCTACATTTAAAAAAAAATGTCTGAATGCTTTTGAAAAAAAGAGCATCTTAAAGTGTTTATTTATAGAGAAAGTAAATAAAACATGTGTCTTCTTGTTAACTCAGCTTCACAGATGGACATGTTGGTTTTATAGAGTGGTATTCTCCAAAACTAGACGAGCAGGTCCATTCCAGAACCGTTCCTGTTAAACACTGTTAAAAACGTTTCTGTTTTTAGAGCTCGTTATTCTTTCTGACTCGATTTAGTCTCCGGCTGCTGCTCCTTGCTTTGTGCCATGTGCACAGATCTGATTGGCTGAGGAGCCTTCAGTGATCTTATAGCACACGCGATTGGACTCTGAGTTCACTGTGCCGTAAAGACGAGAAAAGCTCCGTCACATAAAATAAACACAGTCAAAATTAAATCATTCTCAGTAGTTTATCACTTTGGGTCCACAATGGACAACGTCTGGGTCCGGATTCAGACCGTGGTCCGCCTATAAGTGACCCCTGATTTATGGTTTTAAATAATATATTGTGGTGTAAAACCCAATGATAATTTCAAATGGTTACAACAATCCAACTTTATCTTGTTACTTCTGTTGTAACTTCTTTACTAGCCATCAAAAAGAAGATGAAGCCCAATTCAGAGTGTATATGCTCTATTCTTGATGATACCAGGGGGGTCCCATGTGACCCGTCTGGCCGAATCGTTTTCTCCCTGGTTTCGGTTCCTGCTGTAAAATGATGGGATTTGCTTTTTACTGTGAGTGTTGTGGGTGGGGCTCACGGAAGCCCCCGCAGATCGCTGAGGACAGTAACTGAAACTCATGTTCACCTCAGAGTCTCCAAAAGTGTCCAATAACACCAGAAACAGTCGCTTTGTTAAAAAAAAGTCGCTAACGGTTTTGAAAAGTCGCTAAGTTGGCAACACTGCTGCCGCATGGCCCCTTGGTCTGGGCCTCTCCCTCCTGCCTCTCTATTCCCCTCTAGTGGCAGTCTTTATACTGTTGTGTCTCCACCCACTTCTCAGCAGCAGCAACCGTGGAGATTCCAACACATGAGACTGTACCTGCAAACAAACATGACCCACATACACGTAACACTGCTGAACGCTAAACTTCTCATAACCTCTGTAGCTTTTAGTGTGACAGCCATCTGTGTCTGAACAGACCCACTTTAACAGATGGGCCTAGTACGTAAGAAATATTTACAACACCACACACTATTCAATGGTGCAGTGACTTATCACTACTTAATTATTGTGTTCTTATGCATTAAATAAGTCATGGCTATGATGTAATCTCAACTTAATCTCCATGACTTATCACTACTTAATCATCTTGTTTCCATGCTTTACTTTATCATCCCCATGGTGTAAGCTCTACTTAATTATCTCTCTTCCACACTTTATTAAGTTGGGCAATTGTGTAATAATGGTGACTTTATCTCGTTCCCATACTTTATCAAGTTGTGGCCATGACTTAATTAGCACAACTTAACCCAGTTTAAATCTCCTTCCATGCTTTACTAGGACAGGGCCATGATGCAATGTCTTAATGATCTTGTTCCCATGCTTTACCAAAATTGTGGCTGTGATCCCATTAACTCATTCATATTATCTTGTTTTCTAGACCAATAAATGGTGGCCATGACTTCATTATCACAACTTGATTATGTCCTTCCCATGTTTTCCCAAGTCATAATGGTCATTATGTAATATTAACCTGACTCTCAACTCAATCTCAGCTCAAATTATTCCCATGCTTTACCAAACTGTGGTTATTTTGCGATTATCCCTACTTAATTATCTCACTCCCATGGGCATTATGTAATTATCACAATTTCAATTACAAATTAATGTAATGTAATAATCTTGTTCCCACTCTTTACTAAGTTGTGACTATGATTTAATGATCCCAACTAAAAGTTGTGACTATTATAATATCCCATCTTAATTATCTTGTTTCCACACTGTACTTGTTTGTGGCCACAACATTCAGTAACACAACTTAACTATCTCAAATGGAAGATCTTGTTCTCACAATTTAATAAGTTGTGGCTACTATGTCATTATCCCAGCTTAATTATCTTATTCCTACTCTTTACTAAGTTGTGGCCATAACTTAATTATCCCAACCTAAATGTCTCATTTCCATGCTTTATTAAGTTGTGACTATTATAAGTAACACAACCTAATTATCTCAAATGAATGATCTTGTTTTCACAATTTACTAAGTTGTGGCCATGACTTAATTATCCCAACTTAAATCACTCATTTTAATGCTTTATTAAGTTGTGACTATGCTATTATCCCAGCTTAATTATCTTGTTCCCACACTATACTTGTTTGTAGCCACAACATTAAGTAACATAACATGATAATCTCAAATGAAGGAGCTTGTTCTCACAATTTACTAAGTTGTGGCCACGATTTAATTATCCCAACTTAAATCACTCATTTTAATGCTTTATTAAGTTGTGACTATTATATTATCCCAGCTTAATTATCTTGTTCCCACACTATACTTGTTTGTAGCCACGACATTAGGTAACACAACCTAACTATCTCAAATGAATGATCTTGTTCTCACAATTTACTAAGTTGTGGTCATGACTTAATTATCCCAACTTAAATCACTCTTTTTAATGTTTTATTAAGCTGTGACTATGATATTATCCCTTCTTAATTATCTTGTTCCCACACTATACTTGTTTGTAACCACAACATTCAGTAACACAACCTAACTATCTCAAATGAAAGATCTTGTTCTCACAATTTACTAAGTTGTGGCCATGACTTAATCATCCCAATTTAATAAAACATGGAAATAAGAAATAAGCCATTATGTAATTATCCCAACTTTTTGTGGCCACGCATTATGTTTTCTGAGCAGTGATGTCAGGGATCAGTGATGTCACCAACTGGGCTCCATGAATCTCCAAAGTTAGTGCTTTAGTGAGGACTCTGGTGCGCGACAGTCATGTAACTGCTGCCTCTCGGCGAAATGGTTTCACACAGCGAGAGAAAAAAGTGCTCGGCGTATGATGTTCTGTGTCGGTAAGTGCTAAACGTTGTAGTTGTCAAGGTAACACGGCTGGAATTGTATGAAGGCTGTGATATAGACACTAACACTCGAGCAGCACTTTCTCTCGACCTGAAGTGCTTATGGCAAACTGAAGCTTCATATAATTTATTGAATGCGCTGCTGAACCCGGACGCCGATTCTTGCGATGGCGGAATGCTCAGAATGCTTGTGTGCATGTAAGCGTGTGTGTGTGTTTGGAGGTGCACATCTGCACCACTGGAGCCGGCACACAGCGCCTTCAATCCGGCTCAGTGAACCTTTCATGTCCCTGAGGGCCACTTTGCATCATTTAAAAGACATCGCGAAGGCTACAACACCGCTGTCACAACAAACAACATATATATACTCGCAAAGCTGGGCTCTAACAAACAGGCCAGCCATGGGAACACATGGTCCAGATGCTTTTAAGGGGGTACATTTTGGGGGATAATCTCACTTTTTCTATTCTTGTGTTCATACATTTGGGTATCTGGAGTGCCCACCAACTCACCAACTGTAAAATAATACAACCCAGTCAGTTTCTTGTGGGCTGCCGAGGTCAGAAAACATGGGGTTCAATGAGCCCTTCAGATTTTGTTCCCCTGAAAAAGACTCTGAAAAGATGTTTAATAGACTAAAGTCTGACACCCTCTCACATCTAAAGACTAGTCACAGACTTTTAGTCACAGACTAGTCACAGATTATGATTGTGCAAAGACTGGAGATCTTTCAGATTTACTATTTACAAGACTGCTACTAGATGTTTGGTGTTGAACAGAGCTCTCCTTTTGGTTGTCAACAATGTTCACGTGACTATTAGTGTGAGCCAAGACTGAAGACTTATAATAAAGACTAATAATATTCAACACGTTTGATTTTATCGGAACGCTCCCCACCAATGTCAAGAGCACATCTGCGCCCTTGGAAGTTCATGTATTTGGAGTAAATGTATTCAGTTACTACCCACCTCTGCCTAAGCCAGCTTTTAACAGTACAGTACAAGAGTAACAAACGTGGCCTGTTTAATTCTAATTGATTCTAAGTATTGGTTGGTAATTGACTATGTGCAAACATATTAGGTCTGTTTTTCCTCAGAAAAATAACTACAAGAAAAATCTAGCATATGGCGATAGAACCTTGAGGCCATGTCAAGCAGCAGATCGCCTGTGAGAGCCCTGGAGCTCTGCGTGTTTGCAAACACTTCATGTCTCCAAGGTTATGGACGGATGCTTAGAGCTTATCAGAAGATTATTTTGTACATTTTTCCATCAGTTTTGTAAAGCATGCACAGAGTGCAGCTCACATCCTCCAGTGCATCAACCCTCTTGCCAGTGGGTTAGCGTTGAGCTGCGTTCTAATGAGTTCTAATGAACAGCGTAAAAGCACACGCACATCGATCCAGCCCAACGCCACACGACAGAAACAAACCCCACTGGGAAAACACAGCTGCGAGCACATTGATTACTCCCTACAATATGTTTAATTAGTGGAAAATAAGTTGCAGAGGCTTTTTCAGTAATTGTCAAACAATTCAGTCCTGAATTCACCTCAAATAAATGACTGCGTCAAACCACTACTGCCCCGTTAATGCGTTAGTAAACAGCATTGTATTGTCCTAGGGTTTGATCACGTGGTTGCCAGGTAGCTTAATAACTTAAAATGATGAGGATATCAGAAAGGAAAGCAGGGATGTGCTGAAACGTATTGAATTGTTCTGCATATTTATACTCTTGTTACCTTCCTACTCCAGCTAACGCCACACTGGTGTCAGAAGTGGGACCAGCCCCTAGCACTGTATGTAACACTGCCACTGGCGTTAGGGAGACGCAAGGAGTGGCAGCTCGAGCTGTGAGGAGTTCCACCGTGGCTGAGAAGTACAAGATTCATGGACATTACAAAACCCCTGCTGCTGAAACTCTGATAGGAGGGTGCCGTGTGCACCCCAGGGACTCTGCTAGGAATGGGTGAGCCAGTTAGGAAAGAGGAAGCTGTGTTGCATTCCACTACTGGCTTGTTCAGTTGTAGCTGTGTGGGAGGGTTGGTTATGTGGAACGGTGATGCATGACACCTTCTGTGCGTGTATCACAAACGCGGTAAGAGATCTTTAGAAGTGTAAATAATTGTCATTATGTGCACAGCAGGGTGGGGTTTGTTATGTGTTATACTGGGCGGTGGGGTTAGTGCGCAGTGAAAACACTATATTTTCCATGTCTTCTTACTGTACATATATATATATATATATATATATATATATATATATATATATATATATATATATATATATATATATATATATATATATATATATGCAGTGCAGATTTTATGCTATGGTTAGAATAGGGATGCGTAAGATTACATGGACAAGTTATATTGTTTCTGTTAAATATATATCTTAGGTGAAAATTCAGGATGGCCAGCGATGCATAAAACGTCCTATGCATGCATAGTAAACGCGGTAAGAGTTCTTTAGAAGTGTAAGTAATTGTCATTATGTGCACAGCAGGGTGGGTTTTGTTATGTGTTATACTGGGCGGTGGGGTTTGTGCGCAGTGAAAGTTAAAAGACTATATTTCCCATGTCTTCTTACTCTACATATAGGTATGTATATATATATATATATATATATATATATATATATATATATATATATATATATATATATATATATATATACAGTGCAGAATTTATGCTGTGGTTAGAACAGGGATGTGTAAGATTACATGGAAAGTTCTATTGTTTTTGTTATTACACAAATTGAAATGACACTGAAATTACACAAATTGGGAATGGAGTTCGGAGCGTCCAAATGCCTGCGCGATGCTGTGCACACAAAGGGGAGTCGGAATTTGACACAACACTCCTGTTGTCTAAAAGGCTGACTGCGGCATTCAGTTACACAGCTTTGTTTATCTGTATAATTCATAGTCACGCAGTGTCCCAAACCACATCAAGAAGTCTGTGAATTTCTTAGTCGCAGGGAAACTTCACCAATTTTTTAAAACCGTTGTACATAATTAATGGATGAGATGTGAAGAATGTCATTCAGAGTGCTTTGGTGTGAGAGACCCTGGTCAAGAAAAACTTGCCAAGTTAAAATTGTGATGGTGATGGGACCCAGATGCCTATAGGCCCTTTGAAAGCTCCCTCACAGAAAGTTATTACATGAAATAGTTAGATATAGATGCTGCCTGGTGTCCTAACACATTGCTTTATGAAAGCTCCGTGATAGACAATGGGTCTGTCTCAAAACCTAGTGAGTGTCTAAGTAGGCAGTCTAGCTAGGCAGCTGTATAAGTAGCAGCGTTCTGTCTGACATCTCTCCTCATAAAACAGATTACTGAGACGCTCTAGTCACGGCTTGTTCCCGCCCACTGCAGCACGGTGGTTTAGCTAGTTGGTAAGCTACCGGCCGGCTATCCAAAACAATAGCTTGAGGCTTAAAAATCCGCTAGCATAAATGCTAATAGCTTGAGTATAAAACAGCAAAATGGTCAACGGCTTGTTGCAAAGTTCTCCCTGCGTTGCATCATGGGATTGTCTTAGCGGCTGAGGAAGTGTTTGATGCTTCTTTAAAATCTGGTGTAAATAAGGTTCCTCAGCAGACAGCATGTTTAAGGTATGTAAGAATTGAGACAGTCTACATGTCGGGAGCGCATACTATGATATAAAATGCCGTCTATGTAGGCAGCTCACTAGGTTTTGAGACACACCCAAAATCTCATTAGTTGATTGATTGATTGACATTTAAATGTAGCATAATCTATTTATTTGAACCCATTCATGGCCCTATAGAAAATATGTTTTATTATCAAATTCATGACTATTTTACCACCAAAAACAATATGCATCATATTTAACATTAGATATCATGCATACTTTGTATATGAAAACAGGAATGTGATTTTCTGGTGGTTTTTAAATAATAAGTAAAATATCTATATCTGTGTTGTACATATGCCAACCCCGGGTTCCCATCACAGCTGTTGTAAAGGAATCAGAGAAAGGTGTTTGTACAATTAACCATTTTACATTAAATGACTCTGAATGACTCCATTTGTATCTCAATGAGTGAATTTTTCAGATTTCAAATATTTTTTTGGTGGCATTCCTCTTTCATACACTATATTTTTAAATATATTCACTTGTCTTTCTTCACACGCATATGAACTTGAGTGACATCCCATTCTTAATCCATAGAGTTTAATATGATGTCGGCCCAACCTTTGCAGCTGCAACAGCTTCAACTCTTCTGGGAAGACTCTCCACACGGTTTAGCAGTGTTTATGGGAACTATGTGCTTCAGCAGCCTCTGACACTGCTATCGTTCCCAGTCAAGTCCACTATGATATAATACCACTGACAGTCGACTGTGGAATATTTAGCAGTGAGGGAATTTCACGACTGGACTTGTTGCACAGGTGGCGTCCTATCACGGTACCACGCTGGAGTTCACTGAGCTCCTGAGAGAGACCCATTCTTTCACTAATGTTTATAAAAGCAGTCTGCATGACTAGCTGCTTGGTTTTATACACCTGTGGCCATGAAAGTAATTGGAACACCTAAATTCAATGACTTGGATGGGAGAGTGAATACTTTTGCCAATACAGTGTAGGATATAGCTCCAGCACCACATTTGCACACTGGATATCTTGTTTGGTTATATTTATTTATAGAGTAAGTAAAACTAGTTCCCTTTATTTGTTCCCCAGGTTCTAGACGTGTGAAACAGAAGTAATAGTTTAGACCGGTTGTTAAAAGACCTGGTTTAAACTTGAGGCTGTGCATCAGAGAGAAATTCCAGCTGCCACATCAGCCCTCTCTCAGTACAGACTTTACGCCATGCGTGCTAAGCCAACGTCCTTGCAGAGCTTCAAACTCTCCCCACCGCACCTTTAAAGCTCCTGACGAGAAGCTGAAGCAGCACTGAAGGGTCTTACTTAAAGCTTTACCTCTAATGATTGGAAGGCTCTCCTGAGCTCCTACCTTGCTCGTATCGGTGAATTAAATATGAGCGAGTGGGAGCACACATGGGTCAGATGCATATTAAAACAGTGGGTGAGAGTGAATTTAAGCTGTGCTGTGTTTGAGTTCATAGATGCAGAAATACAGTTCTTTTCTAAAAAGCTTTTAAAAACCCACCCCATGTGTTAAAGCTGAGTTTCAGGAGAACGAGGTGCATAAAATCCAGCTTTTAGAGCCCAACTGATAGAACAGCAGTGTGATGAGTTTATGCGCCTCGTTTCAGGTGTGTGGATCTCTCTCTCTCTTTCTTTCTCTCTCTCACTCTTTTACTCTCACTCTCTCTCTCTCACTCTTTTACTCTCTCTCTCTCTCTCTCTCACTCTTTTACTCTCTCTCTCTCACTCTTTTACTCTCTCTCTCTCTCTTTCTCTCACTCTTTTACTCTCTCTCACATTCACTCTTTTACTCTCTCCCTCTTTCTCTCTCTCACTCTTATACTCTCTCTCTCTCACTCTTTTATTCTCTCTCTCTTGTTCTCTCTCTCTGTCTCACTCTCTCTCTCTCTTGATCTGTCTTGTTCTGTCTCTCCCCCTCTCTCTTTTTGGCGTTTGCTTTCTCTCTCTCTCTTTGACTCTCTCAGAATCTCTCTCGTTTTCTCTCTTGTTTTATACAGATATCAGGTTTACACAGTAAAAAAAGTGTGTGTTTCTTTGAATATCTGTGTGTGTGTGTGTGTGTGTGTGTGTGTGTGTGTGTGTGTGTGTCAGGTTTAAGTGAGGTGGTGAGTATGTGTGTGAGGTAGCGCAGTCTGTCTGATTGATTTCCTTTCTTCAAACAGCCCCAACATCAGCAACTAATGCAAATAAGTGTTCTCTCTCTCTCTCTCTCTCTCTCTCTCTCTCTCTCTCTCTCTCTCACACACACACACACACACTCTTTTACTCTCTCTCTCACTCTTTTACTCTCTCTCTCTGTGTCTTGCGCTCTTTCTCTGTCTCTCTGTCTCTCTCTCTTTCTCGCTCTCTCGCTCTCTCTCCTCGCATCTGACTCCCTTTTCTCGTGTCTTGTTTCTCTCTCTTTCTCTTATGCTCTCTTTTTCTTTCTTACTATTTCCCTCCATCTCATCTCTTCTCACTCTTTCTCACTTTTTTCTTTCTCGTTCTTTCTCTCTCTGTCTGTCTATTCTGTTGTCCCTCTGTCTCTATCTCTGTATCTGTCCCGCTCCTTACATCTCACAGTCTTTCGCTGTCTTTCTCTCTTCTTCCTCTTCTCTGTTTCTGTCTCTAACTCTTCTCACTAGTACTACTTTCTTTCTATCTCTCTATGTTCCCCTCTCTCTCTCTTTTTTTTGTCTCCTTACATCTCTCTTTTTTCTCTCTCATGCTCTTTTTACCCCTTTATCTCCCTCTTGTCTTGCTCTTACCATATCTGTGTCTGTCCCTCTCTTTACTTCTCCTTGTCTCTCTCTCACTCTCTTTCTCTCTTTCCTCTTCTCTCTTTCTGTCTCTCAGTTCTCTCTATTACTGATTTCTTTCTACCTCTGCATCTTTCTCCTTTCATCTCTTTCTCTTTCTTTGACTCCTCTCCTGTCTACTACTGTCTGTCTCTAACTTTTCCATTTCTTCCATCTGTCTGTCTCCCCCGTTTGGGTTTATTAGTCTTTCTGTGCCACAGAGCTGCACACGTTAATGATTACCTTCCACTCTCTCGCTCTCTCTCCTGATTAAACTGAACAAACACTCCAGCAGCTGATGAGCTGAAGAAGAGAAACATGAAAAGTAAAAGAAACCTTTTTCCAGGACGGGTTCGGAAGATGCTGCAGCAAGCTTGAGGACAAATAGCCGGATTGTCTTTGCTGTCTCTGGGTCCCCCCTATCACAGTGTTAGCCAGTGCTGGTTCGTTTAATCACAGCCAACACCTGGATTAATCACACTCTAAATATCCAAACCTGCATTATTTACATTCTGAGTATCTAAATCTGGAATAATCACAGTGTGTGTATCTAAACCTGGATTATTCACAGTCTGAGTATCTAAACCTGGATTATTCACAGACTGAGTATCTAAACCTGGATTATTCACAGTCTGAGTATCTAAACCTGCATTATTCACAGTCTGAGTATCTAAACCTGGATTATTCACAGTCTGAGTATCTAAACCTGGATTATTCACAGTCTGAGTATCTAAACCTGGATTATTCACAGTCTGAGTATCTAAACCTGCATTATTCACAGTCTGAGTATCTAAACCTGGATTATTCACAGACTGAGTATCTAAACCTGGATTATTCACAGTCTGAGTATCTAAACCTGGATCATTCACAGTCTGAGTATCTAAACCTGGATTATTCACAGTCTGAGTATCTAAACCTGGATTATTCACAGTCTGAGTATCTAAACCTGCATTATTCACAGTCTGAGTATCTAAACCTGGATTATTCACAGTCTGAGTATCTAAACCTGGATTATTCACAGTCTGAGTATCTAAACCTGGATTATTCACAGACTGAGTATCTAAACCTGGATTATTCACAGTCTGAGTATCTAAACCTGGATTATTCACAGTCTGAGTATCTAAACCTGGATTATTCACAGTCTGAGTATCTAAACCTGCATTATTCACAGTCTGAGTATCTAAACCTGGATTATTCACAGTCTGAGTATCTAAACCTGGATTATTCACAGTCTGAGTATCTAAACCTGCATTATTCACAGTCTGAGTATCTAAACCTGGATTATTCACAGACTGAGTATCTAAACATGGATTATTCACAGTCTGAGTATCTAAACCTGGATTATTCACAGACTGAGTATCTAAACCTGGATTATTCACAGACTGAGTATCTAAACATGGATTATTCACAGTCTGAGTATCTAAACCTGGATTATTCACAGTCTGAGTATCTAAACCTGGATTATTCACAGTATGAGTATTTAAACCTGGATTATTTGCAGACTGAGTATCTAAATCTGGATTAATCACAGTCTGAGTATTTAAACCTGGATTATTCACAGTCTGAGTATTTAAACCTGGATTAATCACAGTCGGAGTATTTAAACCTGGATTATTCACAGTCTGAGTATTTAAACCTGGATTATTTGCAGACTGAGTATCTAAATCTAGATTAATCACAGACTGAGTATTTAAACCTGGATTAATGACAGACTGAGTATTTAAACCTGGAGTAATCACAGTCTGAGTATCTAAATCTGATAAAAGCTATGTTTTTAAGTCTTCACTACTGACTCTATTCTACAGCTTCATGGTGTTCTCTAGATTTCTTCTGACCACACTTCTTTAGGACACCAAACTCAATATGGTGGCCACTGCTGTCCATCCTTGGTCGTTCTTTCTCGGCCCTCCCCAGCTGATGGGCAGACTGGAGTAGACATGGTCGTCTCCGACGGCCCCCCATACCAAGATGAATTCACCATCTTCACGGCCTGAAATACTCCAGCCAAAACAGGTAATTTGATTGCCCTGACTGCAAATTAAGTTAGCGTGATTGAATTTTCCAGCCGAGCGTCTCCGGTAGCCATACATCACCACAGACATATTTCATTACACGCCCCCGAGCTGGGCGGGGAAGGGGGTGTGGTCAGTAACCAGGCATCATGGGAGTTATTATTCAGTGGAATGTTTGTTGGGCAGCAGCGGACGCTCCTAACAGCCCCTGCGCTCCGGCGCGTCCACGGCTATTTATAACGAACACACACCAAGCTGTCAGCACACACACACACACACACACACACACACACACACACACACACACACACACAGCAGCGAACATGTGACGGAATCACAGACGGCCAGATAACAGAGATTGCCCACTTGTCTCACTTTGTCACTGTCCACACTGAGGGATGATGGGAACCCAGCTTCCTGGGTCTGAGCGAGAGCATGTGTTGTGCGTATTTAGCACCTTGTGGGGACCAAATGTCCCCCCAGATGATGAAAAAAACAGGAAATATGGGGATTTTTTTTCTTCCCTGTGAACGTCAGAGACCACCTGCCATTTATTTAATTTCCAGTCAATGAATTTGATTTCCAGTCAATTTTAGCCATTAAGTACGTTATTCATTTTCTGACGAGACTGTAAGGTAATTCACCTGCGACTCCTAGCAGCCCCCTGAAAGACCTGGTAGACCACTAAAAAAGTCCCAATCAAATAAACAGACCTTAACACGTTCATCTTTCAGAGAGAGAGGAGAACATCAAGCTCCACTCAAATCTACAGCTCTTACCATGCCTTTGCTGTGAGAAGACTACTGAACGCTATGGGTCTGAAAGAACGTGTAGCTGTGAAGAAGCTCCTCAGTGAGTAAAGGAAATGCTCCCAACCAACATGTCCATGGGGTCCCCAAAGATGGGATTAAAGATGGGCTGCCAATTGGGTCCACTTAGGCAACACAGTTGGGGCCCACAAAGATGTGTTTATAGGCTCCATTTGGGCCCTGTGTGTGTGTTTGCCCATGTGGGCCACTAATGGGGCCAATCTGGGCTGCAAGTGGGGCCCATGTGAAGAAGACCAGGTGAAGGTGGGACTTGATGCGGTGCGCTGTGGAAAGTTCCCCGATTGAGGATAGAAGGAGCTGCAGCAGTAAGGACGCTGGACATGGCTGGGGGGTCACCAGTACTCTGGAACATGTGGGACCACTGGAGTGTATAAATGGGCTAGAAATAGTGCAGACCATTGATTAGTCAAACGCAATCACTACAGAATCATCATAGGCATTTACTTGAGCAAGACAACCACCATTCCAACGAAACATTAACTAGCCAGAATCCCAAATCGAGTACTTTCGAGTACTCAGTTACTTTCATGATCCACTAGTAGTGTGTTGATTCTGGGAGATACAGATTAATACCACTAAAACATCAAACCTTTAATTGTAAAAGCTGGCTCTGCAACCTCTTCCTGACCTGCAGCTTTCAAAACAAGTGATCCATGTGATGAATTGTGATTAAAGATTCTGGAAACATACACCATCTTCATCCTTTGAAATCCCACCAATGAAGGGTGCGCTTTCCTGCCTTGCGTTAGAATGGGGCAGGCTTTGGTGATGCAATGTCTGAGACACGTCTAACAGCGGGTTAGCACCGTGTAATGTGTAATTTCCGTTTAGTGTAAAACAGTGTTCAAATTTTATCCTAGAAAATCCCCCCAGCTGCAGAGACTGCCCTGGATAGGGTGTAGTATAAGGATATGTAGTGCCTAGTGTCTGGATTGAGACACATGGATTATGAACTCCCTTAAGTGTTCTCAATTTAAGATTTAGTTTGGAAGACATTGACATGTTTGCACCAATTAGGACTGGGAGTGAAAGTGGTGCATTTAGATCACAGCAGAAGACAGCACGGACCACCCAGCGTGATCTCAGCAGGTTTCCTCGCATTTCCATGCCCGGCACAAGGTGAGCCTCGCCGTGAGCTTCCACACCAGTCGATACTAAAGCGTTTAAATACAGCCTGAGTTTCCTATGGCTTTCTCACTGTGTAATTGGAAAGGCGTGGTATTGATTGTATTTGGAGGCCTGTGGCTAATGAATAGCTCTCAGTTCAGCGTCACCCCTCTGGCCAGAGACAACTTTCGCTGCAAACGCAGGCCCAGGCGGCCGTTACAGTCATGTTGTTTTACCCCTTTATGTCTACTACCCTTTTTGTTATAACATTTTACCCCGTTGACATTTGCCCCTCCACGTTATATCTGTTACCTCCCCAGTCTGACATTTACTTACTGCATTATGGCTCTAAGCCTTTCTTTACAATGGAGCTTTTAAAGCCTTAGAATTATAGAGCCTGTTGTTGTATTGATTTTTTTAAAAACATGTATAGCTCTTGTGTGCTGCTGAATGGGAATCTAGAGGCGGCATGTTTAAGATAATCTATTTGTTGTGTGAGCTAATAATGAACAGAGTAAAAGGTAAACCTTTTACAAAGTCCCTCATGATGAAAGTAAACTCTAACATGTTTGAGGGTTTTAAATTTAGGGTTGCTTGGTAGCACTGACCTATACATATATAAGTATATACATACACACACACACACACACACACACACACACACACACACACATATATATATATATATATATATATATATATATATATATATATATATATATATATATATATATATAAAAGTTTGGGGTCACAGTGAAATGTTCTTGTTTCAATGGAGTAGTCTTCCTTCCTTAACACAAAGAAAGTTGTTTCTTTCTGGGCATTTTGAGTCGGTCAGCAAGTCATCAACTGCTGATGCTTCAGATACTAAACTAACCTAGAATGTTGTTCTCCCTTTTATACTCACTTATTAGTAGAATGTCTTTCAGCTGTGCATCACAATTGAGCAAGAGTGTCCTAACAACCAATTAGTCCAATAACATCCTTAACTTGGATTGGTGGCCGTACCAGGAGATTTAGACAGAGGACTGAGAATTACTGATAATAGGACTATATGCAAAATAAGCCTCTATACAAAAAAAGGGTTTAATACAAACATTTTTATTCTTTAAAAACCATTTGATACACTTACATTAATTGTAAAATGGACAATATTGTTTGTGAATTGCATGAAAATTGCATGAATTGCATGAAAGTTGCATGAAATAAAATTCTAAAGTGTTCCTAAACCTTTGAGTGGTAGTGTATATATGTATATATATGTGTGTGTGTGCGCCAGTTGGATAAATGTGTTATGTAGGTGTCATTTAGCTTTGTGAACATAACCTACAGTAGAGTATATTCATATGAACGACCAGCCAGTGGACGTTCTCCCTTCTTTTCAGCAGTGCAGTGACACTGATGTGATGTTGTGTTATTGTGTGTTGCTGTAGTACAGATGGAAGTTTTCTTACTGTCCACTCAGTGTCTACGCTATTAGAGACATCAACCTTATCGACTCAACTTGTAAGTCAGAGACGACAGCTCATCTGTTGCTGCACAGTTTGTGTTGGTCCTCCTCTAATCCTTCATCAGTGGTCACAGGATGCTGCCCACAGGATGCTGTTGGTTGTATAGTTTTGGTTGATGGACTATTCTCAGTCCAGCAGTGACATTGAAGTGTTTTAAACGCTCCAGCAGCACCACTGTGTCTGATCCACTCACACCAGCGCAACACACACTAACACACCACCACCACATCAGTGTCACTGTACTGCTGAGAATGGTCCACCTTCCTAATAGTATCTGCTCTGTGGTGGTCCTGACCAGTAAAGACAGAGATAAGGGGATTACAAAACATGCAGATACATTCTAGCACCACCTTTTGCTGCGATTACAGCATTTTTTGCCCATTCTTCCCTGCAAAACAGCTCGAGCTCAGTGAGGTTGGATGGAGAGCGTTTGTGAACAGCAGTTCTCAGCTCCTTCCACAGATTCTCGATTGGATTCAGGTCTGGACTTTGATTTGGCCATTTTAACACCTGGATACGTTTATTTATGAACCATTCCATTCTAGATTCTGCTTTATGTTTGGGATCATTGTCTTGTTGGAAGATAAATCTCCGTCCCAGTCTCAGGTTATTTGCAGACTCCATTCATGGCTCCATCCATCTTCCCATCCATTTTAACCATCTTCCCTGTCCCTGCTGAAGAAAAGCAGGCCCAAACCATGATGCTGGCACCACCATGTTTGACAGTGGGGATGGTGTGTTCAGGGTGATGAGCTGTGTTGCTTTTACGCCAAACATAACGTTTTGCATTGTGGCCAAAAAGATTTTGGTTTCATCTGACCAGAGCACCTTCTTCCACATGTTTGGTGTGTCTCCCAGGTGGCTTGTGGCAAACTTTAAACAAGATTTTTTATGGATATCTTTGAGAAATGGCTTTCTTCTTGCCACTCTTCCATAAAGGCCAGATTTGTGCAGTGTACGACTGATTGTTGTCCTATGGACAGATTCTCCCACCTCAGCTGTAGATCTCTGCAGTTCATCCAGAGTGATCATGGGCCTCTTGGTTACATCTCTGATCAGTCTTCTCCTTGTTTGAGCTGAAAGTTTAGAGGGACGGTCGGGTCTTGGTAGACTTGCAGTGGTCTGATACTCCTTCCATTTCAATATGATCACTTGCACAGTGCTCCTGGAGATGTTTAAAGCTTGGGAAATCTTTTTGTATCTTAATCCGGCTTTAAATTTCACAACAGTATCTCGGACCTGCCTGGTGTGTACCTTGGTCTTCATGATGCTCTCGGAGTCTTGATTACACACAGGTGGATTCTATTTATCATCATCAGTCATTTAGGTCAACATTGGATCATTCAGAGATCCTCACTGAAGTTCTGGAGTGAGTTTGCTGCACTGAAAGTAAAGGGGCCGAATAATATTGCACGCCCCACTTTTCATTTTTTTATTTCTAAAAAAAGTTTAAAATATCCAATAAATTTCGTTCCACTTCCCAATTGTGTCCCACTTGTTGTTGATTGTTCACAAAACATTACAATTCCATATCTTTATGTTTGAAGTCTGAAATGTGGCAAAAGTATACTTTTGCAAGGCACTGTGTATATATATATATATATATATAAGAATTTTAACTCAGCACAGTAGTCAGTATTCGGTCTGTAGTGTGCTGTAGGGTTGTTAGAGTTGAGTTAAAGTTTTGCAGCAGCTTATTCAGGCTTGGTCCATGGTGAGCGGCTCAGTGACTTCGTTGGAGATCATGATTGATGTCCAGTGTCCAAATGCACAGCGAAGAGAGTGCTAACGTTTCTGTGGATACTTGGCACGTTCATGGCAAATGATGATTGCTGCAGCCGTATTACTGAAGCGGAAGGTTTGGAATACCAAATGACATCCATTCTATCTTATCTGGACTTTCTCTCTCTCTCTCTCTCTCTCTCTCTCACTCTCTCTCTCTCCCTCTTTCCTCTCGCTTCACTTCCTCCCCCTCTCCCTCACTTCTCTCTCTCTTGCGCTCTTTAAAGCTGTTAGATTAGCTCTACTGTTCTTGTCTTCTCTCATTATTTAGTAAGTATTAGAGCTGATGTGGTTCTGCCGCACTGCAAACTCTCCTGCCCAACTTCAGCGTGCTGAGTGCTCTCATTCTTTCTCTGCTTTAACCTCCCACTGCGTGCATGTAGTGAAAAAAGTGATGCAAATTTGTACATCATCTCTCCACATGAATAAAATATATTACATCCACACAATTGACCTAACCATGCTCCGTCCTCAACTTTACAGAATGCTGGCAATAATCCTAAAATACAGAATACAGAAGTTAAGCTGGGGTTTAGTGTAGCTACGTAATGTTGAGCTTCTTGTGTGAAACACAGCTCTACTGACCTGCTGTTTGGGTTTAAATTACATGATAAAGCATGACTGTTTTTACAGAGTCAATGTGAAGACATTATTATTGTTTACATTTTGTTAAGCGTATTATTATGTTTTAATAAGGCATGGCCACACATTTATATAACAAGGCCACTAATTACTGTATTGGGACGACAAGAAACGCATAATTTGTGGCTTCTATACAGTAATTTGCAGCCTCAATACAGTGCTTTATGGCCACAGTATTATAGTTTGAGGGCTAATAATAGCACTTTGTGACCTTAATATAGCAAGTTGTGTCTTTCATTTTTATTGTGTGGCCACAGTATTATAGTTTAGGGCCGGAAAATAGTACTTTGTGACCTCAATATATTCATTTGTGGCCACAGTATACTAGTTTGTGGCTTCAAAATAGTAATTTGTCTGAGTATTATAATTTGTGCCCTCAATATAGTACTTTGTGACCTCAATGTATCGAACTGTGGCCTTAATATAGTATTTTGTGGCTTCAAAATAGTAATTTTCTGTCTCATTATTGTCATTTGTAGCCTCACTATAATAAATTGTGTTCTCAGTATAGTACCTTGTGGCCTTCCAATGTAATATAGTAACTTGTGACCTCACTATAGTTATTTGTGGTTTCAGTACGGTCTGTTGTTTTCTCCATATAATAAATTGTGGCCTCAATGTAGTAATGAATGGTCTAAATACAGTAACTTGTGTGCTCAATATATTAATATGTTGCCTCAGTATAATAACATGTGGCCTCACTATAGTAATTTGTGGTTTCAAAATAGCCCATTGTTTTTCTAATATATTAATTTATAACCTTAGTATAGTAATTTATGGCCTCAATATATTAATTTATGGCCTCAATATATTTATTTATAGCTTTAGTATAATAATTAATGGCTTAGTATAGTAATTTATGGCCTTAGTAATTCATGGTCTTATTATACTAATTTATGGCCTCAGTAATTTATGGTCTTATTTTAGTAATTTATGGCCTTAGTAATTCATGGCCTTAATATAGTAATTCACGGCCTTAATGTATTCATTTAGGCCTTAGTATTGTAATTCATGGCCTTAGTGTAGTTAATCAAGGCCTCAATATGTAAAATTATGGCCTTAGTATAGCAATTCATGGCCTCAGTACATTAATTAATTGCCTTAGTAAAGTAATTCCTTACCTCAATATATTAATTTATGGCCTAAATGTGTAATTTTATAGCCGTAGTATAGTAATTTTTAACCTTAATAATTAACTTATAGCATTAGTATAGTAATTCATGGCCTCCATGTATTAATTCATGGCTAAATTATTGACTGGGCCAGTGGGGCCAGCGCCCAAGGGCCCTTGAGGTCAGGGGGCTCAAAACATTTTAAGATGCCTATCAACATTTATGATCCAATATAGTTTTATTTCTGAGGACCCTCCATTTTAAGGATCCTCTGACTTTTAGGGACTTTGACCCCAGGGCCTCTTGGGGTCCCTAGCCATGCTTTTGGGGTCCCTAGCCAGGCTTTTGGGCCCTAGCCAGGCTATTGGGCCCTAGCCAGGCTATTGGGCCCCTTATGAAAATGGATGAGGCGTTGGGGCACTGCTCAGACTTCGACTTCAGACTATTAGGGGTCCTAGGAAAGAGGAGCCCTGGTTATGAGAGCCCCTACCAGGGGGCCCTAGAGAAGAGCAGGGCATACCATTAGAGGGCCCTTGATTACGAGGGACATGGGTTTGGGGGGGTTATCTAGACTATCCTTAATCTGTCTTTGGCCTTAGTATAGTAATTTATGGTCTTAGTATATTAAATGTGTGGCCCTACGATGCAAAGTTGTGGTGTTGATATAATAATAAATGGGCCATGCCATCACGTCTCCTTTCTTTGTTATTATTACTTCTTGCTGCTTTCAAATTCAATTAAATGTTAATTTAATAAATGTTAATAAAATTTTTGCTAATTTCTATATAACCTTGCCCCACATAGAAACAGCCGCAATGGAGTAACACGTTTATACCTGTTAATGGCAAAAAAGTTAAACTAAAAAACAAAACTTTGTTGAAAGTATGTGTGTATAATAATGCTCATGTTTGTCTCCAGTAAACTCAGTGCATCCCTTTTGTCCATGTCAGTTGTCTGAGAATGTGAGAATGTATCTCAGCAGGCCTCACTGAGGATTAGTTCAGATCTCTACTGAGCGCTGAGGCGATGTATTAGAACGCACAAGGACGCCATTCCTTTCTTAAACGTTCTCGCAGCAGCTCCACACAGTTGCTCCTCACAGTTGCTCCGGCTGAGAGGGATTCCGTGATCTCTCCACAACTCTTTGAGCAGATGTAAATGAAAGGAAGGCGTGTTGTCTTTGACTTGTTAAACAGGTCCGCGCGTATGGAGCACTAAAGCGCTGAGTGGATCTATGGAGAACATACATAAGGAAGAGAGCACATAATTGAGCATTAGCTCACATTCGTTGCGTAATGCATCTCCAGCTCTGTAATGAAAGTCTGGAATAGAAACCAAATGGGAAAACTGTTCAAATATCAAATATCAAAAGAAGAAAAAAAAAGAAAAAATGTCTACATAAGAGCTCAAGAGGAGCACACGTAGTGGAGAAAAGACGTCTCTCTTTTACTTGTTTCACTCATTTTCAGTGTTCTCTCTCTCTTTCTCTCTCTCTCTCTCTCTCTCTCTCTCCTCCTACTGCTGCATCCTAATATCAGCACATGCAGTTATTTTGGGCATTGTTGATCAAAATAGGTTAAAAAAGGTCATGAAAAGTGAGAAAGAGAGCAATTTAACCTTTAAATAAAGACCAAGAAGTTTTATTACATGTATTTTTATTAAAATAAGTTACATTTATAATCTCTCAGAACTATGAACTGACCAACTGACATGAACTGAGTCCAGAGCTCAACATCACTGAATGGCACTGTGTGAATAGTCTGTTATTCTACCACTGGTTGCCTTTAAAGGTGCATTCTGTAAGATTTTTTTGTTTCTAAATCAACCAAAATTATCAACAGAATGTAAGAGGTGACCGTTTTGAAGGTACCTTAAAATTGTTTATGTATTGTGTTGCAGAAATATTCTGCTCCTGGTTAGATCGTTTAAGGACAGATAGTCAATGAAGGAAACAATAAGCTATCCTCAATACGTGATAGTGAGTCACTGTAGCAGCAATTCAAATCAACTCACTGTGCTGCCCCGACAGCATATTCTAACCTTTTATCAATCATTTTAAGGTCATGTTGAAGGTAGGGTATGTGCAATGATGGCTGAAGCTCTGACGCAAAGATCAATCGAAGGAAAGCAAGAGTTAACATTGGCACAACATTGGCTTTCGACTGCTGGAGGTGCCGTTGGTGGGTAAGGGGATGAAGTTTAAAGCTGCATGTTTCTTCTAAACTGGTAAGTAAAAGCTGTTAATGCCAACGTTTGAGGAGGAGGGACCGTTTGTTTCCTCATTTCTTGCAATAGAGGTGGACGCCGCAACTTTCTCATCGCTTTTTATGTTCAGAGTATAATTTGACAGGCTGTGTCATGTCACACATTGCTCCTTTAATATTGACAACAGCAGTATGTGGTCGCTTACATACAAACATGGTCACACTAGTATACAAATATTGTGCAGATGGCTTAGAATGTAGTTCAGTGGTCATTCACTGTCCCTCAGGCCACAACTATTCAGCTATTCTCATCAATTGATCCACAGAGTCTCATCCCCTGACAGCCGGGGGGCAACTGCAAATGTTTTGGTAAATTAATTGGGGAAAATGGTCTGACTGCTTTGTAATGTTTCCCCCTGTAGACGAAAGTGCTTCTCAGTTTTGAGTGTTGAGTTGTTTTGTATTGTTTTGTTATTTAGTTAGTTTGTTGTCTGGACTGTGATCACTTGTTACTGAAAATATCATTAAAGGGAAGGCAGAATGAAGGACAGAAGGCCACAGCCTGAGGGGAAGAGTGAGTTGAAATAACAATAACAATAACAATAATCGTTGGCGTAGGAACTGGGAGTTATGGGAGGGGCGTGTCCCACCTAATATCAGAAACAGGTAGATTTGTCCCACCCAAATATTTAACCTCAGAAAAATCAGATACTGTTTCAAAAGCTTTTATTTTAAAAGGCTTCACAATTCAGACGCTGTGTTTGTTGTTAGCAAAGGGCTCTGGTTGTTAGGTGGTCTGGATCTTTCGCTGTGTTAAGGCTTGTGTTGAGATGCCTGTTAAGAAACATCCTGCAGTCAGCAGCTTCATTGACCCGAGCTCTTGCCTCATTGGGGCATCGGGATAGCAACAATGACCATATATACTGCAATAAACACAGCTTTAGTAGTATGTGTTGTTATGGTAACAGACTAGAAGGGTTCGGGTTAGCTAATCTTTTTATTGTTTTGGTTATACGTGTATATAATCCAGACTTAAACACGTATAATTTAAAGTTTTATGACAACAGTACATCCATGTAATGTGGAGTATCTTGTTTAGTTTATAAAGTGGTCTTTAATTGGATTTATCTAATAATTAACAGAAGTACAGATAATGTTGTATTTTGTTTATTTATTTGTAATTTACTGTAATTCCACAAATGTTGTTTGGTGATTTACTACCTTACCTACATTGGAATCAGCTTATATGTGATATTTAGGGGGTAGGGTGGGCTTTGATTCATATAAGCAAATGGGCCCCCCCAATGTCAAACCTGCTCCTAAGCCCTTGATAATAATAACAACAACAACAACAACAACAACAACAACGCTCAACCCTTTACAATGTAAGAAACAAATGAGAGAGAAAGAAAGTAAATGTGGGGAGAAGAATAATTATAAGAAGGTAAGAAGTTCCAGAGGTGGGGGCAGCAACCCCAACTGACCTGCCACCCATAGAGCAAAGCCTGAACCTAGGAATAGCCAGAGGAGCAGAATCGGAGGACCTTAGCTGGTGCGATGGGGCATGTAATGATGTAAGAGAGCAGACAGATAAGTAGGCAAAGGTCATGTAAGGCTTTAAAGGCCAACAGCAGGATTTTATAACGAATGGGTTCTGTAGCTGGTAGTCAGTGTAGCTGATGAAAGACAGGGCTGATATGGGTTGATATATTTTTAGTTGGTTCTGAAGACTCTGGCAGCGGAGTTTTAACCGTACTGAGCAGGGTGAGGAGTCTGGCAGTATTGCGAAGAAGGGGAAATGCAGGTTTTCATCATCATCAACAACAGCATCACTGTCTGAATAGGCTGAAATTGTTGACTTCAATCAAAAATTCAGTTTTATAGCGTGTTGTAGTACAGTGTAATGCAGGTTTGTAGAGTGATGAGCACAGTTAAGATATATGGGTGTAAATATAGTTTTAATAATAATTTTAATATGTTATGGCATCAGAACAAGCTGCAAATGCTTAGCCGGACTCTATTTGATTCCAAAAGCAGTGAGAATAGGCTTTACTTGCACGTTCATGTAGGCAATACAATACAATACCACACAATGACCATTTAGGTTTGCACACAGATGAATTTGACCTCTGCATTTAACCCATGCAGTGAAACACCCCCACACACTAGAGGGCAGTGACCACACTTGCCCAGAGCGGTGGGCAGCCCTACCCACAGTGCCCAGGGAGCAGCTGCGGTGTCTTTTAGTCATTTAGTTATGTCGGTTTAGCAGGTGGAACTGGCGACCTGCTTCCTTAACCTCCAGCCCACTACTGCCCCCTAATGTTCACAGGTTATGTGAACGTTTGAGCGGCTGAGGTAGGTGAGGGTAATGTCACCCCGCTTTGTTTCCTGGTTAATAACCCCAGACAGGATTCTGAGGCTAACCACGGCTGGGCAAGAGGTATAATGAGTTTATTTCACTATAGGAATAAAGAGTGATTGTTAATCTCCTGTATTCTGGCTGCCAAGTCATAATACAGATGTGTTGTAGACAAACTTGGAGCTGCCTACGCTTCTTCTGAGTACTCCCCATGCTACAGCATTAGTGGTAAACATGTATAGGGCAGTGAAATACCGCAAGCCTGAACGACGCGGTTCTTCCTATTACTCCCCCGAGCTGGCGATAAAGTCTGAATTGAGAGATAAACTAATCACAGATCATGATCTTTATCAGTCCTTTCCAAAGTCTTATGCAGAACGTCAGCGCGCAGTGCCAGCTGATATGCCGACGGATGCTAGAAGGATCAGGTTGGGTAACAGACTTAGTGTGTATCGATTCATTAAAAGACAGATGTATAATAAAGAGATATGAGTGCTAATTACTCATTATGCCAGTCAAGCTTTGAAATTGAGTTTATAGCACCCTTCATTTATTTCATCTCCAGTCATTTAGTTCAAGTTATTTTTTTTCAGCCTCAGAACAAAAGCAGAAATCATTAACAGGAAATTACACAGAAGCCTCAAAAACGAAATATATATTTTTTTCACTGTTGTCCACATTCGCCTTTATTACAGCTTCCATTCTTTTCAGTAGACTTACTATCAGTTTTTCAAAGAAAATCTTTACATTGATATGATATTGTTCCTCCAGACCAGCAAAGCACTGTATACAGAGAAACAGATGGACTACAGTCTGTAATTATAGAACCACAACATGCTCCTCTATAGTAAGTGGAGCTGATGAAATAGGCAGTGAGTGTAGATACAAGATGCCGTAGAGAGTGTATACTTTGTATGTCTTTGTGCAACTTTTCTCTTGAATATATAAGTCTGACTCGTAATTGTGCTGAATGGCCGTTTTGATTGGAAACTGAGCGAGCCAAAAGGTGGTCTTTGTCTCAATTTCTCTTCTCTTTTAACAGCCCAGTGTAGTTTAGATTTAGACTGTGTTTCATTGTTATCTCAGTATTCCACATAGACTTTTTGTTTTGCTTCGTCTGATAATTTGACATTGGTTAGCAGCGCAGCTCTGAGGCCGCTGTGTGTTAGAGGTCAGTGGGTTAATGAATCTCAGAAGAAGCTGACATGCGGTTTTAGGGCTGAGCTCTTGGGTTTTGAGTGCTTGACATTGTAGTGTACTTTGATTACTCACCCACCCCCCATATTTCTCACAGCCTAAACACATGCCTATGTTTAAATGTGTTTTATAGTTTACAGATGAGCTATTTTGTGGGGCAGTTGCGGGCTGAAGATTAGGGAACCAACCTTGTGATCAGAATGTTAGTTACCGGTTTAAACGACAGGACCGACTGAAGTGCCCTTGAGCAAGGAATCTAACCCCTGACTGATCTAATTCCCCTCTGGGATCAATCAAGTATCTATCTATCTATCTATCTATCTATCTATCTATCTATCTATTATGATTCATCATATGGACGTCATATGAAAACTTCCAGTTGAACTCTAAGTCTTTTCACTGGACAAGTGCTGGAAAAGAAGGCTGTCTACTTAAACTGAGCAAAAAGGAATGAAAGGATCGATCTCCAGTGGGTCTGTGGCTAAAGGACAGTTCATGGGATCAGTATCAGCTTTAGTGGCAGTCCTGCCAAGTACCAAACCCCCCCCAGCTTTGTCAATGTATTTAAAGCATTCAAATGAACTCAGTGTTTATATGAACCAGCTGCTTTAATTCAAATAACTTGATCTCATTTATGTAGCTGTGTTATACTAACAAGGATTCCTTCGAGTACAGCTTGCGCGCATGATGCGGCTAGACTCAAGCCTTCGGGACGTCTGGTTGCCGAAGTTGGCAAGCACGAAAAGAGAATTCAGAGCTGCAAAAACAAAATCACAGTTGGAAATTGGAATGTACGTAGCATGAATCACGGCAAGTAGTGAAGATTGAAATGCATGCAAATTCATGCATCAACATCCCAGGAAGGATCGGACTAGGATACTTGCAATCAGGGGAACATGGCATTTACTACCCGGGTCAGGAACAACAAAGCAGTGGGGAGAGGATTTTATTGTCAACAACCACGTCAACAAGACATAAAAGATCAACCGATGTCAGTCTGATTCCAAGCTCAATCACTCAACATTCTATTCTTCCAGGGTTTTGCCCCAAAAACAGGTGCAAGCGAGGAAGAAAACACAAAGTTTTGTGATCAAACTCAGGCTGAAGTTGAAAAGACTTGCGAACTAGATGGACTGCTGGCGACTGGAGCTTGGAATGCTAAGATCGGATCATCTACACATCCACATCCCAGGAAAGACTAGACTAGGGCATTTGCTATCAGGGTACACACATCATCTACTACACGGGTCAAGAATAACAAAGAAGAAGTGGAGAGGCTTTCATTGTCAACAAGGATGTCAACAAGACTATTTGTCAACTGATGTCAATCTGATTCCAAACACTCAACATTAGTCTTCCAGGTTTTTTCCTCCCTAAACGGATGCAGATGAGGAAGAAATCTGAAGGTTTTGTGATCAAACTCAGGCGTAAGTAATAAAAGGCTTGCAAACTAGATGGACTGCTGGTGAGTGGAGCTTGGAATGCTAAGATCTGATCCTCTGCTCAACAACACCCTAGAAAGAACTGGACTAGGATGCTTGCCATAAGGGGAACATACCATCTAGTTTAGGAACAACAAAGAAGAAGTGGAGAGGCTTTCATTGTCAGCAAAGATGTCAACAAGTCTGTTTTTGTTACTGTGCTGTGAATGATCAACAGATGTCAATCTGATTCTGAACACAGTCACTCAACATTAGTCTTCCAGGTTTTTCCCCCCAAAACGAATGCAGCTGAGGAAGAAATCTAAAGGTTTTGTGATCAAACTCAGGCTGAAGTTGAAAAGGCTTGAAAACTAGATGGACTGCTGGTGACTGGAGCTTGGAATGCTAAGATCAGATCATCTGCTCAACAGCATCCTAGAAAGGACTGGAATTAGGATATTTGCAATCAGGGGAACTTACCATCTAGTTCATTAACAACAAAGAAGTGGAGAGGCTTTCTTTGACAACAAGGATGTCAACAAGTCTGTTGTTGGTACTGTGCTGTGGATGATCAACTGATGTCAATCTGATTCTGAGCACAGTCACTCAACATTACAGTCTTCCAGGTTTATTCCTTATCAAAGGATGCAAGCGAGGAAGAAATCAGAAAGTTTTACGATCAAACTCAGACTGAAGTTGAAAAGGCTTGCAAACCCTGTGGATTCCTAGTGACTGGAGATTGGAATGCTAAGATCGGAAACAAGAAGGAGGGAAATACTGTTGGACAGCATGACCTTGGAAACAGGCACGAAGCAGAAGAATGACTCACCCCATGGAGTTCTCTGAAACCAAACAGACTGCATTCTTTGCACCCAGAGATGAAGGATCTGCATCTTAATTGCAAAGACATAGTCTGGACCAGACTGTGGAAGAGAGCACAAACTTCTAACCTCCAAGTGAAGCCATTAGACTTCCAAAATATGACCTGGAAAACATTAACTCTCCTCACAGAAAACACCAGGAATTGATTTCAATGCTGATGCTGGACGTAATTGACAGTGAGACTAAAGGATGCATAGATAGGCATGAAAAGACAAATCTGGGAAGAATAAAAAGGAGAAAGACACTGGAGATTGCAAAAAAAGGTTAAAAGTAGTCAAAATCAAGAAGGACAAAGACCTCTTAAGAGAATTAAACGGTGAATTCCAGAGAGATGCCACAAAGGACAAGGGCCAATACTACAACAACATCTGTTAAGATATTGAAAAGGTGAACAAACATGATTTTTTTTCTTTAGAAGATACAGGAGAAAAATAAGCAGTCATGGATTGGTATTATATAAGAGATGGCACTGGACAAATCATAATAGAGGAAAGGTGGAAGAAATAAACAGGAGACCTCTAAGAAGAAGATTTTGCAAAAACACTTTTGTGGATGTCAGCTACAGAGAAGAACCTTCCGTGCTAGAAGATGAAGTCAGACAGGCCCTGAGAACATTGCCAAGGAGAAAGTTACCGGAGTAGAGTCAACAGAAATATTTATGATTTGGTTAAAGTACTGATCAAATTTTGCCAACAAATCTTGAAAACAGCTCGGTGGTGGGCAGATTGGAAGAGGTAAGCTTGTTTTCCAATAACAAAGAAAGGAGACATAAAAGAGTTTGCAAACTATCACATACTTTCTCTTATTTCACACACCAATAATAAAAAACTTAGTTAACTGCTTTAGGTAGTGTTAGCATCACTGGTGATGTTAATGATTTGGTGGTGCTGTTAATGGCATTGGTGTTAGTGTTAATGTTAGTGGTGTTGACAGTCTTAGGACGGCAGGGGCTTAAATTGGTGTGGATGTAAATGCCACTGGATTTGTTGGTGTTAATGCCTTTGGTGGGTTTTGGGATGTTTTGGTTGTTGGTAGTGTTGATGGTACTGATGTTGATGACAATGCAGAATGGTGGTAATGTGGTGGTGGTCGTAGTATTTGTGATGTTAATTGCATAGATGGGGGTGTTGAGAACTTTGACAGTTGTGGGGAGGTTGGAGTTGGTGACACTGATGCATTGATAATGGAGCTGTTGTTGGGGTGATGGATGATGTTCACGGCATTGATTGGTGCAAAAAACATTTGAGGTGTTAGAAATAAATTCAGAATGTTGGTGGTGTTTGTGATGATGGCATTGGTAAAGGGGTGGTCGGGGTTGTTGGTGTTGATATATTGATGATGGGGATGTTGATGTAGTGTTGCCGTTAGTGGTATTGGTGGCATTAATCATGTTAGGGAGAATACATTTGGGTGTAAAAAGGTACACTATGGCAATGTTATATGTTATATGTTATGTTATAATTGGTGATGGGGGGATTGTTGGTGATGTTCAGGGCACTTATTGAAGCAAAGAATATATCTGGTTAGTGGTGGTGGGAGAATTCATGATATTGATGTGGTGGGTGATGTCAAATGTGAGGTGGTTGGAGTTGATGGTGTTGATGGTGCTGTCGGGGATGTTGGTGATGTTGATGGTATTTGATGATATGTTGCAGTTAGTGGTGTTAGTGGTATTGATGATGGTAATTGCCTTGGTGGGGGTGCATTGGGGTGGTAAAAAGTATGATTTAACAGTGTTGTAAGAAGTATTGGGGTATTCATGTTGATGCTGTTGATGATGTTAATGGTATCGGTGGTGGTGTTGAGAATTGTGGGGTGGTTGGAGTTGGTGGTGTTGATGCATTGATTATTATTGGTGCTGTTCATGTTTTTGATTGGTACTAAAAACAGATGTGTGTTTAGTGGTGGTGGGAGAATTATTGCAGTTGGGTTGGAGTTGATGGTGTTGATGAATTGATAAAGGTGGTGTTGCCGTTGGTGGTGTTAGTGGTATTGGTGGGAGTACATTGGGGTACGGAATGGTATACTTTAACAGTGTTGTTATAAAGATTGTTGGGGTGATGATTGGTGATGTTCATGTTATTGATTAGTACTAAAAACAGATGTAGTGTGTTAGTGATGGTGGGAGAATTATTGGAGTTGGGTTGGAGTTGATTGTGTTGATGCATAATAATGGATCTGTTAGTGGTATCTGTGGTGTTGCTGTTGGTGGTGTCAGTGATATTGTTGATGTTATGTAATATGTGTTGTGCTGTTGTAGGCAGCGCAGCAGTGTGAGGGCTGATGATGGGGATGATGATATGTGGGTGTCAGTGGTGTCGAGGGAATTCATGACGTTGATGCTATTGGCGGTGTCGGCAGAGTTGATGGCTAAATGGGAACAGCAGTTGGTGGCTTCTTCGCTCAGCTCCACTACAGTGAAGTGGCTAATCCCGTGGCCTTAACCGCCGGTGTAAATGAGACGCGGCCGATTTGCTTGGATTTTGAGGCTCTCATCATGCCTCTCCGAGACGTCATCGCCTGTAGTTGATAAGGCCCGTGTATATGCTGGTGGGGGCTGCCGTGTCATGCGCCTGTGAATAGAGTCAGGTTCTCTCTGGCTGTTGCGCTGCGTGGTTTATCGCTGCGATCGGCACGTTGCTAAGCAACCCCACACTTTTCATTTGGCGAGCCGGTATTGGTCCTGGCAGTGGCAGATAAGTGTGGGATTTGATCATAGGCTCACTCGGCAGACTTCATGCTTTAATTTTCCCCCTGCTGTCGACGTGCTGTAATAGTTTTAGAGGAGTGTGTAGCTTTGAATAATTAAAGCTGAGACGTGGGCCCATTTCGTTGCGCACAACACGTCTGCTGTTGCTGGGGGAAGGGGAAGGGCTGCGCAGAGGAGTAGTGGTGGTGGTGGGGGGGGGGAGGAAGTGGTTTCCACTGGGGAGGAACCCAGGAGCCACGCTAAGAGTGCTTGTGTGCAGCCTTAAACTTTGTTCGAGCTGCTCCGTTGTTGCCATCCGCGCCGACTGGCAGAGCTGTCGGGGAGATGCACCGGCGCAAATAGGAGCCCGAGTGCGCGGGAGAACTTTCCGGAACAAAAGGAGCGAGAAGCTGGAGAAATGCACACAGAGTCACGCCTCGAGCAAACACAATTACACACTGGAGCCTGCACAGATTACACTGCTCAAAAACATGGGGATGCTGTTGTTTTCTCTCTCTATATATATCTTTTTCCGTCTCTCTCCCTCTCTCCCCCTCTCTCTCTCTCGCTCTGTCTCCTCTAGTGAGGCTCCGTTCCCCTAGGATTTACAAATGAGGGGGATGCAAGTGAAATGAGTATGAAGATAAAAGAGGAAAAGCCCAGAGAGGCCAGCAGAGCAGAGGCAGTTTAGCAGCCACGTAGCTCAGGTGGAACTGCCCGAGATAAACTACAGCTCTACTGGGCTGCAAAGTGTCAGATCAGGACTTAGCGAGTGCTTGTGGAAGGCTTTGGAAAGGGCTGTGTGTGTGTGTGTGTGTGTGTGAATATGTGTTCGCTTGGGTGAACAGGCCTCATGCAGCACAGGTGTGATAAGTAATAAGGTATGTAAGGGAATATCTATGTATAAATAAGGATTTGACCTCTGCATTTAACCCATCCATGCAGTTAAACACACACGCATTAGTGAATACACACTCTAGGGGGCAGTGAGGTCTATCTACGGCCCCCAGGGAGCAGTTGGGGGTTAGGTGTCTTGCTCAAGGCCACTTAAGTTGTGCCCTGTCGCCTCAGGGGATCAAACTGGTGACCTTCCAGTCACAAGGTAAGTTCCCCAACATCCAGCCCATGACTACCCCAATATAATACAATAATACGTTAAATAATATAATGTAATATAATATAATACATAATTATATATATATATATATATATATATATATATATATATATATATATATATTAATACATTGTATTATATTATGTGTAGGTCACCGTAACTTATCACCAGCCTTCTAAAGACATCTGTCCAAACACACTTTCTCTACAAAGCATAAAAAGACCAGTTATGGGCTTTACACTGGACTTGCCTGTATCCTCTGGGAGTGGCAGAGTGCGGGCCACCCAGCTTTAATAGTCTTCGCTGGACTGGGGGAAATCGCTGGTGCAGGGGGGATCCAGTGTAACTGTGGAAAGAAAAAAACATCTATTATTGCATTTTATTATGTAATTAAATGACTTGCCTGTAACATCAGAGGAAACTAACATGCTATAAAATATCTAATTATGTGTACATGTGACTGTCTCTGTTTTAGCTTTAGTTCTGATCTAACCTGGGCTGTGCATATATCCCTTTTGGTTTAGTCCAGATAGGCAAAGAGGGTATAAAAAGGGGGTTGAGGGGAGTCAATGGGAGGGTTAAGAGAGAGGCTGAGAGGGATTGAGAACAGCGTTGTGTTGGCCATGTGATTACAGCTCGAGGGACTTTGTTATTGATTGGGTTTGGCAAACCTTACAATCTAACTGGTGGTAGCTACTATTCCACGGTATTTAAGTGTAGATATGTTATTTGTTGTGTAGTATTTTTGTTTTTTGTTGACCTGTGCAAACAATAAAGTTGCACAAATGGAGAACGCCCTCGGAGACATGCACGTACGCTTTCCTCCTGCTATTTAAACAAGGAGCCTCTCGACCACCAACCCACATTACCACATATTATTATAATAATATAATACTGTGACTAATGACTGTGAGGAATAGCTTTTATCTAGATTGTTCAGATATATAACCCTGCAGTGACTTTTTCCAGCGCTTTCTGTTTTAACTACGGTGCAGTACAAAATCTAAGATCTGGATTAATTACTTCACTATTCGATGTGTCCACTCTCAGCCCTTTGCCTTTACAGCTCATGTTGTGTTCAGTATTAGAAAAAGAATCTGCTGTGATGTTTTTTTTCACACCTCCCAAGTTTGGTCTTAGAGGTTGGTTGCATCTTCTTTCTTCTTCACACAATCCAGGCAATCCCCAACACATTCAGAGTGTGTCTCAAAACCTAGTGAGCTCCTACATAGACAACATTTTACATCATAGTATGCGCTCCCAACATGTAGACTGTCCCAATTCTTACATACCTTAAACATGCTGTCTACTGAGGAACCTTATTTAGACCTGATTTTAAAGAAGCTTCCTCAGCCGCTAAGGCAATCCCATGATGCAACACAGGCTAATCTACGAGCAGTGAAGTGGTTTTAAAATGTGAGTTATTTTGATTCTCTCTGGTGTTTTAATGTGTTTCTGGTCATATAATCACACAAAACAGTATTTTATTATCAACTCTGTAACGAGTCCTTTACCATTTAGCAGTTTTATACTAGAGCCATTAGCATTTATGCTAACAGATTTTTAAGCCTCAGGCTATTGTTTTGGATGCTGGCCGGTAGCTTAGCAACCAGCTAAGCCACCAGTGCGTGCTGCAGTGGGCGGGAACAAGCTGTGACGCAGTCTCTCTCTAACTAGAGCGTCTCAGTAATCTGTTTTATGAGGAGAGATGTCAGACAGAACAGCTGCCTACCTAGACAGTACCTACTTAGCTCACTAGGTTTTGAGACACACCCTCAGTGATCTTGAGGCCTGGACCCTGTGGAGTGGTCAATCTGAAAACCATGAGTTCTCAGATTTTTGTTGGTTAGTGTCTTTCCATCCACCAGCGTCTTGTGCGTTGTGGCTCTGCACTGTCTGCTCCCAGAATCGTCTGATGTGTTTGCGTTCCCAGATATCAGTCCTCATTATTAGGTGGGTCATTGCTTGTCCTGGCTGATGCTTCTAAGCTGCAAGCAACACAACCATAAAAAAGATGCCAGATGGCTGTAAAGATCATTCAACTGATACACTTCTCTCCATCTTACATGTTTTGTAGCATCTCCTAATCATGGAAACCCACAGCGTCCAACTTAAACCACTTTTTTTCTGCCAAAATTGCACAAATGTGCATAACATTTAATAAATAGACGTAACAGGTGAGGGGCTGCTTGAACAGTTACGCTTCCTTTCAGACCCATAGCATTGAGATGTCTTCTCACAGTGGGGAGGATGGACAGAAACACCTGTGGATGTTTTCAGCAAGACAAGCATCCTTTCAAGGACAAGAAGTTATGACATGCAAAAAATAGTAAATATTATTAATAATAACATTGTAAAGATCTATTTACAACATATTGTCGCGGTCCAATGGAAAACAGGTATCTTCAAAATGCCAACAAAAACTGTCTTCACTTTCAATGCAAGTCAGTTGAACCAGAATTTATCCTAAGCTATTTTGGAGCATTTCTATTGGTCACCATGAAATGCTCCCACAATGTAAACGGCAGCTGCTGGATTTAATTGATGCAGAAAAATGAAAAATCAACAAAAATGGAGATACATCTTTTTCATTAGACAGCGACGATATATTGTATATATATTGTAACAAAATATCTCTGTATAGTTATTAAATACAGATTTCTCTGCTATTTCAGAATCATCTACAGCTCTAATCATCATAAAACATACATACATACATGCAAGATGTAAAAACCCCATCTAGGACCCCATCTTGGACCCTCTAAATGTCTTCAAATTCTAGGTGGTCCCTGAAATTAAATTAATTAAACCTATTATGCTGTCTGTCCTGATTATTAGTCTTATACAAATACAGGAAGTGTTTACTATTTAGCTGCTTCACCCACAGTCAGCTAGCGTTCATCTTTGGTGCTCCTATCTACTTTGAACTGCAGCACTGCTCTGCCTCAGGGTGGCGCTGTAGCAGATTGGTTCCCTGGGGCCTATGCCCGCGATGACAAACTTATAGCATTACTGTAAATCTGAAAACTTGACCGCGTGATTGGCTGAGAGATTTCCTCACCCGAAGATCAAAGACGAGATGCTTCAGACGTTGACCACATTACCAAAAGGGTCCAAGCCAAAAAAATTAGTTGCCATTAGTGCTGCTATGGCAAGTAATGGCCAGCCAACCTCCTGGACCCCCTGAATGCCAGGGAGCTTTTCGCCCACTGCAGGCGTGTATAGAGGAGATTAAATATACGCCCATTATCTTTAAATGTGGATGCCCGGGCCTTCTTTTCACTTAAACTTGAAACGCATCCTTTACTGACTGCAGCAGCAGCTTCGTGACATGTCAGTAGACATGCAGAGCCCCTAACAAAGCCTAGCAGAGACGCCAGCTCCAGTTTGCTGAGATCAGAGAGAACACTTCTTGTAAACTCTTTCTGAAGCTCCTCATTAAATGAACATAAGTGCTTTTTAGACGTTGCTGAAGTGCCAACGCTGCAGGCTGCAGTAACCTCGCCCACTCGTGCTGCTGTCAGGACATACGACCGGCTGGATTTCATTCATTCACTCACCCACAAAGGTGTCAGAGGTATTCACATTCATTACTCAGGTAGAAGTATAGACAGTAGGGTTTAAAAATACTAGTAAAAATAATAATATCAGCTCCAGCTTTTTACTCAGTAAAAGTGTAAAAGTACTGCTTTTAGACCTACTTAAAGTATAAAAGTAAAAGTAATGTAAGGAAAAAAATGCCATTAAGGACAAAAGCTAAGGCCACACCACAGGGGTCTATAGTGCACTAGCCCACCTCCCCAAAAAAAACATTCTTCTAAAAGCCATAATGACTATAATGTTATATTAAAATGTTAATGCTGATAAATTTGGGATGCACTAGGCTTCCTGTTTCAGCTGCATATACGCCCATTGAAAATGTATGTAGTTTAGTACAATGTAAATATATTAAAGAAGCATATCTGTGTACTACTGAGCATTAACATGAGTTTCATGGAACAGAAGAGATGATGACTAGTTGTCTATAAGTATTGTAATGGAGCAAAAAGTCAAACTTCAAAGGCATGTTATCAATAATCTTTATTGGAATGTAAATGTACATTAATGAAAACTAGTAAGGAGTAAATGTAAGGAATAGAAAGTACTGATAATGGAGTGTAAATGTAAGGAGTAGAAAGTACAGATAGTGGAGTGTAAATGTAAGGAGTAGAAAGTACAGATAATGGAGTGTAAATGTAAGGAGTAGAAAGTACAGATAATGGAGTGTAAATGTAAGTAGTAGAAAGTACAGATAATGGAGTGTAAATGTAAGGAGTAGAAAGTACTGATAATGGAGTGTAAATGTAAGGAGTAGAAAGTAGATAATGGAGTGTAAATGTAAGGAGTAGAAAGTACTGATAATGGAGTGTAAATGTAAGGAGTATAAAGTACTGATAATGGAGTGTAAATGTAAGGAGTAGAAAGTACTGATAATGGAGTGTAAATGTAAGGAGTAGAAAGTACAGATAATGGAGTGTAAATGTAAGGAGTAGAAAGTACAGATAATGGAGTGTAAATGTAAGGAGTAGAAAGTACTGATAATGGAGTGTAAATGTAAGGAGTAGAAAGTACAGATAATGGAGTGAAAATGTAAGGAGTAGAAGTAAAAAGTCAGCTGAAGAATAATAACTCAGTTAAAGTATAAATAACCAAAATGTCTACTTAAGTAAGATAACAAAGTATTTGTTCTTCGTTACTTGACACCTCTGCTCACCCATATCATAAAGAGTTGATGATTTGGTATATATGCATGCTGCATGTGTGCACGGTGCATACTCTGCACAGTCTTACGGCAATGGAACGTGTATTTTTATCTGAAAGATGGGATGGATAAACAGTTCTTGTTGGGTTGCCTGAAATACAGGCCGTCCTGCGGCTGTCAGTAAAGCATGCGATTCAGTTCATGAATGGCTTGATAATTAACCCATCAGTTCTCAGTCAAGAGTGCTCCAGAACAGAACGACATGCAAATGAATACGGCACCGGGGCTGACACCAACAAGGCTGTTTTAAGCCTATGTGTGGAGAGTGGGCCCATATTGTTTCTAGGGGGTGTTGGGAGCACTCAGTTTGTGGAGGGGCCTCATCATTCTCCGAGAGCGAAGCGGTGGCAATTTTATCTGGATCTTGCTAACACAGTTCCAGCACCGGCTGAAACATTATCTCTCCAAGCACACACTGGAAAGGCATCAGATTACATCAGGCTCGTGGGAGAGGTGCTTTGAGGGCACTGGTCTAGAACCAGTTTTGTGTTTAAAAATTCAACACTTTATTTTCAGCATCAGCGGCATCTGTATTGCTAATGCTCCTGACGATGTGCATCAGAATTCAGAAGCCTCTGTATTTGAAATAACTGTAAAAGTAATCGTTTGCTTGCTAGCACGTATATCCCGGTCCAATCAGAAGCCGTCAGTGTCAGAACTGTCAGTGTGGAGCAACCGAATGCATAAAAAAGTCTAAAATAAAAATGGGCAGAGGAAAAATTGGGAACAGGGCCTCCTTTGGGAATGCCTATTTGCTGTGAAGACAAACCATATCAATGCATGAGTTTAGTATGTACTCCTAAACCTTCAGAAAATCAATACTAATAAATTGGAATGGCAGCCAATTTAGCCTTTTTTACTATCTTGTGCAAACACTTTAAGCACTCTGTTAAAATGGTCTGGTTTAAGTAAGTGAGAATAAGTCAATGCATCCTCTTCATACTTAAATATTAATCTTTCTTCAGGTTTTAGTGCTTTATTTGCTGAATTTAACATACTGGAATAAAAAAATCAACACAAAATATCAAAACCTGCCCTAACATGGGCCGCATTGTCTATAAACACACTTATAATATGTTATATGGCTTCCATAAGGCCTTAAAAACAAGGCTATAAATAGTTTATTAATTTGAAAAATCCTTTATAGCCATGTTTATTATGCATTATGAGTTGTTAACATAATGCATTAGACCTAGTATTATTAACATGTTATATTGTGAGTGCTGCCGCTTGAACAAAAGTAAAGTAAAAGAGACAAACATATTTATTTACTTTGTGGCGTCTCCAGGATTTTCATTCCTCACCACGGGTGTTGTTAGGGCTGGACCTTTGAGGCTTCAGCCCTGAAATATTTCAATGCTAGCCCGAACAAGCTGTCCAGCCCAGAGTTATTATTACAATGCACTTTCTGTAACCACCATCCTCACTTTAAAAATTGCATATCGCCGCAACCCAAGGACCTATCTGACCTCTTCCCTGCAAACATCCCTGAGCATTGAAGTTACTGTGGAGTGAAGACGAAGAGAGCGAGAGGCAAGTTCAAAGAGTGCTATCGTTGTTATTTGCTTCCTTGCTGGTTCTGCTAGGATTCGTTAGGTAAGCGGTGTTAAGTAACCTAACAGTGGTGTACATTGACTTTCCCACGTGGGGTTAACTTGCTGGATTTCAAATGGTCTTCTACATTTTTACTCAGGTTGAAGTTGTTTGGAGGGCAGGATGATGAACATCACAGCAACAAAGCTTCTGATCACTTGCAAAAAGAAAAGAAAACCTTCGATTCCTGCAGTCTGAACATAAACAGTGTAGCTAGCGTAAGCAAGCCTCACCTGTTTGTTTGTCCCTTTTCGCCCAGTTACTGTAGCAAAATGCTGGCTAATGATGGTAGTTCTATATAAGGCGTGGAGTGTTGGGCAGAGACCTGTCACTCAAAGTGCTCATTAACCACAAAGAGCCCACAAAGTACTCAGATAGGTCTATTCAGCTATGCATATCTGGGTTACTGACCAGGCCAGTGGGGCCAGCGCCCAGGGGCCCTTGAGGTCAGGTCAACATTTATGATACAACATATTTTTATTTCGAGGGCTCGCTATTTTAAGGATCCTCTGACTATTGGGGACTTTGACCCCAGGGCCTCTTGGTGGCCCTAGCCATGCTTTTGGGGCCCCTAGCCATGCTTTTGGGCCCCTTATGAAAATGGACGAGGTGTCGTGGCACTGCTCTGACTTCGACTTCTGGCTATTAGGGCTCCTAGGAAAGAGGGGGGAATAATTTTAGAGGGCCCTGGTTATGAGAGCCCATACCAGGGGGCCATAAAAAGAGCAGGGCATACCATTAGAGGGCCCTTGATAATGAGGGGCGTAGGTTTTATATATATATATATATATATATATATATAATGTCTAATGAAAAACATTTAGCTTTAGATTTGAAAAGATTTTGGTTCCATTAATTTATATTTTTAAAAATTAATACCGTTTTTGTTTATGCCAATTTGGAAATACTAGTTTTTCTTCGGACAGTGGCGATATTCAAGCTTTGTTCGATTTTTAACATTATATATATATATATATTAATATACACCCCAGGTTAACATCATACAGATTCTTTCATATTTTCCTCTCTTTGCTTATTCTGTAATGTATATTGTAGAAAGTTTGAACTAACTATACCTATGATCTCCTCAGACAAGCACACTGTCCCATAACTTGTCATGATAATGAGAAAATACTGTCCCACCTTTACTACCTCTCTGTTACTTGATGACTACGTTAGCCTCCAGCACAAAACTGGACTTTGGACATCAAACATGTCCTGGCTGATCCGCTATATTTGGGCTAAGGGATTTTTTCGGGGGGCTGAAACATTCCTTTCATATAAACCATTTCAGTCTCCAGAGTGACACAAGCATGGCATCCTGGCCTGGAAACTCTGCTGCTTTATGAAAAATAAATGTTTGGCTCTGTACTACCTATGCTTTGAGGAGGGATGATCTGGGGAAGGATCCTGAGGCTGCTTGGGGTAAAGTTGCATTAGTTTAAGAAGCAGAGACAGAAGACATGCTTTCCTCTCCCCTCTCCCGCTCTCTTCTTCTCACGCGCCCCACTGTGCCTGACAGTCTGACAGTCCTACACAGGCTCCTCACTGCAGGTTCCGTGCTCGCCTTTTTCAGACCAGCCTCTGCTCTTTTGAGCGCACCTGGCAATAAAACCACACTCGCAAAAGCCGGGGCTCGCAAAAGGAAGCGAGGGGCTTCTCTGGCTAATAAATGGATTGTATTAATGTTATTATGGTCGTGTAAATCGCAGAAAGATGAGTCATCCCACGAGAGTTCCTCAAAATCAGGTCATTGGGAAAATGTTGCTGAGTCGCCTGGCCGGAAAACAACAAACTCTGAGAAACCATGCGTGGCGTGATGAGATTTCATGTTGCAGTCTAATGCTGCTGGGCGTATTCAATTAAACCGGATTAAAGTAAATTCCTGAGATGAGCCAAAATTCAATTTACAATTCAGATTGGCCCGTGCACTCTGAAGCGTCTTCCTTTCACTAATGAATTGAACTCATGAACTGGGTTGATTTTCTGAATGAAATGGAACTGCCTCTAACTGCCTCTAACTGCCCAGTATGGTTACATTGCTTGTATTTTCGGAAATGGGTCATGAAAGATTGGCTCGTTTCATGTGGACTTGTTAGTACACATAAAGCTAAGAGCAACTTAAACTACCTTAAAGAACAGTGTATTGTAGCATCTGGTAGAGTGGCACACCAGGGAGGCCATGATTCTGCTGAGAATAGTACTCTTTCATTAAAACACCAGCAAAAAGGCACATACAAAGAGTTGAACTCGTGGAGGTGGTCACCACCAGCCCTACACTTTGCACTCATGGTAAACAGGCCCCAACACAGAGCACCCACACAATAACCTCACTCCCCGACACATAATAACACACGCTGCGTTGAGCATCAGTACAGGCAGGCCATTAAGCCAAGCTCAGGCCACCAGCTGGCTGGTCTGCTACATATATGGCTTATTTAAGGAAACTTATTTAGAACAGAGCCACACTGCCAAATATAACTTAACATAAATGGAAAGAAAATTTTTACTTGTATGTAATGGTTGGTAACATGAAATATTCCTTTTCCAGAAGACCCTCAGTCTCCTGTGATCCTCTTGGCCTGGCCATTACCATGACCAAGCCTTATGACTTTCTAGAGGCTAACGCCAGCCTGTAGCTTGTTGCCTCTAGGGCATTTATCATGATACAGTGGTTATGATACTATACGCAAGGATATATATTGAGATTTTTTTAATCATTTTTTTTTATATTTACGTTTTAGTCCATTAGAACACTGCCATTAATGGTCAGGGGTTAATACATTGAAAAACTCTCTGCTACCAATTGTTGCATGAAAACTATTATTAAAACTATTAAAACTAACTATTAAAACTATTATGTATTGAAATTTTCTTTCACCCCTCTAGTATTATTTATGCTTTTCAAAGCACCCTAGCCTTTAGATCTGCTTTACAACATAGCACAAGTCAGTGCCTCCTGCTTCAGCCTGGCTCAGCACATAAACAGCCTAAAAATTAGCTAAAATCGAAGCAAAGTTCAAAGAGCAAAGTTGTGGCTCTGAAGTTTAGTTGCACTGGTAAAAGTGATAAGGGAGCCGTCCAGAGCCCACATAGCCCCAATAAATGAGTCGTCTCTTTCTGCCTGCTTTGCTGAGCAAAGTCATGCAATAAAGCATCCTGGCTTATATCGATGGGCCTACTAAGCCTGCAGATATACAGAGAACCGGCGGTGCTCATGGCGTCTGCCCATCACTCCATATTTCTACTGAAGTTGATGTCCAGTTGTTCTATCAGATTTCTTTCCTTCCTGTCAAACTTGTCAATCACTAGGTTTCTGAAGTAGGTCTACAGGGGACACGGATGCTGATTAAAATCCACTCCTAAATCAAAAGCAATGACTGTAGAAGCATCAAAGCAGGAGCTGTACCAGTCTGCCACAGCAAACCAGACTTGAATAGAATACTGTTCTATGAGATCAAATCCCCATCCAACTTATACACACATTAAAATTCAACAGCAACCTCAGGTGCTGTATGTTCATAACAATAGCAATCCTAGCAACTTCAGAGATACCAGGAAATATACACCTTTCACAGTCTCTTTTGTAAATGCTAGTTGTCCAGGCTCTCGCTTGCAGGTTGCAGCAGGACATGTATCCAAGCAACGCATACGTACATGACATAGCTTGATGGAAAAGAGCAACAACATCCACTCATCCAGACAGCCATCCAGTTCTGGCCACTTTATAATAAGTTTATATAAATATAAACAGTGACCACTTTATAAATAGTTTAAATAAATGTAAATAGTTTTTAATGGAGCATACATTTAGAGATTAGACTACAGTATACAGGCGAATAACATGCATGTCATGGGATGAGTTTCCTATATCCCTATAAATATATATATATTTCATTTTATGCAATTTTCATGCAATTCACAAACAATATTGTCCATTTCACAATTAATGTAAGTGTATCAGATGATTTTAAAGAATAAAAATGTTTGTATTAAAGCTTATTTTTGTGTAGAGGCTTATTTTGCATATAGTCCTATTATCAGCAATTCTCAGTCCTCTGCCTAAATCATGTATATAATGTATAATATATATAATGATTCCATTGAATAATTTCCTAAAGAATCATAATTGAATTAAATGGTTTTAAGGTAAAAAGTTATATATAGCAGAGGATGTGTATTATTATGTTATAAATATTCATAGCTATGGTGTGTATATACTCTATTGTCCTGCTACTGGTTTACTCTGCCATGGGAATGCAGGAGACATGGCCATGCAGAGTGGACATGGGCACAGGCACTTGGGAAGTATAGTGCTGATGGATGAAGAAGCTTTAAATGTTAAATGTTGTTATTGTTGTAAATGTTACGTGTGGCAGTGTGATTTGTGCTTGGCTGTTAGGTTAGTTGTGTTAGGTTGTAGGGGTGTATGACTGTATGACCAGTTTCAGTTAGTGCTGGAGATGGTGGGTCTCCCCTAATGATGTGTTCAGTAAAAGAGCATTTGCTGAAAGTGCTATATTTCCCATGTCTTTTCTAACACCATGTATAAATGTTGTGATAAAACAAATAGTCAGTATGTCATTCATATTATAGGGACAGTTCCCAATAATAACCCTTGCACAAATGTAGGGAAAACTGGCCCAAGCCAAGTGTTGCACTGCTGCACTACTATTGTGTGTTCTTGCTCAGTGAGGAGGGTGAATGTGGTGGGTACAGTAAAACAATTGAATGTGTACAACGGCCCTCAGCTGTAGTGTTCCTGAGCTCATACAATGAGCATCTTCAGCTCATAGCTGCTGCCCTGCTGCCTGTCCAGAGTGCTGACTGTAGCCAGATTCCAATGCACCAGATCTTTAGTGCACAAGTACAAACCTCTGTTACTGGAATCTGAACAGACTGAGTTCATCTTCTACAATACAGATGACTTGTATTTCATTTACAGTGGAAAATGACCAGTTAGTGAGTTTCTGAAGCTGAGGCTACTACAGCTAAGAGCATCACAGATGGACAGATGTTCAGCCTTATTAGTCTCCAGTTTACTGAAGTAGGCCTAGCATGAACAAAACTAGTGATAAAAGTCCATTCCTGAATCAGTAACAACCCTTTTACGAGCTAAGCAAAGCCAACAAAGAAATCACTTTCAGGCCAAAACTGCAGCAGCAAATCAACTCCTGAATCAGTAATGACCATTTTACAATCTATTTGGGACCAACAAAACCAATCATGTAAGCACCAATATGCTAAAAGGAGCATCATTTAAACAGCTGCTTGATCAGCCCAATAAAGAATGTATCCCCCTAACACCCTGCTCGAGGCCTTAATTGCCGTTAGACCTGCATTCCTCATTATTTCTGTAATTGTCTGTAAACAGTCAACAAGCCAAATGCTAAGCTAATCAGAGGTTTGTAAATTGTGGCTGCATGCCTTTTAATATTAATAAATACCTAAATAGATAGATAATATGAATATTATGAATAATATTCACAGTTAATTGACACATATTTTGCTCCCTGGGTTTAATGAATGACAACAGTGAGAGTATTAAATAAGAGTATTAAATTGTATGACCTGTGTTGTCCTGTTATTAAGTCCTCTACATAGAAAATGATGTTTTTGTTGTTTTATATGCTAATGACCAATGGTCTCATTGGCTGTGTCTGTACAAGGTATGGTGGTATGGTCAAACTTGTACCTTATTGAAGAGCTCACCATTGGCTGCAGTAAGGCATGTAAAAACCTTCTCTTTCCACAGCTACATTAATATCTGCTAGCCTGGTAATGTGGATTTCAGTGTTATGTTAGCAACAAGCTAATGCATAACAATATTTGCTTTTAAGTGCATTAAATGCAGAAAAAGTGCAGCTGAGTCCAATGAGCAAAAGCTGTTTGATGGTCTTGGTGGTTGACAAGCTGGTTAAGCTTGTTAAGGCCTGGTTGAGCTATTAGGCCAATATGGCCAGTTGACCAACATACTGTAGGGCCGGGTTATTTAATTAGAATTCTGTACAGTCCAGTTAGAGGAAATTTCCCCAGGCCAGTCCAGATCATCATCATTTCTAACGTGTGTTCTGATTCAGTGGTGTATCCTGTTTACTGAGGTAGTCTAGTATCAGCATCTTATACCATCAGCTACTGAAACACCAACACATCACACATACCTTTCATTATATTTCAGTATATTTACTGTTTAAATGCTGAACTTAATTAATTATTTATAAAACTTCAAATAAATGTTTTTTTCGCACTTCAAGTAAAAACAAGGGCTACATAAAAAAAACAACTGAATGCTTTTGAAAAAAGGGCATCATAAACTTCTTATTTATAGAAAAATTAAATAAAACTTTTTCGAGCAAGCCATCCGAATTAGCCTTTCTGTGACTCTCTTTATTCTCTGACTCGCTTTATTTTCCAACTGCTGCCTCTCGCATCGTACCACACCTGTGTGTGCGCGCCGCACTCCTGAATCTGCACTTTTGGTAATCTTACAACGCACGCGATTGGTCTGTGAGGTTACTGTGCCGCAAAGCCTGTATACCATAAAGAAAAGAGAAGTTCCGCCGCTTAAAATAAACACTGTCAAAAAAAAATCTTTCTTAATAGTTTATCAGTTTGGGTCCCCATTGGACAACATCTGGGTCTGGAACTGGACCATGGTCCACCTATTAGTGACCTCTGCTGTAGGGTATATCTTTCATTTGAGTTTAATGGCTTAGCTGGTCAATCATCTTGTTCAAACTGCCAATGTTTTTTAATGCTGTATGACCAGCTTGTTAACTTGATCATGCTGGTCAACCAACACACCTCATGCTGATTAACAAGGTAAGCCACTGAATATCGCCATCTCTGCTGACTCTAACGCGTCCTCGTCCACTCTGAACTACATCTCCCAGCAACCACCGCCTGACAACATGGCTATAGAGCCAGAGTCAGCTGACTATCCCTGTTCGGCCTCTCCGGAGTTCTAATTAGCTTCACCTGCAGGACACACTATTTAACCTGCCTGTTAACCTGCCTGATTTCCTGAGTCTACTAAGCCCCTATTTGAGTTTGCCTAGCCCTTCTTGTATTGTTGTGTGCTTTCTGGTTTATGACTTCTGCACATGTTGCTTGACCTCTCTGGTGCCTAGCCCTTTTCATCTGGTCTTGTCGTGCTCTGTGTTTTGAACCCTGCCTGCCTCGGATTTACGCTTTTTTTATTCAAATCTATTTCTTTTATCTCACTACTCCAGCTGCATTCGCCTGCCCTTGATGAAGTAAGGAAAGCATCTCCAGTGGGTGTAGAATACATGCTTGATGCGACGCAGCATTTTGCAGCCTAACAGAAATACAGCCAAACAGCAGATACTCATATTCCATGAATGGCAGATTTATGTGGAACGGCATGGAAAGAGCAGTTTTTGTTTATTATTATTATGTATCCTGTAATGAAAAGCATGCACTCAGGGTTGCACATGCTTAAGGGCAGCTGGTTACATGTAGTCCTACCTCGTTCTGTTTTCTACTAGGCCCAGTTTGTGGAAACAGTGTGGGAGTAATTGCCACTGATGACATTTTCATTGCAGGCGTCATTGTTAATTGTGCTATATGTAATGGTTGCTGGTACCGGAGCTGTTTATTGAGCGAGGTGTTCGCTGTTGCAGAAGCAGGTGTGGAGATTGTGGGTGTATGGGGATAGCTAAGTGTGGAAGGACACTGGGATTTGGATGACCAACATGCAAGGACAGGAAAGCGCTCAGTGAAGTGAAAAATATATGGATATGTTTATTCACGGCTCTCCGGTTTCCCGTGTGCCTGTGAGTATCTGCCTGTGCACAGATTTTCAAAAACATGGTTTTTATGTCTGCGTGAGTGAAGTTTTCCAGCAGGGCTGCACAATATTGGTTTACTAACGCTTTAAAACTATATTAGATGATCAAAATACAGAACATATGACACACGGCTTGAGACTTATATAAGAAAGGCAGTGAATTGAAAATCTTTAAAGGTATCATGTCCTTTTTTTAGAGCTACACAGTCGAGCCACATTATTAAGACCACCAGTTTATATCCAGAGTACCCGCTGTGTGCAGCACGGACAGCAGCTAGAGCTGGAGCCATGCTGACTGCAGTGCATCCCACAACTGCTGGAGGTAGTGCAGGGGAGGAGCAAACCATAGAACGAACAACATGATCCAGGTGATCCCACAGATGCTCAATTGGGTTCAAGTCTGGAGAATTAGGGGTCCAGGGTAGTCCTTGGAAGTCAGCTCTTACAACCAATGTGGGACATGTCTAGCCGTGTCATGTCTCACATTGTCTTGCTGGAAGATCCCATCCGCCCCAGAGAAGACAATCAGCATGTATGGTGTACCTGATCTGCAGAATTGATTGAGAGTGCCTTCCACATGGATGAGCGGGTCCTGAGAATGCCACAAAAACATTCACTAGACAATAATGTTGCCACCAGTAGGTGGTGGTCGTAATAATGGGACTTGACTGTGTAGATGTTCATGACATATGAAAATTTGTTGAAATCTTGAAGAAAAGCCCAGCTCTACAATAATACTTACAATAATTTCTACTACCATTTCTATAGGATTCTGCTATTGTGTACGCTTTAGGGTATCAGCAATTTGCATATATTTATTTTGTCTCTTCTAGCTTTTTAATTAATTAATTAATGAATTTTCAACTTACCATTTTTTTATTTGAAGCTCCTAACAGACATATTATTTTACCCTCACATTATTATAGTTTCACAGCAACTTTTTCCATAGAGGCCTGGAATAGAGCTGCCACCACCAGCTGTGGTCTACATAGAAGATACTTGACTAGTCAAGGTGGAAAATGCCAGGAGGTGGATTAACATGTCAATTTTTTCCTATGATTTGATCACAGAATGAAACTGGCCGTTTTACCCTTTTTTGGTAATCTCATGAATAATTTAATAAACTCTGCTCTGATTGGCTGGTTTCGAGCGAGGCGCTGCAATGATTGCGATGAGACAATAGGTTGAAAAAAGGAACGATAGGAAAATAAAATTAACCTCTTCATTATAAATAAGCTCAGTACTTATACTGTTTTGTTTGTTACTTGGAGCTTGCTAGTAGATAATCTATAGTAGCTACTTGCTTATATATGGACATCAAACACAAAGTGAATTAAAGTTGTTACTCACTGTGAAACTTTCAGTTTAAGATGATCTGCTTCAACCAGCAAACAGTGATACACACACACAGCATGGCTGCTACTTACAGGTCTCTGTTGGGTGTGTGATGCTAATAAAGGTGGAGCTGCTCGTCTCTTCAGTCTCTTCAGTGCTAGACGCAGAGCTGAACTGCTCGATATTGTTCAAGTGTTTGAGAAATAGTCCGGAGCTAAATATGCAGAATAAACTAACAAATGAATTAAAGTTGTTGAGGATCTTGTTTAAGATGTGGGCACTGAAGCTTCTATTCTCCAGTTCAAATGGTGCAGCGATATTCTGTACTAGCTGTAACATTTAAAGTGGAACAGAACATTCGATTAAGAGGCCGGAGAACAGGAAGCCAATTTCAGCCTCATTTAAAAACGGACACCATCAGTCGCTGACAGTTCAGTTCTTTGGAAAACCGCCAGCATTGCCTTCACAGCCGGGAAAGACATGTTTTTGCACAGTGTACCATTGGGATTCCTGATGATCAATTGTCGTTTTCCTGAGCTAGAATGTGAGCTGGTGTATGTCAATGTATATTTGGGGTGCAAATATATTTAAGTCTGTTACGCAACAGTCTAGGATTTTGGAATCAGCTTGTTTTACAGTATTGAAAAGGGGAACAACAGTTCTATAGGCTAAACAGTCCTTATTTAACTAAATAGAGTTGTTTCACATATATATATTTGTAGTTGTTCAAAAATGTGTGGCATGTTCATTTTGGGATAACTTCGCAGCAGCATATATTTGCTGGGTTTTACTCTATGGTTCTAGTGCAGAAGGCCAAGAGAGCTCAAGATTGTAGGCAAGAGTGAACAGTTTGAGCAAATTGAGTTTATTTAATTGTGCTTTAACAAAAGCTGTGTCTTCCTTCATAGTGGTCAATGCTTCAACATGCAAAAGCCAGTGGGAAACCCTCAGGACATCCTAGGCTTTCACAGAAGACCTAATTATTTCTGTGAGCTAAAAAAAAACAACAAAAAACTGTCATTTTTTATTTGTATTTGAAGACCTACATTTTTAAAATGCTGAGCAGCGAATTGGAATATTAGGGATTGTTTATATATATGTATGTATATATATTTTTTTTTCTATATACTTGTCAGTAGAACCCAAGTATACTTAAGTATAACTGTGTTTAGTATCACTGAGAAGTAGATAAGAAGTCAACTGAAAGCATACTCACTCATTTAAAGTTTAAAAGAAGTTCACTAATGACACACTTAAATAAACTTCTTTTTTGTAAGGGTAAGCTTCATGGTAACTCTTGTTTGGCGTTGTTATTTTTGTTTAAGCGGGCAGCGGTGGTCAGAATGATCGCTTGCCGAGTGCTTTTAATTGCATTATTGCATTAACTGATCCTTTCATTGACTACCTGTTCTTAAACGATCTAAGCATTAGCAGCACCTTCAACATTATTGATATCCTATTATTAGAATACGCCATCAGGGCAGTGTAGTTCTTCATCCTCTTATGTTGGGTTGATTTGACTTGAGACTACAACGACTCACTATCGCCTCTCCAGGTGGTATTCTAAGATAACACAGGTCCAGCCTAGATGTACTAACTTCAGTAGCTATCTCATGAATGTCTCATCTCTTTACATTCTGATGTGGCTGTAGTTCGTTACAGCTAAAAATCCTAGTCGGCTGCACCTCGTCTCCATGCCTTCATGTTCTTCCCTCATCGTTCAGCTGCTGCTACTACTGCGCCCTGGTTTGGTTCTGTGGCTGACGTGCATGGAAATAGAGAAGCAGTTAAGGCTGCACTGCTCTCCCTGTAGATTTCATTCTGCTTGACCTCTCTCTCTCTCCTCCATGACCACAGCGCCTAAACAATTTGAAGGCTGTCTGTGCTTATTACAGAGGGCAACCGAACCGAGCCGTTTACTTTGGAGGAGAGTCCGCAGAGACCGTGTGTATGTGTGGGTTTGCGTACGTGTGAGAGAGAAGGAGACAGCCGCAGTTGTGCCGGTGCGTTCCCCGAAACCTTTGTAGCGCGCACGTCTCCGGTAAAGAGACTCGGCTTTCTTGTCCTTTTGAAAGGGCCCTTTTTCTGAAACCACAGCCCGCACCCATCCGCACGCAATATCAAAAGTCATATTTCATAACATGCTTTCCCCGGAAAAAAAGAGCAGGTAGGAAAGTTTTAAAGCCTTAATGATGAGTTCTCCCAACTATCTCGGCCTTCTTTTATAAGACTACCAACCCTGTCCTCTCTCTCTGTGTCTGAGTCTCTCTCTCTCTCTCTCTCTCTCAGCGAGAACATTTCCGTTAAACAGTGAAATGATCAAACGTCACAAAAAAGCCCTTTCGGTTCCATTGAGTCCTCTATATTTGTCTCTCTTTCTTTCACCCCCCTCTCTCCTAGAGCCTTTCAGCTCCCTCTATCTCGCTGTCTCTCTCTGACAGTAGTGAAGTGCTGATGAGTGGCTAATGGAAGGTTTTAATAAATCACCATGCAGCTCCGCCATCTGTGCGCACTATCTCCTTTTGATTTGGACACTGGTCAAATCTCATTATAGAAATCACCAAAGGACTGCTGGACGGAAACTTCCTTCCCAGCACTGCCTCCACTGTCAGCACGCTCACTCCCTGCCAGTGCAAAGCCGCCTTAATGCCTATTCATGGAGCACGCTCACACACACACACATACACACACACACTGTGTGAAAGTATGATCAAATGCAGTCTTAATATTCATATGAGCCTTTCAGTATTAATTAGAAGGCCGTTAGCGATCGTGGCGATCATTCGAATCGCTTGTTTCAGAAGATCAGCACCCTTAAGCCAGCGACTGCGGACATGGTTGGATTATGAAAGGATGTGTAAGTCAGATAAGCAGCGGTGGAGCGAGCGCGCCAGATTCCGTATTGAGGTTAAAAAGTTATTAATGTCAAAAATGATTGGCTCTTTAGAGCTGAGTGTTCTCATCCATCCTTTGCCTTAAAGCTCTTTCGGCTTCTTAGCTCTCCGCTTCCTCGCCATGTGTTACTTCTGCAGGACACTCTCTCTCCCTCCCTCTCCGGCTGGGGTTACGGAGAGTTGAGCATCTGAAAGGCCATAAGCAGTTAGCGGGGCGCAAAAAAGTTTTCGATCACGTCCTCACTTTAGCGCTGTATGTGAATTAGAGCTTTAATGGGGCCTGACATTTTAGGCCAGTCCCAAATATAGCCCAAGAATGTTCTCTACTCTCTACGTCTGGCCTGGTCTGTTCAATAGAGTTTAAATCTGAACCTGAGTGTAACTCGAATTAATACTGTCTGAAACCAAATATAACCCGTCAGAATCCTGTCTAATCTGACTGTAGACGCCCAGCATTTTCCTAAATCCAACTGTAGCTTATAAAAGTCTCAAGTCTAGTCTAGTCTAAAAGCATTTTGTGGCCCAATAAAACCTCAGCTGAAACCGACTGTATCCTAATACAATTTGATCGGAATCTGTAGTCTGACAAAATCTTGTTGATATCTGCCTGCAAAGTTCTATGTCTGACTGTAGTCCTCAAAGTTCTGTGATTCTGTCTGTAGTCCTTAAAATTCCATTTGAATCTGACTATAGTCTTTAAAATTCTGTCTAAATCTGACTGTAGTCCTCAAAATTCTGCCTGAATCTGAGTGTAATCCTAAAAATTCATTCTGAATCTGACTGTAGTCCTTAAAATTCCTTCTGAATCAGACTGTAGTCCTCAAAATTCTGACTGAATTTGACAGTAGTCCTCAAAATTCTGACTGAATCTGACAGTAGTCCTCAAAATTCTGACTGAATCCAACTGTAGTCCTCAAAATTCTGACTGAATCTGACAGTAGTCTTCAAAATTCTGACTGTAGTCCTCAAAATTCTGATTGAATCTGACTGTAGTTCTCAAGATTCTGACTGAATCTGAGTGAAATCCTAAAAATTCATTCTGAATCTGACTGTAGTCCTTAAAATTCCTTCTGAATTAGACTGTAGTCCTCAAAATTCTGACTGAATTTGACAGTAGTCCTCAAAATTCTGACTGAATCTGACAGTAGTCCTCAAAATTCTGACTGAATCCGACTGTAGTCCTCAAAATTTTGACTGAATCTGACAGTAGTCTTCAAAATTCTGACTGTAGTCCTCAAAATTCTGATTGAATCTGACTGTAGTTCTCAAGATTCTGACTGAATCTGACAGTAGTCCTCAAAATTCATTCTGAATCTGACTGTAGTCCTCAAAATTCCGACTAAATCTGACCGTAGTCTTCAAAATTCTGCTTGAATCTGACTGTAGTCCTCAAAGTTCCGACTAAATCTGACCGTAGTCTTCAAAATTCTGCTTGAATCTGACTGTAGTCCTCAAAATTCCTTCTGAATCTGACAGTTGTCCTCAGAATTCTGACTGTAGTCTTTAAAATTCTGACTGAATCTGACATTAGTCCTCAAAATTCTGACTGAATCTGACTGTAGTCCTCAAAATTCTGCCTGAATCTGACAGTAGTCCTCAGAATTCTGACTGAATCTGACTGTAGTCCTCAAAATTCTGCCTGAATCTGACTGTAGTCCTCAAAATTCTGCCCGAATCTGATTGTAGTCCTTAAAATTCCTTCTGAATCAGACTGAAGTTCTCAGAGTTCTCACTGAATCTGACTGTAGGCCTCAAAATTCTGCTTGAATCTGACTGTAGTCCTCGAAATTCCTTCTGAATCTGACAGTTGTCCTCAGAATTCTGACTGAAGTCCTCAAAATTCCTTCTGAATCTGACAGTAGTCCTCAGAATTCTGACTGAATCTGACTGTAGTCTTTAAAATTCTGACTGTATCTGACTGTAGTCCTCAAAATTCTGCCTGAATCTGATTGTAGTCCTTAAAATTCCTTCTGAATCTGACTGAAGTTCTCAAAGTTCTAACTGAGTCTGACTGTAGGCCTCAAAATTCTGCCTGAATCTGAATGAAGTCCTTAAAATTCTGTCTGAACTCGACCATAGCCCTAAATAACCTTGGTGCTGACAAAACGGGGGAATCCAGCATGACAGATTAAACACTGTTTAATAAAATGTGAAAAAACAGTGAGACAGCAAAAGAAGTGTCCTAAATTTGCATCCCTACTTCAGAGAAATATCGGATGTGAATCACAAAATAATTCTGGTTTGAAGGTTTTGTTCTTTCAGGAATATAAAGCGTTTGAGAAGCGTCAGCACTCTGGCAGGCCTCTGCTGGGATGGGGTGCAGCGTGAGAGTGCTGTGAGGAGAAAAGGAAGAGAGTGGAGGAGAGCGGAGGAGGAGGTGAGGGAGACACTCTGATCTGTACTGTTTGGATGAAATATAGCGCTGGCACTGTGAGTGGTTCCCTGATAATAAGACTGCAGATACAGATGGAGTGCGGAGGGTGTGGAGGAGGCCACTGGTGTGTGTCTGCAGCCTCATCTCAGATAGAAAACGCGTGAATTGTGTGTCATATTTGTAAAAAGTGATTCCAGTCTTGAAAAGACTCTTCCACAGATAAAGAGTGAGGGACTGACTGACCCTGAATATGTTGGGAAACTGAACTCATCACTTGTTGGGGAAACTGAACTTGAGCAGGAATGGATGAACTAAAGAAGAAAGGAGACGTGTGGATATACACTGTCCACCAAAAGTTTGGGTACATCTAGCCCAGATATAGAGTGGCATGCAAAAGTTACTGCGAACAAGTAAGCAAATAAAAGATGAAATGATCTCCTAAAGGCATAAAGTTAAAGATAAGACACAAATCTCAACATTATAAGCTACATGATAGAGTGGGAAACATTGCAAAACTATTGGGACCCTAGGAGATTTGAGCACTTAGATTAGATTCAGCATCAGAAGTTTGCAAATGAACATCTAAACAAGCTAAACAAGCTTTTTGGGGTGCCTGCCAACTCCCAACTGTGAAATAAGCAAAGGTGTCAAAAGTATTCACATTCATTACTGAGGTAGAAGTTCTGTAGAAGTTGAAGTATCAAATCAAGCTTTTTACTCAAGCATAATATAAAGGTAAAAGTAATATAAGAAAAAAATGCCATTAAGGACAAAAGTTTAGGCCACACCACAGATAATACTTTAAAAGCCATAGTGACTACAATGTTATATTAAAATGTTAATGTTGATAAATTTGGGATGCACTAGGCTTCCTGTTTCAGCCACATATACGCCCATTGAAAATTAATGTAGTTTAGTACAATGTAAATATATTAAAGAAGCATATCTGTGTACCACTGAGCATTAACATGTGTTTCATGGAGCGGAAGATATGATGACTAGTTGTCTATAAGTATTGTAAAAAAGTCAAACTTCAAAGACATGTTATCAATAATCTTTACTGGAATGTAAATGTACATAAATGAAAACAAGCTGAAATGAAATAGAAGTAATGAGGCTATTTTTAAGGAGTAGAAAGTACTGATAATGGAGTGTAAATGTAAGGAGTAGAAAGTACTGATAATAGAGTGTAAATGTAAGGAGTAGAAAGTACAGATAATGGAGTGTAAATGTAAGCAGTAGAAAGTAAAGATAATGGAGTGTAAATGTAAGGAGTAAAAGTAAAAATCATCTGAAAAATAATTACTCTAGTAATGTATAAATAGTAGTGGTTAGTACGGTGGTGTAGTGGTTAGTATGGTGGTGTAGTGTTTAGTATGGTGGTGTAGTGGTTAGTATGGTGATGTAGTGGTTAGTATGGTGATGTAGTGGTTAGTATGGTGGTGTAGTGGTTAGTATGGTGGTGTAGTGGTCAGTATGGTGGTGTAGTGGTCAGTATGGTGGTGTAGTGGTTAGTATGGTGATGTAGTGGTTAGTATGGTGGTGTAATGGTCAGTATGGTGGTGTAGTGGTTAGTATGGTGGTGTAGTGGTCAGTATGGTGGTGTAGTGGTCAGTATGGTGGTGTAGTGGTTAGTATGGTGGTGTAGTGGTCAGTATGGTGGTGTAGTTGTTAGTATGGTGGTGTAGTGGTTAGTACGGTGGTGTAGTGGTCAGTACGGTGGTGTAGTGGTTAGTACGGTGGTGTAGTGGTTAGTATGGTGGTGTGGTGGTTAGTATGGTGGTGTAGTGGTCAGCACTGTCACCTCACAGTAAGACGATCCGGGCTGGATTCCCGGTCTGGGCCATTCCGTGTAGAGTGTGTATGTTCTCCCCGTGCTTGAGTGGGTAAATTGCCCGTATGTGTAATTATGTGAGTGAGGACTGGCCCTTTCCATGCTGTTCCCCATGGTGGCTCTGATCTCCACCCATGACCCCACCTAGTGGGATAAAGCAGAAGATAATGGATGAAGTAGTGTCAAAAACCAAATAACCATGTTGAGGCTACATTTGCTGTTAGGTGTGCCCAAACTTTTGACAGATCATATACATTCGGTGTCTCCTTCTTCGATTCACAGGTCCTGTATTGATCCTGCGGTCTAGGAATATATAGTATATGTAATTCTCTTGTGTGGGAATGTAGCATCTATTTCTGGGCAGTTTGATTCACATTCATACACGACATAAGAACAGAACAGAACATTGGATTTCAGTATATTGCATAACATTCCAAACAGAGATTCTTTATTTATTTATTTATTTTTATTTTTTTGCTTTTTGTCTGGTACATTTTATCTTTCAGGTCTTTTCTGCAGTGGAACAAGCGCCATCTGCTATTGGATCAAGCACAAGACTGCTCATTTCTATTAAACGTAGAAGATTAAAGAGATCAGAGCTGAAGTTTAGCAAAAGCCCTTTTAATTTCTGACGGGATGCTCGGCTGCACAGGTAATTGAACATCTCATTACAAGCCTCTCCATCTCCTCTCTAATTCCGCCTCTGTTTTATCTTGCAGAGAGAGCGCTCTAAGTATACACCGCTGCAATCTGGCTATTAGCCTAAACACTGTGTTCTCTCTTCACCTGTCGTGTTTGCGTTGACCTTTTGAATTCAAAAATGGACTAAACCAGTATGTCAGGTACATTTTCACTTGGTGATTTTGTTGTTGTTGTTTTCGTTGTTATCCTGCTGTAGCTCGTCAGCTGTTCTGGATGAGAGAGCAAAGCTCTTAATTTTAATAAGGTCAATCAAAAGCGAGCCTGAGCAAGCAGTTCTACGAATTATACGCTGGCTTCTCTGTATACAGTTCCCTGGTATTGCTATGTAACCAATACAAAGTAGAATAGGCGGGTCACTGTCAATAGCTTTAAAGGAGAATTCCATCCATTATTACTTTGCATATAGTCCTATTACCATCAATTCTCAGTCCTCTGTCTAAATCTCCTGGTACGGCCACCAATCCAAGTTAAGGATGTTATTGGGCTAATTGGTTGTTAGGACACTCTTGCTCAATTGTGATGCACAGCTGAAAAACATTCTACTAATAAGTGAGTATAAAAGGGAGAACAACATTCTAGGTTAGTTTAGTATCTAAACCATCAGCAGTTGATGACTTGCTGACCGACTCAAAATGACCAGAAAGAAACAAATTTCTTTAGAGACCCGTCAGTCCATTGTTGTGTATATATACACACACACACACACACTTATTTTCCCCAAAGAAATTGCAACTTTACAAAAGAGGACAAAACCTGTCTTTACTTTCAATGGAAGTCAATGAAACCAGAGTATTTTCCCAGTGATTTTGAAGCATTTCATTTGGAACTTTCACTCTGAAATTTCACACGATGTAAACTGCAGCTGGTGTGTTCGAACAATATAGAAAAACAAAATCGGTAAAAATGGAGACATGGGCGATATCAAGTAAAGACATGATGTAAGACTAGATAAAGCAGTTGAAATAAATCATGTGAATGCCTTTAATGTAAAGCTTCATAATATAAAGCTTTTATTGTTTTGTCACTTTAGGTTTCAGGCAAATAAAGAGCTTTATGTAGCTCTTAGCAGCACCTCCTGCTTAATGGTTTACCAATATCTTGAAGACATCATGCTATCTAAGCAAAAACACTGATGATTGGTGATGGCTGAGTTAAAGGGGAGTGGGTTATCACTTGTGTCATTAAGACAATGTTCAAAATCCAGATGACACAGCCTTCACCTACCTGTGTACAGGTAAACTGTAACACTACCTTCACCTGCCTGTGTACACATAAACTGTAAGTCACTATGGATAAGAATCTCACTAAATAAACTCCAAATGCTGTAAATAAACTGGACTGGGGGGCTGTTCATTACTGTTGTGTTGAAGTGTATGGTGCTGATGTCCTGGCTGTTCAGCAGCCCTGGGTGGTGGTCTCCACTGCAGCAGTGTTTAGTAAAAGAGCTTTTATTTAATGGGTGCTACGTTTACCCCCCACCCCGTCTTCCTACTCTACACTGACACCACGGTATTGTGTAATGCTGTGCCAGGTCATGTTTTATGTGTTAAAATCAATGAGAGAAATGACATCAATAACGGAGAAGCGTGGATTAAAAGGCAGACGCGGCTGTTTTTCACCATTAAAAGGTTGAGCCCCAAGTCCCTTCACATCATCAACACTAGTTTTTGATTGCCTTTTAAAATTCAGCCACCCCTCGCCCTTCTGCCCACACTGTAAGTGGTTCTATTGGAAAATCTGTTCAAGCTTTCTGTTTGAACGTGTTTGAGTTTCGGGCTTTGTGCTGTAGTTCGATGGTTCTTCTTCCCAGGGGCTCTGTGTGCTGCACATTTCTGTGTTTACGCTGCTTTAACACATGCCGTCATTATCAAGCCCTTCATGAGCTGAGTCAGGAGTGTTGGAGCAGGGAAACACAAGACTCTGCAGAGCATTAGGGGGAGCCTTGCACTGAGATTGAGAACTAGTGGAGTAGGCAAAAGGCTGACAGAAAGGGGTTGATGGTTCGGCAGCAGGACCTCCAGAGAAACTCTGGGTTAAATGCTTTGTTCATGGCCACTGCAGCAGTGAGCGGGACTTCGGCAGGCCTGTATCCAGTGTCTTTCATGAGTGCTATTGTTCTCTGCAGAATTCCTCTTTATGTACCAGAAACAGGCAGAGCAAAGAGTTACAAGACCATATTATAAGCTCTCTTTGTCTGTTAGTATTAGTCAGGCAGTTTTTTGGGACTGTGCCTTTTAAACTGATATACATAAATGGCCTCTTGTTTGATTGGCTGCCTCATTCAAACAGAAGTCTGAAATGTACAGAGCAAACGGATAAGTTCAGATCGAAATCTTCAGGGATTTTGAAATGCAGTGATCTGTATGCTTCTAGACTGCCAGGAACAGCACAGTGTTTAGTTGTTTTATGCACATCTTCCACTAACACTACTACAGAATAGCTGCAGTGCAACCCATATATATATATATATATATATATATATATATATATATATATATATATATATATATATATATATATATATATATATTAAATTCCATAACCTATGTACTGCCATACATCCTTGGCATGCATGTTAAGCAGTACGTCCACTAGAGGGCAGTCCATAGTCGAAGGGTTCTGACAGCAACAAACATGGTGACAGTGGAGAACGTTATAATAATGGATCTTCTATGAAGGAGATGAAAGAAGCAGCGCTGTGGATGCTGGTGGTCTCTAAGACCATTAAAGGGGGCATATTATTATAAACGCTCAGTTCTGGTGTACTTTTTGTGTATCTAGAGCGCCGACAAACACACAAACTGGGAAATATGACATCCCAGTGGGCTACCAAGCAATCATTTAGAGCATCACTGTTAGCAACCACCTAAAATAACATAGCGACCACTTAGTAGCAGCTTAGCAATCACCTGGGATACCATGGCAACACTCTCGCAACCACCTGGGATACCATAGCAAACATTAAGGACAGTCACATAACAGACTGCCAACCCCCTGGAATGCCATAGTGATCACACAGCACTCAACCAGCAACAGCCTATAGCAGCCACTTGGAACGTCATTGTAAAGACCTTACAACACATTAGCAGCCATCTAGCAACACCCTAACAACCACCTGGAGTACCATCATAACCACCTAGCAACACCCTAGCAAACACCTGGAACAACAGAGTGACACCCTAGCAACCACCTGGACTACCATTGCAACATCCTAGGAACCACCTGGAATAACATAGTGAGACCCCAGCAATTACATGGAATACCATGGCAATCACCTAGCGACAGCCATTAGCAGCCACTTGGAATGGCATTGTGACTACATAGCAACACCTTAGCAGCAACCTAGCAACACCCTAACAACCACCTGAAATACCATCGTAACCACGCAGCAACACCCTAGCAACTATTTGGGATGCCATAGTGGTACTCTAGCAACCACCTAGCAACAACCTATAGCGGCCACTTGGAATGGCATTGTGACTACATAGCAACACCTTATCAACCACCTGGGATAACTGAGCAACACTTTAGTAACTAGCTGGAATAAAGTAGCAACACAATAGCAAGCAGCTGGGATACCATAGCGACACCCCAGCAACCAGCTGCAATATCATAGCAACCACTTAAAGTCTAGTAAGTGGCTGGAAACACTGCAGTGACCATCTGGAAGTGTAAGTGCACTGTGGCTCCTTTAAGAGCCCCAGTAGATGAGTGTGTGTGTTCAGTCTGTGGTTTCTGCAGCGAGTTGATTGACTGATCAACACTGACTTATTACTCTAATATACTAATATAACTATTTATCCATTTAAATGTAATCCTAAAGTTAGGTTAATAAATAATGATTACATTCCACTTACATTCTGTAGGCAGGTTTAAATCTACACGGCAAACAGCACGAACATGACAAGACTGTAAAAGATGGGCTCGAATTTGCTTGAAGGTGCTTTGAATTTCAAATGCGTCACCCGGTTGCACACAAATAAAATGTGTTACATCAACACAATTCCCACCAAAGGAAGTGAACTGAAAGACAGCAGGATTGTTGATGTAGCGTATTTTATTCATGTGCAGTGGACTGACACAGTTATATCATGTAAATTCAAAACACTTCTTTTCGGTGGTCTCTTCTCGGCAAACAACTTTAAATCAACCTTAAATGTTTAAAAATCTGATGTCGTCATTTACATTATATAACAGACTTTAAAGGGCCCATATATTAAATTTTTTCATAAATGTAATTGTTTCTCCCCCACTTATAAGTAATTATTTTTAAAGGTGCCATAGAACACATTTACACTACATCTTTTTTTTCTAAATTTTTTTTTTTTTTTTTAAGGTTTTTTTAGACTTTGGTCGGGGTGAAAAACTCTTTTACAGCATACGAGTTATTATATATTAGACTGAAACAGGTCGTTTTTTATGATAGCAGCTCTGATTGGCTGGTTTACAGTGCAACACCCCAATGGTCACACAGAAGTAACATGTTGAAATAGACTAAATTCAATGAACCCCCATGTACATAAGTTTCGCTGAAGCTATGCTGATTACTCAGAGCTTGCTAATATCTCATGTTACCTATACTGGCTACTCGCTTTCGATCTCAACATCAACACAAAGTAAAATGATGATCTGCTTCAACCCGGCATGGCCACTGTTGAGGTTGTGATGCTAATAAAGGTGGAGCTGCTCGCCACGTCTTGTTAAAGATGTGGGAGCTGAAGTTCCTATTCATCAACTTGTTTTAGAATTTTTGTTTTTCCACCTTAAATGGTGCCAAAGTTACATTCTGGCGCCTGTGCAAGCTGCAGCATTTAAGGTGGACCGGAACATTTGATTAAGCAGCTGGCACACAGGAAGCCTCCTTTAAGTATGGTCATCAATCATGTCCATTGACAGTCTGGTTCCTTGGAAAGGGGTGCCAACATCGCCTTCACAGCCTGAAATAGAGGTTTCTTCCACATAGTCTGCAGTTGCTTTTGCTGTTGTGGTCATATGTGAGTTTTGGACGAGTAAATAACGAGTCTGTTACATAACAGTTTGGGATTTTGAGCTCAGCCCGTTTTATCGTCCCTCTTTTGTAAATGCAGGATTTGTGCTTGAAGGAGGAACAACAGTGTTTGAGGTTCACGGTATGTACAGTTCTATGCACTGAACTCGCCTTATTCAAATAAATAACAATGCATGTACAATTTTGTACTTTTAATCTTTTATTTATCCTTTAGGATTGAACATGTAGCTTTTAAACGCACTTCTAAGATATGTAAATCATCTCTGTCCTGATTGGCCCTGTGTTGTGCTTCATTAAAAAAGCAGTCTGGGTTTAAACCCCTCTTACAACTTCACTGTAAGTAGGTTGAGTAGGTTATGTGTACATGTGTTGGTTCTGGTGGCAAAAACAATGTATTAAAAAGCTAGCTTTGGTTCTGTATATGGACTGTAGGGTCTAGTTAGTGAGGATTTGGCAACCTTAACAGAGATTCTGTTCTACATTAAACCCTTTAATTAGAAAACTGGGGAAAATTCAGTTTTGCGTGACTCTAAACCTTCAGGTCACTGTTGGGGGTGTGATACTAATGAAGTTGAAGCCGCTCGTCTCTTCAGTCTTTTCAGGGCTAAAAGCTCAGCAAAGCTTCTCGATATTGTTCAAGCGTTTGAGAAACTATTCAGATACCAACTCTGTATGAAATGTGTCCAGGATTTTGTTAAAGATGTGGGAGCTGAAGTTCCTATTCATCAGTTTGTTTTAGATTTTTTTTGTTCCACCTTAAATGGTGCCAAAGTTACATTCTGGTGCCTGCGCAAGCTGCTGCATTTAAGGTGGACCAGAACATTTGATTAAGCAGCTGGCAAACAGGAAGCCTCTTTAAAGTATGGTCATCAATCATGTCCATTGACAGTCTGGTTCCTTGGAAACGGGTGCCAACATCACCTTCACAGCCTGAAATAGAGGTTTTTTCCAAATAGTCTGTAGTTGCTTTTGCTGTTGTGGTCGTATGTGAGTTTTGGGCGTGTAAATAACGAGTCTGTTACATAACAGTTTGGGATTTTGAGCTCAGCCCGTTTTATCGTCCCTCTTTTGTAAATGCAGGATTTGTACTTGAAGGAGAAACAACAGTGAGGTTCAGGGTATATACAGTTCTATATACTGAACTCACCTTATTCAAATAAATATAACAATGCATATATAGTTTTTCATTCTGTGGCACTTTTAATCTTTTATTTATGCTTTAGGGTTAAACATGTAGCTTTTAACCACACTTGTTAATCATCTTTGTCCCCGTGTTGTGCTTCATTCAAAAAGCAGTCTGGGTTGAAACCCCTCTTATAACTTCCCTATGAGTGGGTTATGTATACATGTATTTAAAAAGCTGACACTGGTTCTGTATATGAGCTGTAGGGTCTAGTGATCGAACACTTTGCAAGTGTTAGTGTTAGAGCAGTTAAAAATCAACAAAAACAGTTCAAAAAAGAGCTCACTAAGGCGAGAATGTCCTAAGGGTTGGAAGCAGGAGGGCTACAGGAAGCCAACGGCTGATTCAGAGAGTAGGCTTGAAGGTGAAGTCTCTCACACGCCCCTCATGTGTTGGTTTGTTGGTACTGGGGAAACCGAGCTGCACTTGCGTCCCGCCGTGGATGAGGAACCAGTTTCAGCCCTGCTTGGACAGGTTAGACCAGTAACAAAAACAGTCTTAAAGAGACCAGCTGGGTCCGGGGAATGATCTGCGCAGTAGAAATGTAAACAGTCTTTAAAGCCGGAGAAACGAACCCAATTTGAGAGACGAGTTCGTGGATCCATGGTAGCACCGACCTCACCCCTCGGATACTGCAGCAGAGAGGCTCAGTCAACTGGAGGTGGGTGATGAGGCTGGTGGGACAGGTTGCTGGTTCTCTTGGGTTCCCGGGAGGTAGACGGGACCCCGCTGTGGAAATGCCAAGCTTGTTGAACCTGGGAAACACCAGCCTGGAGACCATGGACAGGTAGGTTCTGATCCTCACAGCTGAGTAACTGAAACAGAAACACAACCAACGCCACGTGCTGAGGTCAATTATAGGCTGAGTTATATAGTGGTGTGCTAACGTGCCACAGCCGGCGCACGTTAGCACTAATCACCGGCAGGTGTAGGTGATGGCGTGTGTGAAGATGTGAAGGGAAGAGTGCGCCCTGGGCGGGGCAGGGCTTACAGTTACCTTCTAGGCGCTCGATGTCTCTGCGATATTTGCGAGCACTGCTGGTTGCAGTTGGGATTCCAGCCAGCCTGCTGCCCGTGCTGCACTCGATCCAAACCTCCTTGTTGGCATGTGTGCACCACCAGCTCATGTTCATGGCGCAGTCCGACATGCTTGTCCTCCTCTCTGCAATGGCAGCAAGGACATGTTGCAGCCCATCATTGCATTTTCCAACACCGGCTTTCTGGTCTAGCCTTCTTTCTTCTGGAGTGCTGAATTCTAACTTTATATGCATTACATACCACAGGCATATGGATGTTCTACATTGAACCCTTCAATTTATTACTTTAGAAAACTGGGGAGAATTCAGTTTTGGTTTCCTTTAGGTTTCCCTTTAGGTTTCCCTCCTTATGATATGTTTTGTGGTGTGTGTGTTTGTGCGTGACCTCAATAGCTGATCGTTTCCGCTCTGGACAGCGGCAGATCTCCACTGAACATGCACAGTGTTTTCCTCTAGAGGTGGGATCTGCGATTAACTGGTTCAGGGGCAGTTAGAGGCAGCTGGTGCTTGGTTCCCCCCTTACAACAGTTCCGCTTTGTTTTTGGCATTTCATGGAGTTTATCGAAATTTCAGTTCCACAGGATTCCTCTATGCAAAAACCAGCCCTGCGCTGCGCACCCGTGGGCCGTTTAGGAGCGTGTGGTATGATGAATGGGGCTTTGATGGATCCGCTTGTTGTGTTACTATAGAAACATGGAGATCTGGAACATGGAGCGTAGAATGAGAAAGAGAGAGAGAGAGAGAGAGAAGGAGACTGAGACTCAATGGGCCTTCCAGCAATCATCAGGTCACAATTTCTATTACATTGCATCATTTGGGGGGTGGTGATGGTGTGGTTGTGGGGGGGTGCCATGTTTTCATGGGCCCCTCAAAATGTCCTCTATTCCAGGTCTTAGCCTACGGCGTACATTTCTTATTACTGTGGATGAGAGCGGAGCAGAGCAGGCACTGCATGGCCTCAGGCCTCTTCCAGCAATATGGAGAGTAAACAAGAGTAAACAAGAGGTACCAGCCGTCAAGCCCACTGCTGTCACACTTATTCCAACCCCCCCCCCCTAAAAAAAAAACCAAAACGATTGTATCTGAGTGTTTATATTTGCCCACCCGGAGCTTCTTTAAAGGCCAGCTGCTGCAAGAAGGGAAATTTCAGTTTTGTTTGTAGAAAAATCACAAGGCGGGCACATGCGGGTCCATTTTAAACATTTTAATGATGCAATTTGCATCACCCCTGTGTGGCATGACCACATACAATCAATTTTCATAATGATGCAACTGCAGACCAACAGTTTAAGTACAGAATAATTAATGTCAATCATTTATGACCAGAAAGAGAACCGATGCAAAACATGCACCAACTGCATCACAGTGATTTGCTTATTGAGATGTCCTGAAAAACTCTGCTGGAGTTTGATTTAATGCTATGGTGGAAAAAACGAATGTACTCAATGTCTCACTGGCCTCAGGTGCTTGCTTCTTCTGTTGCTATAAGCCAAAATGTGTTTAGTACCTCTAGATATTTAAACTGCATCCACGTCTTCATTGAGGTCACAAAGACTTGCTGTTGTGGTTTAGAGCACAATACTGTAGCGCCCATGTTGAATTAAGTGGGGTTTGAGCGCACCTACCGCTAGCCTCTGCGGGTGGCTGCTTGCATAGCCAAGGACCCCAAGCTTCTTGGAAGTAACGGTACATACACTGCATAGCCTTCCCATTCGAAGGTCGACTGTTCCAGCAACCCACACGCTAAAGACATGTCTATGGGTGCATGCAGCACGCAGTGTTGAGTCCCCCACAGCAACAGCGGCAGTCCACCCAGCCACCCACTGCATCATCCACACTTCCTGCCTCGGACCTGAACTGGATGATGGTTACCTTCTAGGCGCTTGATGTCTCGATGTGTGCCAGCCTGCTGCTCATGCTGCACTCGACCCAAACCTCCTTGTTGGCATTTGTGCCCCCGTCAAGACGTTGTGGGCCCCTCTCTCTGCAATGGCAGCACGTTGCAGCCCATCATTGGGATTCCCACCACCGGCTTTATGGTCCAGCCTTCTTTCTTGTGGAGCCAGAATTGTGCTGAATTCTGATTTTATATGCATTACATATCACAGGCATATAGATGCTTTCTGGGTTTCTGCTGTTTCTACTTATAAATAAGTGATTGTTTTGAATAATTTAACAGGTTATATATATATATATATATATATATATATATATATATATATATATATATATATATATATATATATATATATATATATATATAATGAGTCAGCAATTATTATCCACATGCCTGTGAAATGTGAGAGACCAATTCTGCGGGGAAGTCTGAAATCTGCCCACTGCATTCAGCCACATGTTCAAGTTTTGTTTATAGTACACAGCAAGTTGTACTATAAATCACATTACAGAGTCTGCACAGGCTTTAAAAAGGTAGTTTGCGTTAGGCTTAAAACTAAATTACAGAGAACAGACATTATTTTAATACACGTTAGTAGACAGGGGCAACAATTCGAATATTAGATTTGTTTTTGATTTGTCAAAGGTTTTGGTATCAGCATTTTTTTATTTAACTTCATTTTAATATGGAAAATGTGGCCAGTGCAAATGTAAATATATAAAAATATATTTAAATATATTTCAGTAAATTAAACTTATTACATTTATACTAACCACAGAAGTATATGGTCAATAGTCGAAACGCACCTCGAGCCCTTCGCGCTTCAAGTACAGCTCGGCTTGACCCGCCATCACTCAAGATTCACGACAAGACGCTTCTCTGTCCTGACACCCAGATGGTGGAACGAACTTCCACTGGCTGTCCGAACAGCGAACTCTCTCACAGTCTTCAAACGCAGACTGAAGACCTATCTCTTTGTAAAGCACTTATAAACACTAATCTACTAAAGTACTGGTATAAACTGTAATTGCACTTTATCTTCTAGGAGCACTGGCTAAGTATTGCACTTGTACTGTATGTAGTCTTGTATTTGTTCTCTTCTCTGTAGGTGTTCCAGTCTTGCTAGGTATTGCATTGTCTTTTTTTCTAGGTATCAGCACTGGCCCTGTGTTTATGGCAGTGTTTGAGTTTAAGAGTTGTTTGGACTTAAACCTGTTTGTACTAGATAGAGATACTTACTCTAACCGAACACTAAACACTTTTGTAAGTCGCTCTGGATAAGAGCGTCTGCTCTCAATGCCGTAAATGTAAATATTAATTGTATTAACTTGAACAGGGGTGGCCCACCAACCTTTAAATGGATAGTCATATAATAAATGCAATGTGCAGGTGTGAAGAACCTCCACCTGTAAGGTTAGGGTTCAATATCAATCAATAGCTAGAACCATAATGGGCTAGAAGCAGGTAGGAACGTTCTTCTTTTTTTAAGACAATACCACAAACGTTCTGCACTCTCTCTGACCTTAAAAAAGCTATGATGAATCATCACATGAAGCCCAAGAGTCCAGCCTTTGGCATACTTCCTGGACACTAGAGAGCCTGGAATGTGGGTCGCACTGGACGATTTATAATTATTATAATAACAATTAGGCAGCTAATGGTTCAAGTGGACGTTTCTATCAATGACGAATGGACTGCATCCAGACAAAATAAATATAAGGTATGACCTCCTACCTCCCAAAAGGGATGGTTTGACCGCAATGCTAATGTCGCTGATAAGAAACGAAACTAATAGCAGCCCATCAGCGTTATGCAAATGAGAGAAAATTGGTGGCGCTCCCTCATTATTAGCCATATTAGCATTCTAAACCATTGGAGAAATGATCACAAGACCACTTCCAGTTGGGATATTTCAGGCTGATTGTTTTTCTCCCCGCTGACTTGTACAAACAAACATGTGTGCATTATTAAAGTCTGATGGAATTTCAGATTTCAAGAAGCATTTGAATGGTATCTTGTAACAGAACCAGAGGCATTAGCATATAAATGTATATCTCTTCGTAGGGAATGATATTTCACATTGTTTTTGCTCGAATGCTTTATAGCGCTAAGGCCTAATCAGCGTCTCACACTTAAGGTAGCGGCATGATTTACACCTGTCAAATGCGGCAATGCAGTCGGGGCCGTTCAAATGAGACAGTAATAAACGATTTAGGTTCCTTGTTTTTAAAGCATTATCAGTCGAACGGTTGGACATACCTGCTCATCGAAATTCAGATTTAGTCACATAGCACTTCTTACAGTGGCTGTTGTCGCTCGGCGGCTTTACAGAAATCCAGTTTCGGGCCTCCAAATGAGCGAGCCAAGGGCGACAGCGGCAAGAAAACTTTGGATGAGCAGGAGGAAGAAACTCATCTCCTTCTGGTTGACACCGGATAGAAAAACAATAACACAACAAGAGCTATATGAATAAAGAATGAAGAGCCGGCTGATGAATATATAACAGTGCTTGCTGAATCAAGAAAGTAGACGGACGTATTTAGATTAACCAATTATAAGTGATGACTAATGTTTGAAGCTCACACTGCTGGCTTGTTAATGTGAACAAGTAAGGAGCTCACTACAGGTGAACAATGTCCAGAATTGAATAGCTCTAGGTACCCGGTTACGCAGCTGGGAGGGTGGACTGGTCATGCAGGAAGCTGGTTAAGCTAGTCTGGAGGGCAGGCAAGGAGGGAAACCAGACATCAAACCTGACAGGATGGGCAGCGGTTCAGCTTGGCAAAGAAACATACAGATTCCTTTACTTTTTCTTTTTTTATTCGTTTTTTTATTCGTTTTAGGAATAGTTTCAATGGAATAACTCCAGTCAGGAATGTTGGGCTGTTGCCCTCCTCATCACATTTTGGTTAATACAGAGAACACAGTAGTTTGCTGGAATGGCCGATAGATGTGTTGAAATGGAAGGTAGCCTTGTTGGAATGGTCATTAGCCTGGTTGGAATGGCCAGTAGGTTGGTTTGGGTGGCCGGTAGCCGAGTTAGAATGGCCAGTAGGCTTGTTGTGGGGGTGGGGGCGATAGACTTGTTGGAATGGAAAATAGCAGAACGTGTGAACATGTAGATCAGCCACTCACTGAGCCTGACAGTGCTCGACTTACCAGAAGAGTCTAAAGTCTTGTAAATAGGTTAGTGTCAGTCTAGGATGTGTACATGTGTAACAAATCAATTCAAAGCAGATAAACAGAAAGCAGTGATTGAAATATTGTCCCTGTCCATAGAAAAACAAGCATCTCCAGAACAGTGACTTTACAGGAGAAGCCTATAAATGTAAGCTAATGTAAAAAGGGTTTTGTAATAGGTGATTTTGGAGCATTTCTATTGGTCCAATCATTGTGAAATTATCACAGGATACAAACAGCCACATGTCAATGTGATATAAAAAAAAAGAAAAAAAAAGGAGATTTTTGTTTTTTCGACAGCAATGACATGATCTGTGTTGGTACAAAGACAAGATATAAAATGTTTAACTTATAAACATGGTGTATTGGTTAGTGGTTAGCACTGTCGCCTCACAGCAAGACGATCCTGGTTGGATTCCTGGCCCGGGCCGTTCTGTGTGGAGTGTGTATGTTCTCCCCGTGCTTGAGTGGGTTTCCTCAGGGTACTCCGGTTTCCTCCCACAGTCCAAACACATGCATGTTAGGTTGATTGCTCACTCTAAATTGCCTGTAGGTGTGAGTATGTGTTGGCCATGCGATTGACTGGCGACCTGTCTGTGGTGTATCCTGCCTTGCTCCATGATGCTGGGAATGCCTCCAGCACCCCCGACTAGTGGAAGATAATGGATAGATGGATGGATGGTTGGTTATTCTACAATTGATGCCTTAAAAAAGGTTTCTATGTTTCATCTTTTTCCCCAATAAATAAATAAAAATTCCCCAAAAAATCCCCAAAAAAGAGTGCTAGAACATGGTGTGTTCTCTGTATTAACTTATTGTCATGCAGAACATCATCAAAATGGGGGCCAGTTACCAGCAGTGGTCAAATACATACAAATACACAAGGCTGTGTTTTGAGCCTTTAAGCTTTTACATCAAAATATGTATTAAAAATAAAAGATGACTGACTTTTGAATAATTGATGCAGGAATACTAATGACATGTTCATGTGAAATAAAAAATATATATATATATATATTTTTTTTTTGGACAGCAATGACATGATCTGTGTTGGTACAAAGACAAGATATAGAATGTTTTATCTTATAAACATGGTTTTTATCCTATAACATGTTTTATCTTATAAACATTGCCCATAGGTGTGAGTGTATGTTGGCCATGTGATGGACTGGTGACCTGTCTATAGTGTACCCCGCCTTCCCCTATGACTCTGGGATTGCCTCCAGCACCCCCGACTAGCAGAAGATAATGGAAGGATAGATGGTTGGTTATTCTACAATTGATGTCTACGACATGTTTAAAAAGGTTTTTCCCAATAAATAAATAATAATTCCCCCAAAAATCCCCAAAAAAGAGTGCTAGAACATGGTGTGTTCTTTGTATTAACTTATTGTCATGCAGAACATCATCAAAATGGGGGCCAGTTACCAGCAGTGGTCAAATACATACAAATACACATGGCTGTGTTTTGAGCCTTTAAGCTTTGACATCAAAATGTATATTAAAAATTAAAGACGACTGACTTTTGAATAAGTGATGCAGGAATACTAATATGTGTACACAATCATTATTCATGACATTGACATGCCATTGACTGGTGCGGTCAGTTACCCTCGATATTTCATAAAGCAAAATTTCCGATGAAACAAAACAAGCCGACGTTGTCCAATTAGAAGTCCTCGTTGATCTTCTGCTACAAAGCAGCAGGTTCTGGGCTGAAGAGGTCCAGCTAACTGTAAAATGCTCCCCAGATCATGTCAGCGCTAATGCACCCGCTGACCTCGGTCTCAGCAATGCGTCCGACCTTCTGACCACGCCACACTGACGGAGCCGCACTTTGGGTTGCTGCGTTTGACCTTGCAGCGCAACAAACAAATATCATCAATCATATTCCGGCGCTTTGGGACTCTCGGAAATGCGGGGTGGTTTAAATCATGTCTTACAAGCTAAAAACAACCCGGTCCCAGAAGTATGGCACTGTTAAGATAAATCTAACTTTCAGAGAGAGCCATACTGGCTTTACCTTTCAACACGGAGCTCAGTCCTGCAACGCCGCGGCTCCTCTGACAGTACGCGTCTCCCGCTTTCTCTGTTGGCAGTGCTCATACATTAGCGGGCCAATGGGCGTAATCTGTATATTTGCGTGTATGTTGATTTCTCATCCGCTGAAGAGAATCCCCTGGCCTGCTTTGCATAGCATCATTAAGTATTTCTTTCACCTGCAAGAAGCTTCTCATTTTCCCTCAGCGAATGGATCTTTAATTAGCTGCTTTTAGATAAATCACATTATTCAGCCTCCTCTTTTCTCTCAATAACCAGTTCAGCAAGATTAATGATAGGATGACTATTGTCCACAAAGTACTTTCACTAATCACTGAGAGTGCGATGAGGAAGAGAACGAGGGGGGGAAAAAAGGCATTAAACAATGCAAATCAAACCACATTCTTCAAGTGTGCCACATCGCACGGCTCAGGCAGATAGCACAGAGGGAAAGGAGATGACTCCATTAGCAGCGGAATGAGAAGAAGACAATACAGAGCGTATGATGTATGTGTTTCTTCTGGCGGCCGCCTCGGAAAAAGAGTTAATTTCTGGTGAAAGAAGCCCTCGACAGAAGCAATTTTGCTGTTTTGACAAACACTGTCATTAACTGGCTCGAGATAAGACAAGAAACGATTACCCCCTTCTGGCCCTCAAAACTTCTCACTCTTACTGGAACGCCGTCCTTATTGGTCGAACAGAGCCGCCACCGCATCTCCGCATCGGCGCGTATCGGCTCAGGCATTACAAATGTTATCACTTCGCTTTGGAAACCTGGATTCATATCCAAGGGCTTGACAAATATAACCCCAGCAAGAGTTCCAGATGAGCAGCTGTGTTTTTGGCAGAGCGTATAAGCAAAAATCGCATTCGTACGAAGCTCCTGCAGGCAAATCAAGTGGTGGTTCAGTCAAAAAATTGGCTCCTGTTGCCTGTTCGGAGCTGCTCTCTGCCCTCATAAAGACCACTTTTTGTACAAATCAATTCCAGAAAAAGTGCAAATGAAAACAGTAAGCAGTAGTTTTTGTATCGTCGCTGTCAATAGAAATACAGGTATCTCCAAAATATTGGCTTTACAAGAGCCTGTCAATGTAAGTTAATGTAAAAATAATTTCATAGCATTTTGGAGCCGGTAGCTTGGTTTGGGTGACCAGTAGCCTGGTTTCATTGGACGGTAGCCTGCTTGGAATGGACGGTGGTCTAATTGGAATGGCTTTTGGACTTGTTGGTATGGCCAGTAGGCTGGTTTGTGTGGCTGGTAGCCTGGTCGAAATGGCTGTTAGCCTGGTCGAAATGGCCGTTAGCCTGGTCAGTATGGCCAATAAGCTGGGGTGGCCAGTAGCCTGGTTGGTATGGCCAATAGGCTGGTTGGAATGATAATAGACTGGTTGAAATGGCCGGTAGCCTTGTTGGAATGGCCATTAGGCTTGTTTGGGTGGGCCAGTAGATGTGTTGAAATGTAAAGGTAGTGGTACAGGGGAAGCCTGTAAATGTTTATGTAAAAAGGGATTTTGTAGCATTTTGGAGCCGGTAGCGTAGTTTGGGTGGCCAATAGGCTGGGGTGGCCAGTAGCCTGGTTGGAATGACAATAGACTGGCTGTAAATGTAACTTAAAATAAAAAAGGGATTTATTATTTTGTGATTTTGGAGCATTTCTATTGGTCCACTGAGCATGAAATTATCACAGAATGCAAACATACAAACATGTCCATATGACATCCGTATATAGAATATATGTATATATTGTGATCCAACAAATGAACCTCTCAGATTTTAATATATAATGGACGTGTACTATATCAGTGGACATTGTGTTCTCTGGACCAAAGAGAAAGACATTCAAACTTTCAAATGCTAAAATCTGCCATGGTAATGGGGGGATTTTAGTGGATAACCTGCAGAACTAGTTTTGAGGCTGCCTTCTAAACTCCGTCTTCTTCGAAGGCAGCGACGCTTGTCTTTGCATAACATACTATTGTTATATGTATAACGCTTATAGACTTATAGACGGACTTGTCCGCTGTCCTGAAACATCTCCACTTGAAAATGTGGGTCTATTATCCTCAAAATAGGACTGCTAAGACCCTGTAGGATTGCACAGCTGAGGGCTTGTATAGTAGAAGAATGGCAAAAAAATTAGCATTTAAAATCGGATCAGTCTGTGTATTCAGTTTCTAGATGTTTATGAACAGTTGTTCAATAGGAAGTTGATGTAGCACAGTAGTAAACATGCTCCTGTTACAATTTTTCTGAAACGTTTTCCAGACATTAATTTTGGAATAGCTTTATTTTTACGAAGCACAATGAAGATAAGCATTTCTATACCATTTTCAACTAATGACTGATTTATTTTAACTAGCATTGCACTCGCCTTTGCAGCTTGGCTGCTTGTATATTTGTGGAATATACATTATTGTTTAAAAGTCTAGAATGAACACCCTGGCAATTTATGTCAAATTTTGTAGTACATGCATTATCTGGCTGTAAGCTTTGGTGTACAGCTGCTCTAGTGCCTTTTATAAGCGGCTGTTAGCCATGTAACCTTTAGCTTGCCAAGTAGCAAGCTAGCTGAGAAAAATAATGAAGGTGTATGAGCTGTCATGTAAAACTGGAGTAGTTTGCCACATAAATTCTAGCTTGAACACAGTAAATCTAATGTCATAGTTTTGAATTGTTATTATCTGAAAGTGTTTTATTGCTTGGACAGTTTTTTGGCAGGCATTTCTAGAAGGTTTGAAAATGGAATGGTGTCAGATTGCTATAATTTCAGGGCAAGTCCTGCCACTGCAGTTGATACTGCTGTTCACTCCGTCCTTCAGACTTCCAAGGGCTCGTCTAAAAAAGCTTCACTTCAGCAAACACAGCAGTGGAATGGCCCTTAGGATGGTATCCCCAAGGGGAAACAGTGAGGCCAAGTTGATGAGGGCATATTAAAATAAGTGATGAAAGGGGCAGCAGGTTTTAAATAATTAATATGGCATCCCTGGCCTGGCCACTGGCTTGTCCTTTGATGAATATCTGGCCGGTGTCTGGTTGGTGTGGCTATTAGGATGATTTGGGTGGCTGGTAGCCTGGTTGGGGTGGCTGGTAGTCTGGGTGCAGTGGGCAGAAGCGGTTGGGGTGGTTGCTGGCCCTAGGGATTGACTCGTAGCCTAGCTGGCTTATCCTTAAATGCGTGCCTGGTTGGGGTGGCTGTTAATCTAGTGGGGTTGGCTGGTAGCCTTTTTAGGCTGGACGGTAGTCTACTTGGAATGGCCATTAGCGTAGCCGAAATGGCCAGTAGACTGTTTGGGATGGCCAATAGGCTGGTTGGGAATGTTGGTAGGCTTGTTGGGAAGGCTGCTAGACTGGTTGGGATGGCCAGTAGCTTGGTTGGAATGGCCAGTAGGCTGGTTTGTGTGAACGGTAGCCTGATTGGGGTGGCCAGTAGCTTGGTTGGAATGGCCAGTAGGCTGGTTTGTGTGACCGGTAGACATGTTGGAATGGAAGGTAGCTTTGATGGAATGGCCATTAGCCTGGTTGGAATTTCTGCTAGAGTTGGGTGAACATGTGAACATGCAGATCAGTCACTTACTGAGCCTGACAGGAGTGCCCCGACTCACCATAAGAGTCTTAAATCTTGTAAACAAGTTATTGTCAGTCTAGGATGAGTACTTGTGTTGCAGGTGCTGTTTTGTGCTGGGCTGCGTGGTAGAAGTGCATTGTTACTACTTACCGACAAGGGCAGTTGTGTGGTTAGAAGTGAGCTGCCCACTTGCCAGCAGGCTTTGACAGCGGTTGTCCTCTGCTGCTGTGTTGTTTAAAGCGTTACGTTTCCCACATCAGGAATCCACTCAGACTGTAAATGTGTGGACATGTACTTTATAATGTTTTAATTTCTGCTGTACAAGTTATTCTTTTTCAAAAGCAGCGATTATTAAAATGATAAATGATCCCAAACTTGTGAACGACTGTGTGTGTTTTGAAGGCCTTTATTTCCATGAAAGTTTACCGACAGCATTTGTAGTACCAGTGAAGTCCAGAGAGAGCAGAATATGCTGTCAATCAAGAAGAAAATGGCAATTAAACAGAAGAGAGACCATCTGGCGTAGCAGTACATGAAGCGTTCTTCAGTGAATAGGAACAGAAATGTGTGCACACTCGTTACACAAACGCTGCCTGCGACTAATAATGGCGCATCAATGATTCCGACATGATATAAATTCAGATGAGTGTTTGATAGCTCCTGCCCAGTCGCTAACTTTTTCCTTGCCCAACAATTATGTAAATTTTTGGGGTATGCAAAATTTACATCTGTTACATGGTCATCCCCCAGATGAAATCCATTATTCCACACTCTTGAAGGGCATTTCATATAAACAAAATAGCAGTAAAGAAGCATGCACACTGAATTATCATATTTATAATGGGCAACACAGATGGCCAATTTCGAAGCCTCTTAATCACAACCAAATTGCTTATTAGATCTAATTGTAAATTGCTTGATCTGTCATGGAGGAGAGTTTGGGAGTATCTTCTGTTCATGGTCTGCTGTGGAGCTTGCTCACCTTTTTAGGCCTTTTGGAAGAGATTCCAGTCGCGGCGAGGAATGTTTATCGCACATATAAATACAGCACGCTACAATGCGCACACATATGTGCATTGCCTGCTCAAATACAGTACCTGCTTGCGGTTTGCTGATGCAGATGCATGCAGACACCGTGTCAGTTAAGCTCATTAGTGTTTGTTTGCGTTCTCTGGATCTCCCCAGTGCTATAAAGGGTTGCTTGTGTGAGCGGAAAGCCAACATGATTTGCATATCTAACTGGTGAAAATCCTCCCGCTGACTGCTGGAATGTTATCACTAATGATGATTCCTTCTCTTCCACCTCACAGTTCAATGCTCATATACATCCAGCACAGGCTTCATGGACATGCCATATGGTGGAGATGTTTTGCGGCCTACGTTTCAGAGGTAATCTGAATGTTTGGAGAAAGATGAGTACAGTTGTTTATGGTTGGGATCATAACCTTTGGCATGGAGCCAAAGCATGCTGCATTACATTATACTTCATATATAGCCATAACATTAAAAACCACCCCCTTGTATCTACACACATTGTCTGTTTTATCAGCTTACCATATAGGAGCTACACTTACAGACTGTGGTCCACCTGAGTCGTTGCATACGTTGTTCTTTTATGGTCAGGACCCCCACCGGACCACCACATAGCAGGTACTATTGGAGAGGTGGAGTGACACTGACAGCAGTCACTGCTGGACTAAGAATAGTCCACCAACCAGCAACATCCAGCCAACAATGTCCTGTGGACAGCATCCTGTGACCACAGGTTTTCCTACAAAGCCCCCAAACTGTGGAATAATCTCCCAGTTAAGGTTCGGGACTCTGACACAGTCTCAACTTTTAATTCTAGACTGAAAACATACTTGTTTAGTTTTGCTTTTGGTGATTAATCTTCCCTTTTAGATAAAGGCAGAAGATCTGAGGGTTCTTGGACACAGAGGTTTATGGTAAGCTGAGATGTTGGTGCTGTTGTCCCACCACTTCACACAATCACACAGGTTTGTTGACGGTAGAGTGGGGGGATCCCAGTGTCTCAGGGTGCCCTCATGTCTATGTTACCTTCTGGTTCTCTCCTTTTAGTTTAGGCTGTTATACAGTAGTTAGATCTGCCGGAGTCACCAACCACACTCTGAAATTTAGATTCTGTTTACTTTCATATAGGATGGGACTGTTTCAGCTCACGCCCACTTTACATAAAGACTCAGTCAGAGACTGCCTCAGCCAGAGACTGCCTCAGTCAGAGACTGCCTCTACCTCTGCAGCTTCTAAAGATTTGCCATCCAGATTTCAAACAGAGACTATTTTCTTTGGTGTTTAGTTTATTAAACTGTAAATACTGTTTGACCAGAGGGGGATGGGTCTCTCCTTGTGAGTCTTGGTTCCTCCCAAGGTGTCTTCCTCCAGTCTGAGGGAGGTGTTCTTGCCACTGTTGCCTCTGGCTTGCGCTGACTGGTGAATATATGTTGTAACTGTCTGTTTTCAAAACTTCTGTAAAGCTGCTTTGAGACAACATTGTTGTAAAAAGCGCTATACAAATAAATAAACTTGACTTGACTGATAAAAGACTAGAGGAACCCAAACTCTGACTTTAAATCTACAAGATCAGCAAGGTAGGCGTGTCTAATAGAGTGGACAGTGAGTGGACACAGTGTTTAAAAACTCCAGCAGCACTGCTGTGTCTGATCCACTTACACTAGCACAGCACACACTAACACACCACCACCATGGCATTGTCACTGCAGTGCTGAGAATGATCCACCAACCAAAAAATATCTGCTCAGTGGTGGTCCTTTGGGGGTCCTGATCATTGAAGAACAGGGTAACAAGGTATACAGAGAATGGACTATAAGTCTGTAGGTGTAGAACTACAAGGTGCTCCTGTATCATAACTGAAACTGATAAACTGAGATTGAGGTTTTAATGATATGGCTGATCTGTGTATGCCACCACTCTGGTATATGCCGTACATTGACTTGTGGAATTGTCAGCTGTCCTGGACATTGTGTGAACAACTGAGGACATGTGGACCAATAACTATGGTCCAAAAACTGGACTGAAACTTCATTACATAAACATACGTTCATGTTAATGGAGCATTCTGACCTGAAACTAGAGCTTAATGTGCTGTTTTCAGAATAATGGAGCACAACATCATGTCTTTCAGCATCACTGGTTTGATTTATCGGTGTTTACATTACCCAACATGCATTGCATACAAGCATACATCCACTGTGAACCCCTATGGTAGCAACCAATCCTGACTGCTAGCTTAGCCCCGATCTATAAAGTTGGAGCCCATGTACAAATAAAAAAATCTAAAACAAACATTTTACATTCAAATAAAAAAAGACATTGTATATTTTGTATAAAACCCATAAAACCCCCAGAAAAAGATCTCAGCATGTACACTTCTTCAGTCAGAAAAGCAGCTCTTGTAGCTCTTCATGAAGCTGCTGGCCAGAATGTTAAAAGTATGTAAAACTGCATCAGAGCAAATTAGCTCATTTCTAAACATTCACAGCCAGATGCTGTATTTTGGACAAGGAAAAATTCCATAAGTGTTATTTTATAGTTTTGATCTTGTCACAATTATTCACTGATATTATTATTATTAAAACTGTAAACATAAGAAAAACCTGGTGTGTCCAAACTTTTGAATGATAGTGTACAGCTAATGAGTCATCAAATACTGGCTGGAAAAACTGGCCAAATATAGGCATCAGCCCAATGACAAGATATATATATATATATATATATATATATATATATATATATATATATATATATATATATATATATATATATATATATATATACAGTTCTAAAACAATTGTCCGGTTGTGTGTGTGTCTATACATATATAGCTGTCCAATGAAAACATATATCTCTATTTTTGTCGATTTTAAGTTTTCTACATCGCTTGAACACGCCAATGGTCATTTACATTCTGTGAATTTAATGATGAATGGACCAACAGAAGTGCTCCAAAATAGCTTGGAAAAAATTCAGGTTCCATTGACTTCCATTGAAATGAAGTATGTTTTTGCTCTCTCCTGTAAAATTGCAAATTTTCGAGATTTTTCAGTGGATAGCAATATTGGATAGCGTTTTTTTGCATTGGATGTATATATATATATATATATATATATATATATATATATATATATATATATATATATATATATATATATATATATATATGTATACACTTCTGCTCAAAAGTTTAGGATCACTTTAGAATTGCATTTCATGCATTTTTCATGCAATTCATGCAATTTTCATGCAGTTCACAAACAATATTGTCCATTTCACAATTAATGTGAATTAAATGTATCAGATGATTTTTAAAGAATAAAAATGTTTGTATTAAACTCTATTTTTGTATAGAGGCTTATTTTGCATATAGTCCTATTATCAGCAATTCTCAGTCCTCTGTCTAAATCTCCTGGTACGGCCGCCAATCCAAGTTAAGGATGTTGTTGGGCTAATTGGTTGTTAGGACACTCTTGATCAATTGTGATGCACAGCTGAAAAACATTCTACTAATAAGTGAGTATAAAAGGGAGAGCAACATTCTAGGTTAGTTTAGTATCTAAAGCATCAGCAGTTGATGGCTTGCTGACCGACTCACAATGACCAGAAAGAAACAACTTTCTTTAGAGACCCGTCAGTCCATTGTTGTGTTAAGGAAGGAAGATACTCCATTGAAAACAAGAACAGTTCACTGTGATATATATATTCTTCATTTTCAACAGAAGACAATGGAATCAGAATTTTTTTCAAGCTTAAAATTGCCAAAAAATGGAGATGGACATGTTTTCATTGGACAGCAACAATATCTACTAAAATGTTTGGCTGGTACATATATATATATATATATAGTCTTGTACAAATATACTTTCGAAAAATGCTAGAAAATTTGTTTTCTGACAAGGCCTTTTGTGTGTAGCTCTCTTTTTAAAAAAATATTTTAGGTTTAAAATTATTCATAAAACCTTGACATTCTGGTAACAATTTAAAACCAATGCTTCAGGCAGGTATTCATAACCATTTCAGGTAAAAACTGTGAAGAGGCATTAAAATCAGATGTCTGGTTCCAATCACCACCACTGTGCACAATTCTGACTCAGCAAGTTTGCTTGGCATATTTCACAACCAGTCACTCTTAATGACTCTGTTTGCCTCCTAACTATGAAATTATGCTAAAAATGAGCAAAACTGCTGCGATTCTTCTTTAAGAAAGTGATGCTGTGCTGTAGACTGTCCATCCATCTGTGAACACACGGCTGTTGTAGATAAAGAAAGAGCAAAGATGATGAGATCCCAACCCGTTCCAAACAACGTGCTCGTCACTGGGCTGAAGAATGTCCTTGCCACTTCTTCTGCCTCTAAAATTGAAGGATTGTCGGCTACGAGGGAATTCACGCTGCAGATGTTTTGGTCATCAGTTGAAGGCTTGGTTCTTTTATTAGACTTCTCATGTCAAAGGTCTTCCCCACTCCTCACATATCCTCTCACACAAGCTTTTGTCGCTTGACTTACTGGGCCATCATTGTCCGACGGGACTGAGTTATCATTATGACCCGATGATTAGGTCTGTCAGAGCTCCCATCTTTTTCCTGCGCTCCTGACAGTGCTCCGACGCGATGGAGAGACCACCCGTCCGACTGCTTGATAGCGCTGAGTGGCTGCTTCCAGGGGTCGGGGCGCTGAATTATTGATATGATGCGGTACGAGCGGGGAGTTTTTAACAACGGTCATTTAGAAGATGGAGAGGCATCAGTAGGGTGCTAAATCTGACAGTGCGCTCCACAAACAGCGGCTTTATTGGCTGCACAGATGGCCCGCGCTCTGCCCTTGCGTCTCCGGTTCACTGCCTTCTGCTGGGATCCACGGGTCGTCCTGGGCAGCGAAGCTTTTAGAGCTATGCAGGAGGACGACACCTACTCATTACGAGTTTGTCTGGACATCACTGTGAAAAAGAAAGTGTTCAGCCTGCATCAATAATTAAAGGCAACTATTTCCAAGGATCTTTTTTTTTGCTTTTAGTTAACCTGCAGTGCCCTGTAAGCCCACATTTCTGTTATTGGGTTGCACTCATTTTAATTTACTTCATATTTTGCAACAAGCTATTATGAATATGAAAAGGAAAATTTTATAGACGCAATATTAAAGGAGCGATGTGTACGATGACACAAAATGTTGAATTCATTCTCTAAACTGTATCTGTAACTGTATCCTTCAAAGTTCTTGAGAGCCACCCAGATGGCTTAAGGTTCTCCCAAAATATCGAATTATTTTTTAATAAAGTAGTTCATGTTTTGCAACAGGCTACTATGAAAATTAAAGGAGCGATATGTAAGATGACAGGGCCTATTGAATTCAAACTGTATCTGTAACTGTATCCTTTAAAGATTGAGAAAGACAGCTTAAGGTTCACCCGTAATGCAGAATTAGTTTTTAATGTAGTTCATGTCTTGAGATATGAAAACAAAAATTATATAGAAAATTATATTATATAAAATTATATATTCATTCTCCACACTGTATCTGTAACAGGATCATTAAGAGTTCTTAAGAGATGCTCAGATGGCTTATAGTTCTCTCAAAATGTAGAATTATTTTTTAGTGTAGTTCATGTTTTGCAGCAGGCTATTAAAAAATATGAGAACCAAAATTGTATGGATGCAAAATTAAAGGAGCGATATATAAGATAACAGGGCCTATTGAATTCAAACTGTATCTGTAACTGTATCCTTCAAAGATCTCGAAAGACATCTCAGGTTCACACATGATGCAAAATTATTTTTTAATGTAGTTCATGTCTTGAGGTATGAGAACAAAAATTCTATGGACACAAAATTGAAGGAGCAAAATTGACAGGGCCTGTTAAATTAATTCTTCAAACTCTGTCTGTAACTGTATCCTTCAAAGTTCTCGAGAGATACTTGGATGGTTTAAGGTCCACCCATAATGCAGAAGTTTTTTTTTTTAAATCTAGGTCATGTCTTGCAAGAGACTATTATAAATATGAGAACCAAAATTTTACGATGCAAAATTGAAGGAGCGATATGTAAGATGACAGGGCCTATTAAATTCAAACTGTATCTGTAACTGTATCCTTCAAAGATCTCGAAAGACAGCTTAAGGTTCATCCATAATGCAGAATTATTTTTTAATGTAGTTCATGTTTTGAGGTATGAGAACAAAAATTCTATAGACACAAAATTAAAGGAGCGGTGTGTAAGATGACACAGCCTGTTGAATTAATTCTCCGAACTGTATCTGTAACTGGATCTTTCAGAGTTCTCGAGAGACGGCTTAAGGTTCACCCATAATGCAGAATTATTTTTTAATGTAGTTCATGTCTTAAGGTATGAGAATGAAAATTCTTTGGACACAATATTAAAGGAGCGATGTGTAAGATAATACGGCCTGTTGAATTCATTCTCCACACTGTATTTGTAACTATGTACAACTATAGCCAAGCACAGCGAGAAAAACCATAACCCATAACTGTTGAACATAAACATTTCTTCTCTGTGAAAAGCTGAACTTCTAACAATGCAGCAACAACATGTATTCCCAGGACAGCTGGTAACAGTGCCTGGCCATACTAGACCAATACTAGGGCCATGATGTTCACTCTCCATACCTTAATTTAGACCTGTATGATTTGTTGGTTAACCTGTGCATGCACTGCGCTATTACCCACTAGCCCTCAGCTAAGAGAGGCTAGCGGGGCTGGCGGTCATTTCATTTGTTTGCTGCTGAAGGTGGATTACTGGTGAGCGGCAAAGGTTGCTTGCCAAGGGTTTCAGCCATTGTTGCATTAACTCTTCCTTTCATTGGCTACCAGTTCTTAAATGATGTAACCGAGAGCAGCAGGACCCTCAAAATCATTCATTCTCTAATTTTGGACTGATTCAACAAGATGCTACAATGACTCGCTGTTGCCCCCTGAGGTACAAGGTGGTATTGTAAAGCAGAACAGACTGGGGCTTTCTGGTTAGCATGCTAACTTTGTTGATATCTCGGCAACAAAATACATGGACGTTATTTGACGTACCATCAAAAGTGTTATTTATGCAAATTATGTTGATAATTTTCAGTTCATTTTGGAATGTTTTAAACTACAAATCTTGCAGATTGCACCTTTAGAGTCAAAATGTTATTTGTGTGTTATTTACTTAAATAAACTAGTAAAGAAGGTAGATAGATGTTTTTATTTTTGCTGATTCTGTTGATAAATTCAATTCATTTTGGAATGTTTTAAGATTTAAAAATATTGCAGACTGCACCTTTAAAGTCAAAATGTTATATGTGTGTTATTTACTTAAATAAACTAGTAAAGAAAGTAGATAGATGTTTTTATTTTTGCTAATTCTGTTGATAAATTCAGTTCATTTTGGAATGTTTTAAGATTTAAAAATCTTGCAGACTGCACCTTTAAAGTCAAAATGTTATATGTGTGTTATTTACTTAAATAAACTAGTAAAGAAGGTAGATGTTTTTATTTTTGCTAATTCTGTTGATAATTTCAGTTCATTTTGGAATGTTTTAAGATTTAAAAATCTTGCAGACTGTATCTTTAAAGTCAAAGTGTTATCTGTGTTATTTACTTTAAATAAACTAGTGAAGAAGGTAGAGTATAAGGAACTGTGTGGGGCACAGCTATGTGTTCCCTGCTCTAGTCTCGGCCTCATAATGTAAAAGGAGCATCTGTTATCTACTGCATGATAAACTGGCCATGGGAAAGATTATATATGAGGGAAACTAAGGTGGCACATCTTTCTTCAAGTTAATGAGACAAAAAGCATTCCAGTTACAGTTGGCATAAGCGGGCGTGCTGCCTTGCGTCATACACTTAATTCCTCTTTACAGTGCTGTGCAAAAGTTTAGGCACTTAGAAACCCTGTTATGTTTATATTATTATATTCCAGACAGGAAGCTTTGATTTGCTAAGCAAAACACTTTATTTGTTAAATATTCAAATAGTATTAATAGTGAGTAGTGCTTTTCTATATGCCAGTGTGTTAATTTAACCCTTTCCAAGCTTCTCCTTGTGAAAACAACCCAGTATTATTTACAGTTCTCATCTAATACCTGCTTTGACTGCTCAGTACTTCATTAAGCTAAATCAAGATTGCTGCTGAAGGAACTGAATACATTCATACAATGTCTGGGGCGTCCAGGAGAAACCTGGAACTACACTTTGTTTTTCAAACTGGAGCTCAAGATATGATCTACTTCTTTCACAATAAGATATTCATGTTACTTTGTATTGTATTTATGATTATTTAGATCTGTTCTTATTATATCTGGTGTTCTTACTGGTGAAAAAACACTTATTGATCAGATAAAAGCTTTTAAACAATCAGCTTAGGTGCCTAAGACCTTTGCACAGTAGTCTCCTGGGGCATCAACACAGCAACTGGCGAAATGACACAGTTTTCCACGTATCCCAGATATCGTCGCTGTCCAATGAAAAACGAGTATCTGCAAAATTGCAACTTTACAGAAAAGACCAATAACATACTTTACTTTTAATGTACGTCAAGGGAACCAGAATTCTTTCCAAGCTATTTTGGAGCACTTCTATTGGTCCATTCATTATGAATTTTTCACAAAATGTAAACAACCATTGGCAAGTTCAAATGATGTAAAAAAACTCAAAATGGTCATAAATTAAGATATATGTTTTTCACATAGTCCATCAGCCAAGTTTGGAATCTTCTGTAGTTTAGAACTGGAGCTAAGAGGGAAAACAGTTCAGAGTATAACTTTATTTGTGGAATACTGCAGATCAGATGTTCTGGGAGCGCTCAACCCTGGTCTGGTCTGAACATGGTCTAACTTCAAACTAGCAACACATTGTATTGAAGTCCAGGCTGACAACATGTCAACCAGCCTCAACCCAGCAGACCAGATCGGCATCTCCAAGGCTTAGGACTAGGGCAGGATCTGCTAAGCCAAAACCCTAAACGACGGGTGTCTCTAAACCATAAACAATCTTGTAAACCCTGTAGCATTCAGTGTGTCATCAGTGTCCACAAGCTTTGAACAGACACCATAGGTTGTAACAAATATTCAACAGTCCCCAACAGGTGTCCCGACCTGCTCAAACTGCAACCAGCTCTTCATTTAGGTGACATGGTATGGGTACAACCTGGTATGACCGCTACTATGGGCAGCCATTTCAGAAGCCAAAAGGAGGCTCATTCAAATCTGCCCACAGTTTTGTTTTGTTTTTATAGCTTTATAGCTTTTATAGCTTTTATAAGTCATACTGTCTCCTGGCATGTCTGCATGGCTTTAATGAGGACCAGGATGTGTTTTGAAAGCAGTTTTGGGGGTTGAGCTGAACTCTTTAACTTATAGGCTCACTTTAGTAGCAAAATTTGAACTCCGAACATGTGTTGGCTGGAAACTTGTGTACATTTGAGTTTTCACCAAAGCTGTTTTTTAAAGTGGACCCATTATGCTCGTTTTCAGTGTTCATACTTTTATTTTTCAGTTTCCTTAAACAAACCAGCATGTTTCACGTATGGTGCACTTGAACCCATCCTCCTTTTAAAAAGCTCTGTTAGAGCTCCTGTGTCTCTAAGCCTTGCCTCCTAATGAGCCCTGTGTGCTCTGAATGGTCAGCTCATCCACTCTGATCTGATTGGTGAACCGCCAGATACTTCCACTACGGTGGCCGAGAAGACCCAACGTGCTGCAAATTCACAAACACGCTAAAAACAGAAACCGTCCACAACACAACGGAAGTGTTTCCGGAGGACACTTAAAGGACGTGGGACTGCATACAGCGTCGCAGTGTAAACAGAACCACGTGGAGCCGCGGTAGCGTCTAATGAGAAGTAAATTTGGTTATATTTACTAACTATCCAGACTTCTCATTAGACGCTAGTGATGGCCAGATCAAGCCTCTTGAAGCGTTAAAGCTTTCCCTACAGCTGGTTCAAAAAAGGTTCATTACTTGAAGCTTCATGTTCACACGAACCCCCCTGCTGGCCAAAACTTTTATTACCATTTCAACTATTTGCGATGGCCTCTTTCAACGTTGTCAGCATGGTATATACATAAAACACCTCAATTTCATTTTCTGTGGTTCATTCATTTGTTTATCTGATCTGATTTGTTATTGTTTGATTGTGTGGGTCTGTTAATTAAAAAAAAACTGCCAGTTTGATTTCAGTCAGTAAATAAATCCAATAGGACGTGAGATATTGATGTTAAAACTGTTGCAGTGGTTTTAATAGGTGGGACAATGATTGTGGGGTGCTGGTGACTTAAAATTTTATTAAGAAACAAAAAATCACGCCAATGCTCAAACCACGTTCTGAGACAGTGAGGCTACAGACGTCATCAGTGACGTTACTTGCTCTTAACAAAGCAAGCCTCCATACGCACTTCATAAACGTCTTTCTTGATTCCGAAGCATTGGTATCATTCGCCCATCACTATTAGGATGGGCGGAAACACTTCCGTTGTGTTGTGGACATTTTTGCATTTTTGTTAAATGTAGTGTCTATGTTGTCGTTTTGATGAAAGTGTTTTCTGTTTGCAGCGCGTTTGTGAATCTGTAGCGCGTTAAGTCTTCTCAGCCACCGTATTCCACCCTCAGACCTCTGTGGAATTGGTTTCGTGACATCAATTTGAGCCAGAGTCCGATCCTGAAAGCCAGGCAGAACAAGTTGGTAGATCCACCTTTGCGAACTAGATTGGAGCAGGACATTACAGTGTGTGTGCTGTGTGAGGATGTGCCAAGCTTGTTTGTAGGTGGGAAAAAGAAGGATTGTGTTACAAGATGATGTCACCTTGTAACAAAGAAAAGGTCTGGAATTTCGAGGAGGTGTTTCCAGCAGCTGAGAACATAGTGTTCCCCTCTCTGGCATGTACTTTGGGCTTTAGAACTTTGTATGCAGTTTTCATGCACAAAAAGCTACAACACACTAAAAGAAAAAAAAAGTATTGGCCTATGTCACTAATAGTCACAACAGGCTACCGAATAGATGATGAATGCAATAATCGCTATCGTTTGCTGAAATGGACAGAATTTCCAGCTGGATGTCCACACAGCTTTGCAGCAGGTTTTAATTGTTCACCAGAAAACTTTTACAGTTACCTGCTCAGTGCACCGTGGCTAAGCCTTTTGTAACAACTCAAGCTCAGTTTATTGCCATGACTGTCTAAAGTACAGTTTTGCTAAATCATAAATGAAGTTTAAATGATTCAGATCATGTAGAAATGCATGTCATAGTTTATGTCTTATATGAACTGATTTACAGTATTCACTAACTCTAGTAAGCATCAGCTGAAATATGAAGATGTTAATAAAGGGTGTTCTATTATCTGATAAGCTATAATACCAATAATCCTCCTTGTGGAAGAATGGAGAATGCCACTTCTCCCAGATTCAGGAGGCTGGAGAGATGAAAGATAATATTTTAATCCTCAATATGATTTCACAGTTTAAAGGATGACGATTCTTAAGAATGTAAGAAAGACTTTGGCTCCAGATCTTGAGACCCTCGCAGATCAAGCCGAATATGGAATACTCATTGGACGATCGGGCCGGGACCAAACTGGAGATGGAGGTTAGGGGACCGTTGAAACATCTTCATCTAAAGGCAGCAGAGCAGGTATGTAAGTTGAGTCATTTTAAACACAGGCGGCACCAGCAATCGGGTCTTCCTGGCGGGTCTTCCATTTACTCAATAGAGGATTATCTGGGCGTGGATGTAAATATGAAGGAACTTAGGGGAGTTTGTCTGCCATTTGCTGCCGTAATAGCCCCTAATTTTCTGGGAAGACTTTAGATGTTGGAACATTGCTGTGAGGTTTTGATTGCATTGAGCCATGAGAGCATGGATGCAGCCAGGTACTGATGTCAGATGATTAGTTCTAAATCGCTCCAGGTTCAGAGAGTACAGTTCCACTGCTCCTCATACATACTCATACACTAGACATGGTGACCTTTGGGCTCGTGTGGCTGCTCCAGCGCGTCCCATTCCATTAGCAGTACTGTTCTATGTGCTGAGCTGAGCGCAGACAGAGGATGCGCTCAGCTCCCCTCATGCATTGCACTGACCCAGGCCGGAAAAAGGAGCAGTCACACACAAGGCTAAAGTCAGCTTCTCAGGGTTGGGAGGGGTTATTGTAATGGGTTCCCCAATTTAAGCAACAAGCGCAGCCAATTCTAAATAGCTTGTTGAATCTTATGTTTTCTGATTCTAGGCAGAACCAAAAAAATGACTGGGTGGTCTTTCCAGGATATGGGTTTGGAGGGGCACTCCAGATACCCAAAAGTATGACCACATGAACTGACAAAGTGAGTTTACTTAACTGAATGAACTTAAATGAACGGATTTTGTGTATTTCTGTATACACTACTGGTTAAAATACACTACCAGTCAAAGGTTTTAGTACACTACCAGCCAAACGTTTTAGTACACTACCAGCCAAACGTTTTAGTACACTACCAGCCAAACGTTTTAGTACACTACCAGACAAACGTTTTAGTACACTACCAACCAAACGTTTTAGTACACTACCAGCCAAACGTTTTAGATACACTACCAGCCAAACGTTTTAGTACACTATCAGCCAAACGTTTTAGTACACTACCAGCCAAACATTTTAGATACACTACCAGCCAAACGCTTTAGTACACTATCAGCCAAATGTTTTAGTACACTACCAGCCAAACGTTTTAGTACACTACCAGCCAAACGTTTTAGATACACTACCAGCCAAACATTTTAGATACACTACCAGCCAAACGCTTTAGATACACTACCAGCCAAACACTTTAGTACACTATCAGCCAAACGTTTTAGTACACTACCAGCCAAACGTTTTAGATACACTACCAGCCAAACGCTTTAGTACACTACCAGCCAAACGTTTTAGTACACTACCAGCCAAACGTTTTAGATACACTACCAGCCAAACATTTTAGATACACTACCAGCCAAACGTTTTAGTACACTACCAGCCAAACGTTTTAGTACACTACCAGCCAAACGTTTTAGTACACTACCAGACAAACGTTTTAGTACACTACCAGCCAAACGTTTTAGATACACTACCAGCCAAACGTTTTAGTACACTATCAGCCAAACGTTTTAGTACACTACCAGCCAAACATTTTAGATACACTACCAGCCAAACGCTTTAGTACACTATCAGCCAAATGTTTTAGTACACTACCAGCCAAACGTTTTAGTACACTACCAGCCAAACGTTTTAGATACACTACCAGCCAAACATTTTAGATACACTACCAGCCAAACGCTTTAGATACACTACCAGCCAAACACTTTAGTACACTATCAGCCAAATGTTTTAGTACACTACCAGCCAAACGTTTTAGATACACTACCAGCCAAACGCTTTAGTACACTACCAGCCAAACGTTTTAGTACACTACCAGCCAAACGTTTTAGATACACTACCAGCCAAACATTTTAGATACACTACCAGCCAAACGCTTTAGATACACTACCAGCCAAACACTTTAGTACACTATCAGCCAAACGTTTTAGTACACTACCAGCCAAACGTTTTAGATACACTACCAGCCAAACGCTTTAGTACACTACCAGCCAAACGTTTTAGTACACTACCAGCCAAACGTTTTAGATACACTACCAGCCAAACATTTTAGATACACTACCAGCCAAACGTTTTAGTACACTACCAGCCAAACGCTTTAGTACACTATCAGCCAAACGTTTTAGTACACTACCAGCCAAACGTTTTAGTACACTACCAGCCAAACGTTTTAGTACACTATCAGCCAAACGTTTTAGATACACTACCAGCCAAACGTTTTAGTACACTACCAGTCAAACGTTTTAGATCACTACCAGTCAAACGTTTTAGATACACTATCAGTCAAACGTTTTAGATACACTACCAGCCAAACGTTTTAGATACACTACCAGCCAAACGTTTTAGTACACTACCAGTCAAACGTTTTAGTACACTACCAGTCAAATGTTTTAGATACACTACCAGCCAAACGTTTTAGTACACTACCAGCCAAACGTTTTAGATACACTACCGGCCAAACGTTTTAGTACACTACCAGCTAAACGTTTTAGTACACTACCAGCCAAACGTTTTAGATACACTACCAGCCAAACGCTTAAGTACACTACCAGCCAAACGTTTTAGTACACTACCAGCCAAACGTTTTAGATACACTACCTGCCAAACGTTTTAGTACACTACCAGCCAAACGTTTTAGTACACTACCAGCTAAACGTTTTAGTACACTACCAGCCAAACGTTTTAGATACACTACCAGCCAAACGCTTAAGTACACTACCAGCCAAACGTTTTAGTACACTACCAGCCAAACGTTTTAGATACACTACCAGCCAAACGTTTTAGATCACTACCAGTCAAACGTTTTAGTACACTACCAGCCAAACGTTTTAGTACACTACCAGCCAAATGTTTTAGATTCACTACTAGCCAAACGTTTTAAATACACTACCAGCCAAACGTTTTAGTACACTACCAGCCAAACGGTTTAGTACACTACCAGTCAAACGTTTAAGATACACTACCAGCCAAAGGTTTTAGTACACTACCAGCCAAACGTTTTAGATCACTACCAGTCAAACGTTTTAGTACACTACCAGCCAAACGTTTTAGATTCACTACCAGCCAAACGTTTTAGATACACTACCAGCCAAACGTTTTAGTACACTACCAGTCAAACGTTTAAGATACACTACCAGCCAAACATTTTAGTACACTACCAGCCAAACGTTTTAGTACACTACCAGCCAAACGTTTTAGATACACTTCCAGCGAAACGTTTTAGTACACTATCAGCCAAAGTTTTAGATACACTACCAGCCAAACGTTTTAGTACACTACCAGTCAAACGTTTTAGATACACTATCAGTCAAACGTTTTAGATACACTACCAGTCAAACGTTTTGGATACACTACCAGCCAAACGTTTTAGTACACTACCAGTCAAACGTTTTAGATCACTATCAGCCAAACGTTTTAGTACACTACCAGCCAAACGTTTTAGTACACTACCAGTCAAACGTTTTTGTACACTACCAGTCAAATGTTTTAGTACACTACCAGCCAAACGTTTTAGTACACTACCAGCCAAACGTTTTAGTACACTACCAGTCAAACCTTTTAGTACACTACCAGCCAAACGTTTTAGTACACTACCAGTCAAATGTTTCAGTACACTACCAGCCAAACGTTTTAGTACACTACCAGTCCAAGCTTTTAGTACACTACCAGTCAAACGTTTTAGATACACTACCAGCGAAACGTTTTAGTACACTACCAGTCAAACGTTTTAGTACACTACCAGTCAAACGTTTTAGATACACTACCAGTCAAACGTTTTAGTACACTACCAGCTCATTTGCCTTGTGGATTCTTGAGAAAGCCTGAATTGGCCACAATCAAAGGCCAAATGAGTCGATTGATTAATTTCAGGGTCCTGGCTGCCACCTGTTCGTTCCAGGTTTGGGGAGGATACAGAGTGCTTCCAACTTTCAAAGCAGAACGTGCTTTGATTTGAGAGATAAGTGCCTGTTTGAAATCACCCGCCGAGATGTTTTATCTCTGGGCAGAATCAAATTTGCTGGAGCATGATTTTGAAGCAAAGCGATAATCCACAAAGATTACAAGGACAAAGATGTAACAAAGGAAACGGACTTAAAGAGGAATTCCGCTGAATTTTTCCCTGCTCTGCCTGCAGATTCAGCATACCCAAGTACCAAATGTTGTGAAATGTTTCATTCTAGAGAAACTTCCAGCCTGTTCACAGTGGTGGTGATAGGAACCAGACATCTGAAGCTTTTAATGACTCTAAAAGCTCCATCACAGAAGGTTATTACATAAAGTGACGGCTGTCTGAAACTCTTTCATGAAAGAAGTGGTATATGCAGAGCACCATGGCCTCTATGTAGAACCATTTCATGCCTAAATAGTTCTTTGCAATAGTTTTTGGATTCATGGAGAATGTATATCATCGCTGTGTATGTGCACTGTGTGAGAATTTCATGATGAATGGACTAATTGAAAAACTCCAAAATAGCTTGAAAAAAAATAAATTTTCTTTAGAACCACATACAACACATTCTCCATCAATCTGAAGAACAATTTCTGCGTGCAGAAACCATTGCCTTTTCTGGAGAACTCTTGAAGAACGACCTGCTTTGGAGTGTCGTGATAATAAGAGAAATGTGTTTTGGTGTTAAATAGAATAATTTCTATATATGTTCCTACATGTAATTTCTATGTATGTATATATCTGTATATCATAATTTCTATATATGTGTTGTATGTGGTTCTATTTAGACCACATGTTCTCCAATAATCAGAAGAACCATTTCAACATTTTAAAACCATTGCCTGTTTTGATAATAGAAGAAGAACCATATACAGCACATTCTCTATCAATCCAAAAAGAAACATTTTGCCAGTAATAGAAACTTTGCATGCAAACATTTGCTGTTTGAGTGTTCATGGTTCTATAGAGAACCATTGCCTTTAAGACTTAAGAACGCTAAAGAAACCACCGATCTTGTCTGAGACTCGAGACACGAGTAGGTTCCCAAGTAGCTTTAGGCAGTAAATGAAACCGTTATACCTGCGTTATAAGCACTGTGACGCCTGGTTACCATCACAGCCATTGTAATGACTCTAACTGGGAACATAAGTTTATCCACAATGAACTATTTCACATCAAACTGGTTTAAAACACTGCTCACGTGTCAGCAATGAAACTATACAGTCATGTTTGGAAAAGCGGTGGATTTCCTCTTTAATTGGCGCGCGGGAAGGAGACTGAAGCGAGTGCTGCTCGAGCGAATGACGTTGAGAGAGAGAGAGAGAGAGAGAGAGAGAGAGAGAGAGAGAGAGAGAGCGCGAGAGCGTGAGAGAGAGAGAGAGAGAGAGAGAGAGGCAGCAGCGGAGGATGTTTTAACGCGGAGTCCAGAGCAGCTGCCCTCCGCGCGGTCTGTCCTCGAGGTCTGGGTAAGCGTCGCGTCCTCACGCGCTACAAAAGTTCATGCTTTTAATGGAAGCGGCGCGCGCTCGGCTCGCGCTGATTGACGAGGGGGTGGGGGGGAGAAGCGAGCTCGGCGTTCCTGTTGCTGCTCTGCAAAATGCGGCGCGCGCAGGCAGGCGTGAGAGTTGGAGAGCAGCAGCGCGCTGTTGATGGAGTCCGGATCCGGATCTGACTGCGTGCGCTGCTCAGCTGTAATGAGGTGTGGACTGGTCCTGCCTTTTGGGACAGCGCTGTGGACATGGGGTGACTGAGGGGAAGCCTCCAAAACTGGCTTTGGTCAAGTCTTTCTTCCAGCACTGCAGTGGACCACCACTTGCTGTACCTGGAAGATGATATATAGGATATGCATGCCCAAAGGGGGGGGGGCTTTGATGTTTGTGGATCAGTATGTGTTTCAAAGCCTTCCCTTAAAAGTTACTCCACACAGCTCCTACTGTGCCGAGCTCATCCTTGACCCTTTGATTTGAATGCATTTTGTTTTTGATCAAATCAACATTGTTGTCTGATGTGCAGAGTTGTTCCGAGGGGTCTGCGGAAGCGGGGGTGCGACGGTCGCCTTAGTGCCAGAAAGAGATATTCCTATATTCCTGATAGGCTGTGCTGTAATGTGGCATGTGTGAGTGGGTGGTTCAGTTTTGAATGCAGCCAAGCATTAAGAAAACGTCCCTCAACCGCACAGCTTCATTCCTTATTACTCAACAAATCCCTCTCTCTCTCTCTCTCTCTCTCTTCCTTCATCCCTCCCTCCCACAGGGCAAGCCTCTTGGATATGAGATGAACGGAGTGCCACTTATTGGAGGCGGCGGAATAACACCGACAAGCTCCAGTCTGCTCCCTGCGAAGCTTTTCATGGAGCTGACCACGAGCCTGCTGCTGCGTCCACTGTGGATATCGCTGCAGTGCATGTTGCAAAATCTCTGACGTTCCTCTTTCCTGTCCTCTCTTCTCTTCTCTTCTCCCCCCCCCAACTACTGTTTTTCCTCAGCACTGCTGTCCCTCTGGTGAATGAAGGTCTTTGTGAAAACGTGACCACTGAAGCTTCTTTTCAGCTCCGGTGGTGGTGTTTTTTTTTTCTTCTTCTTCTTCTTCTTCTTCTTCTCGTTTTTGGGGGTCCGGGGGAGGGGGGGACTTGAAAAGTAATGCTAAATAAGGATACCGCTACTGTGTGACCTAGATAGCGCATCAAATCTTCACTGACACCCCACTCACTCTCGCCACACCAACAACAAACAACACCACCACCGCCAGCCTTTGCCCTCCCTGGATCTACCTACCCCCTTTGGACGGCTCCTCTATGGAAGCAGCGGTGTGTGTGCGGGGAGCGCGTTAGGGCGCGGGAAGGGGCGCGGGATGCAGTCTGGAACGCGGGCTCTCTGCGCCGGAGGAGGCGCCTCACTCTGCTGCCTGATCCTGCTCTGGCTCATATACACCCACCTGCTCAAAGAAGGCAAGTGTTGCTGGAGTTTCCTCCCTTTCAGCTCCTCCTGTATACCTTTCAAGTGATAGTTCAAAACCTTTACAGTCCTCTCTCTCTCTCTCTCTCTCTCTCTCTCTCTCTCTCTCATCCCGAACGTGGTCCGTCGGGCCGGACGTGTTCAGTGTGCTCAAGTTTTGCTTCTTCGGTTTTGCCCTGGAGCTGTGGGGCTAGTGTAGCTAACAAGTAATGAAACATATGGCCACCACTTAGCATCGCATGCTTAAATCATCGCAGGCATCTCAAACAGACTATCTGTGTGCTTTCTGAGACTGTGTGTATGTTCTCTTTGCACACAGGGACAGAAGTACTTGCGTAGTTAAAAGCAGCGGTGCATTCAGTATCGCAGAGTTTTCTGCACTGCTGTCCAGTTTTCAGCTCATATGAACATCAACATTCCTCACGCTGTTAACTGTACGAGTTTTGTTGTCCTTACTGAGTAATACAGAGTAGTTATGGAATCATTTATTTCTTATAATGCTTTCACCTAAGATAAACACTCTCTTCTGATTATCACTGAATCAGACACTACTGAACTCTATATGTAAGAGAACACCATGTATGAAACTATAGTAGTTACTGAACAATAAATAGTAGCTAATGGATAATTCAAAATGGTTAAAAAATCATTTTAAGCATTTACTGAATAGTATGTATTAATTAACAGTACATATTTGTAGTAGTGCTGAATAATTTAGTTGTTGCTAAATAATTCTTACAGGTTACTGAATCATTTATTGTACATACAGAATAATTTAGCATCATTTTTACTAATATTTTAGTTACTAAATAGTTTACAGCAGTTACTGAATAATTGATGGTAGTTTATGAATAATTACTACCAGTTACTCATGGATAATCATGGATAATTCATTGTAGTTACTGAATAAATCTTTGTAGATACTAAATAATTGATTGTAGTTTATGAATCATTATTACTAGGTACTGAATAAATTATAGTTGATACTGAATAATTTATAGTATATACTAAATAATCCATAGTAGTTACGGAATAATTCATAGTAGTTATTAAGTAATTTAAAGTATATACTGAATAATTCATAGTAGTTTCTGTATAATTCAGAGTATAATCTTAATAATTAATAGATGTTACTGAATAATTCATGTTACTAATTAATTCTTAGTAATTCATGAATAAGTTATAGTATTAACTTAATAATTTATAATACTTGATGAATAATTGATATTATTTACTGAATAACTCATAGTAATTAGTGAATACTTACTGGTTGTGGTGCATAATCATTAACTAAATCACTTATAGTAATTACTGAATAATTCATAGTAGTTATTAAAAAAATTATAGTATATACTGAATAATTCTAGTAGTTACTGAATAATTCTAGTAGTTATTAAATAATTTGTAGTAGTTATTGAATAAGTTGTAGTAGTTACTGAATAATTCATAGTAGTTACGGAATAATTCATAGTAGTTATTAAAAATGTATAGTATATACTGAATAATTCATAGTAGTTACTGAATAATTCATAGTAGTTACGGAATAATTCATAGTAGTTATTAAAAAATGTATAGTATATACTGAATAATACATAGTAATTACTGAATAATTTATAGTATATTCTGAAACATTCATAGATGTTACCTAATAATTTATGTTACAGAATAATTCTTAGTAATTCATGAATAAGTTATAGTATTTACTTAATAATGTATAATAATTTATGAATAAGTCATAATATTTACTGAATAACTCATAGTAGTTAGTGAATAACTCCTGGTTGTGATGCATAATAGTTAACTAAGTCACCTATAGTAATTATTGAATAATTCATAGTAGTTATTAAAAATAATTATAGTATATACTGAATAATTCTAGTAGTTACTGAATAATTCTAGTAGTTATTGAATAATTTGTAGTAGTTACTGAATAATTCATAGTAGTTATGGAATAATTCATAGTAGTTATTAAAAATGTATAGTATATGCTGAATAATTCATAGTAGTTAGTGAACAACTCCTGGTTGTGATGCATAATAGTTAACTAAATCACTTATAGTAATTACTGAATAATTTATAGTAGATACTGAATTACATATAGCAGATACTGAATAATTCATTGTAGTAATTGATTAGTAATTGATTAATAACTTATATTAGTTAGTGACTAACTCCTGGTTGTGATTTATAATAGTTACTGAATATTATATAATAGTTTATGAATAATTAATTGTGTTGCTGATTGAGTGGTATTAGTGAGTGAGTAGTTTATAGTAGTTACCATGAATGAGCTTCTAATTGTAACATTGATGTGATGTCATTCAGCTTGCCTTCATCACAGTCAGTAAAAGCAGAGGATATGATAATGTCTGGGGGTCTTGCCTTGATCCATTGAATTTCAGAGAGGATGTAATATTCCGCCTGGGCTCTGGGCCGTGTCTTAACACACAAGGGCAAAAGAAAACAATAGAAAGAGGAGAATTCTTCCGAGAGACCTGCTGACCTTGTGGTATTGATATGGAAATGTGGAGGAGAATATTGAGGGCAGAATTTGCACCTACGTTGGGCAGCCCCTATGTTGAATGTCAGATTGCTTGTAGTGTGAGACTCTCAAATCCCAGGCCTCTCTTAAAGGGTCTCACACGCATCCTAATATTGGTCAAAGTGAAGGCCTGAGTGCCGAGTGGGTGTGTGTTAGTGTGTGTGCATTTGTGCATTCATGCATGTGTGTCTTAACGGTCCCTGCACAGACGTTTGTGTGTCTGCACACAGCCTAATGAAGAAAAAAAAAAAAGCCTGTGAGAATTAGAATCAGGAGGAGAAGCCGGCCGGCTTGGGATCGGGTAGCTGGCCTGAATACCCAGTTATTATCAATATATGAGGATTTTATTTGATTATTATACTTATTACGACAGCTGATATTATTAATAGATGCATACTCACTAGGGCTGGACGATGCCTAGGATAGGGGATAAGTGAGGATGCAGAGGGGGGCTGCTGTATACCCAGTTTTCTGTGTTGTGTACCTGCAACTGCTGAAAATAATAAAAAATGAAAGACGTGTGCTGCAGCTGCTTGAATCTGATGTCCACTGGAAAAAAATGCTCTATGTTTTTCTAATTTAAAAAAAAAAAACATTTAGGTCCAGCATTTTATATACAGCTGTCTTGTATCCCATATCATATCACTGCTGAACAAAGGAACACGTATCTCCATTTTTGATGATTTTTATATTTTTATACTATTTAAACATGTATGCTGCCCTTTACATGTTTTGCCCTTTTGAGTGAAAATTTCATGATGAATGGACCAACAGAAATGCTCCAAAATGGAGTAAAAACAATTCTGGTTCCATTGACTTACACTGAAAGTGAAGTAGGTTTTCGGCCTCTCCTGTAAAGTTGTAATTTTGGAGATTCTTGGGTTTCTTTGGGCAGCGATGATGATATGCATTCTGATGTTGATTCTTCAGTGTGTGGCGTGAATGTGGACGTGATACAGTCAGTCGCCTGATCACATACATTACATATCCAAGAGGAAAGTGCAAACAGATGTTGGACGTGATCCTGACATTACGAAGAGTGATTTTAACTGAACTGAAAGATAAGCTTCTACAGAGGCAGCAGATATATGAATTACCTTCTCCTTCATGCGTCCTTCTGCTCTGGAAAACAAACGGACACTGTAGAAATCTACAGTACTCACACATTTACACTAAAACACAGCAATAACAGCAGGACCAGTGATTTTAAGGTGGATATCTAGAAATTTACAGTACTCACACATTCACACTAAAACACAGCAAGAACAGCAGGACCAGTGCTTTTAAGGTGGATATCTAGAAATTTACAGTACTCACACATTCACACTAAAACACAGCAATAACAGCAGGACCAGTGATTTTAAGGTGGATATCTAGAAATTTACAGTACTCACACATTCACACTAAAACACAACAATAACAGCAGGACCAGTGCTTTTAAGGTGGATATCTAGAAATTTACAGTACTCACACATTCACACTAAAACACAGCAATAACAGCAGGACCAGTGATTTTAAGGTGGATATCTAGAAATTTACAGTACTCACACATTCACACTAAAACATAACAATAAAAGCAGGAACAGTGCTTTTAAGGTGGATATCTAGAAATTCACAGTACTTACACACTCACACTAAAACACAGCAATAACAGCAGGACCAGTGCTTTTAAGGTGGATATCTAGACATTCACAGTACTTACACACTCACACTAAAACACAGCAATAACAGCAGGACCAGTGCTTTTAAGGTGGATATCTAGACATTCAGAGTACTTACACACTCACACTAAACACAGCAATAACAGCAGGACCAGTGATTTTAAGGTGGAATTCCAAAAATTTACAGTACTTACACACTCACACTAAAACACAGCAATAACAGCAGGAACAGTACTTTTAAGGTGGATATCTAGAAATTTACAGTACTCACACATTCACACTAAAACACAGCAATAACAGCAGGACCAGTGATTTTAAGGTGGATATCTAGAAATTCACAGTACTTACACATTCACACTAAACACAGCAATAACAGCAGGACCAGTGCTTTTAAGGTGGATATCTAGAAATTCACAGTACTCACACATTCACACTAAAACACAGCAATAACAGCAGGACCAGTGATATTAAGGTGGATATCTAGAAATTTACAGTACTCACACATTCACACTAAAACACAACAATAACAGCAGGACCAGTGCTTTTAAGGTGGATATCTAGAAATTTACAGTACTCACACATTCACACTAAAACACAGCAATAACAGCAGGACCAGTGATTTTAAGGTGGATATCTAGAAATTTACAGTACTCACACATTCACACTAAAACACAACAATAACAGCAGGACCAGTGCTTTTAAGGTGGATATCTAGAAATTCACAGTACTTACACACTCACACTAAAACACAGCAATAACAGCAGGACCAGTGCTTTTAAGGTGGATATCTAGACATTCACAGTACTTACACACTCACACTAAAACACAGCAATAACAGCAGGACCAGTGCTTTTAAGGTGGATATCTAGACATTCACAGTACTTACACACTCACACTAAACACAGCAATAACAGCAGGACCAGTGATTTTAAGGTGGAATTCCAAAAATTTACAGTACTTACACACTCACACTAAAACACAGCAATAACAGCAGGAACAGGACTTTTAAGGTGGATATCTAGAAATTTACAGTACTCACACATTCACACTAAAACACAGCAATAACAGCAGGACCAGTGATTTTAAGGTGGATATCTAGAAATTCACAGTACTTACATATTCACACTAAACACAGCAATAACAGCAGGACCAGTGCTTTTAAGGTGGATATCTAGAAATTCACAGTACTCACACATTCACACTAAAACACAGCAATAACAGCAGGACCAGTGATTTTAAGGTGGATATCTAGAAATTCACAGTACTTACACATTCACACTAAACACAGCAATAACAGCAGGACCAGTGCTTTTAAGGTGGATATCTAGAAATTCACAGTACTTACACACTCACACTAAAACACAGCAATAACAGCAGGACCAGTGATTTTAAGGTGGATATCTAGACATTCACAGTACTTACACACTCACACTAAAACACAGCAATAACAGCAGGACCAGTGATTTTAAGGTGGATATCTAGACATTCACAGTACTTACACACTCACACTAAACACAGCAATAACATCAGGACCAGTGATTTTAAGGTGGAATTCCAAAAATTTACAGTACTCACACACTCACTCTAAAACACAGGAATAACAGCAGGACCAGTGATTTTAAGGTGGAATTCCAGAAATTTACAGTACTCACACACTCACTCTAAAACACAGCAATAACAGCAGGACCAGTGATTTTAAGGTGGAATTCCAGAAATTTACATTACTCACACATTCACACTAAAACACAGCAATAACAGCAGGAACAGTGCTTTAAAGGTGCAACTGCAGAGCAACCACAGGAGACACCCAGCCATCGAGCAGTTTTTAAACAAAACTTTTATTATTATCAGCGGGCTTTTTCAAGCCAACTTAAAGTTCGTTTACAAACTTTCCCTCTCTAGTGAACACTGTTGTTATCTGATTTATGTTCTTATAATAATGTTTCTTCTGGAATTTTGGCCCTTAATCCATCCTGCAGTTTCCAAGATATCAACACTGTTTTAACTCTGGAAAGCTGGGTCTGATTGGGAATGGCATGCTTGTGTACAGCATTTTGATCAGACGTTATGGTTTTCGTACAGTTTGCGTGAAATTACTTTTTTAATGGATTGAATGGGAGGCAAACGTGCACACAGCTCAAATCTAGATGATACAGTCCATTAGCAACTCCCAATTAGCCATGTGGGACATCATAGAAACCCACTTGCAACTACCAGGGATATCTTCACATATCATAATTGCTTAAGCTGTGCACTAATTCTGCATTTGTCTGCCGGAAATACACGTATGTAGTTGGCTTTATCTGTTAAAACAAAGAATTATATTAAGCTCTTTAAAAGGCTATGGTAGAGAATTCCCCACTGTCCCCGCTGTGTGTGATTTACAGCAAAATGTGTAATATTTTCTGTCCCAGTGGTCAGTGGAATTATAAAAGCGCTGCTGTTATGACAGAAAACATCACGTTTTTAATGCTTTAATGCGGAAAGCACATGGACATGGCTTTGGAAATCACCTGCAGCCTGAAATTTCTCCAGCAGGGATCTGGATTGGCACCAGAAGAAGCTCATGCATGCCTGTGTTTGCAGCAACATTATTATAATGACAGGTGAGGTAGTTTTCAAAGTAGCTTGGGTTAATCAGGATTATATTTTTAAATAGGTGGTTTCATTTCAATTAAATTTCAATCAAAATAGTTCATTATCACAAAAGCTTATGCACTTAGAATAGAAGTTTTACTGCATAATAAATCAGTAATAATTCATTTTGAACTAGAAAATATTGTGGCAAGTATTTTTACATATCATCCAGACCATATCATCTGGTCCTGCATTTTGTAAACATGGGTAATAAACTAATTAATTAATTTTTGCTGTAACTGATTGTCCACTTAGTGTAGTAGTGACCACAGTTCCCTACTAAAGTACTAATAATCTAGTAAAAACATATATATACTTAAATAAAAGGTAGAGTATGACTTGAATGTTGTACTCAAGTATAAAACAAAACATTTCTAAATGTAATTATAGTAAATAAATTAATTAATTAATAAATAAAAGTATTTCTTTACAAAAATAGCTGTAAATCTTCAGATCTGGTCCTGCATTTTGTAAACACGGGTAATTAACTAATTAATTAATTTTTGCTGTAACTGATTGTCCACTTAGTGTAGTAGTGACCACCGTTCCCTACTAAAGTACTAATAATCTAGTAAAAACATATATATACTTAAATAAAAGGTAGAGTATTACTTGAATGTTGTACTCAAGTATAAAACAAAACATTTCTAAATGTAATTATAGTAAATAAATAAATAAATTAATAAATAAAAGTATTTCTTTAAAAAAATAGCTGTAAATCTTCAGATCTTCAGATCTGATCCTGCATTTTGTAATCATGGGTAATTAACTTCTTTTTTTTCTGTAACTGATTGTCCACTTAGTGTAGTAGTGACCACTGTTCCTAACTAAAGTACTATTAATCTAGTAAAAACATATATATACTTAAATAAAAGGTAGAGTACGATTTGCATGTTGTACTCAAGTATAAAACAAAACATTTCTAAATGTAATTAAAGCAAAAAAAAAATAAATAAAAGTATGTCTTTAAAAAAATAGCTGTAAATCAGTTTATAAAACTTTTTATTAAAGATTAGGAGAGCACGGCTGTGGAACTGAGCATGCATTATAGCTTATACTAGAACTGCATGCATCATTCACGAACCTCTACTCGTCTTACATGTTGGATTTCCTTCACAAGGATTTGAGATGGACGTTGCTGGAATCTCTGCTAAAAACAAAAAACCCATCATTTTTACTTTAGCAGCTGATACTGAAGGCCAAGGTGGGTTTGTTGACCTTGCCAGATCAAATAACTCCTCTAAGTAAGATAGGGATAGGGAGTCGATTCCCGAAGAGTTGATTCTTCGACTCCAACCTTCAGGAGTCAGCTCTTGGCCAATGACTGAAAGAGATGAAACAGCTAAAAGTTGACTTATTGGCATGTTTATTTTGTTTTTCATAGTAATTGGCGGGTAAATCAAAAAAGGGCAAGCCGGCAAGAAAGAGCCTGATAACCTCCACTCCCAAAAACACTGTTATACATCTCGCACAGCCGCTTCCCATCTTCCTCATGATTTGGGTTGTGATGAACAATTTTAGGCAGCGGTGCAAGGAAAGAACAAGAACAAACCATGTTTTTTACAGAACGTTGTGGAAAAGAGGATGAAGGTTTTGCCCTCTTATTTGGTAGCTACTTAAGCAATGATTCAGTTACATTCTGACGCCATGTTAAGGTAACTGTTGCACCATTTAAGGTGGACTTGAAAAGAGTCCCTCGGTTAGCCTACAGGTGAACTGAACTGTCATATCTTATGAGTTTAATCTGTAGATATGCCAAGTTTAATACATTTCCTTGTGGAAAGTGGGAGTGAACTGAAACAGTCCAGTCATATCTCAATGCTGGTACATCTGGATGACACAGTGATGCAGTTGAGGCTGTAGCAGATGGCAAGAATGAAGAGGAGAACTGGTTGGTGTCAGGTGCGGAGGAGGCCCTGATGGTCAGTCTTCTAACAGCATTTGGCAGGACAGGAGGGCAGTCATGTCCTCATTTAGAGTCAAGTGACAAAATGAGTTCTTCTTGGGTTTATGATTGTAGAGGATATAGAAAAATTCAGATTTAGCTCTGGTGGCTGTGTTGGTTAAGATCAAGTTGAGGAAATTGTGTGTGTCACTAAATGAAGGCCATTATTGTAGTTTCTTTTTCAGATGTATCATATCTGTTGGGTGCTGGTTTGATGCTCTCGCTCTCTTTGGGATCCTTTCTCATCTGTTCATTTTTCCTCCATTACCCCTTCATAGAATCTAGTAGGATTCTGATTTTGTGCCTCATTGGGTGCCTAAATTAGATTGATTAAAAATACATCAATAAATAGAGAGATTAAACTAGATATCGTCGCTGTCCAATGAAAAGCAAGTCTCTCCAAAATTGCAACTTTACAAGAGAGACCAAAAACTTACTTTACTTTCAATGTAAGTCAAAGGAACCAGACTTTTTTCCAAGCTATTTTGGAGCACATCTATTGGTCTATTTATCGTGAATTTTTTTCACAATGCAAACAACCACTTGACAGCCATGTTCAAATGATGTAGAAAACTCAAAATTGACAAAAAGAGAGATATATGTTTTTCTTTTGACAGCAACGACATATTAAAGATAGATAATAGACAGATAGCTAAAACTATAGTAAGGAGGCTGTTATAATATATAGTAAGTAAAAAGTACTAATCTTTCTTCTGAAACGTTGAGAGTAGAAAGAAAAAACGATTGAATGACTGAAATACTCAAGAAGAAAGTACAGACCAACAAAATTGATTGATAGTCATTAGGACGTAATGGGTGTGTCTCAAAACCTAGTGAGTGTCTAAGTAGGCTGTCTAGGTAGGCAGCTGTTTAAGTAGCAGCGTTCTCTCCTCATAAAACAGATTACTGAGACGCTCTAGTTAGAGAGAGACTGCGTCACGGCTTGTTCCCGTCCACTGCAGCACGCCACCAGTGGTTTAGCTGGTTGCTAAGCTACCGGCTGTCATTCAAAACAATAGCCCGAGGCTTAAAAAAACGCTAGCATAAATGCTAATGGTGAATGACTCGTTACAGAGTTGATAATAAAATACTGTTTTGTGTGATTATATGACCAGAAACACATTAAAACACCAGAGAGAATCAAAATAACTTACATTTTAAAACAACTTTTGCATCATGGGATTGCCTTATCAGCTGAGGAAGCGTTCGATGCTTCCTTAAAATCAGGTCTAAATAAGGTTCCTCAGTAGACAGCATGTTTAAGGTATGTAAGAATTTGGACAGTCTACATGTTGGGAGCGCATACTGTGACGTAAAATGCTGCCTATGTAGACCCTCACTAGGTTTTGAAACAGACCCCATTATAAGCAATACAAAGTGGTGACAAATTCCAGCTAAAATATCATGCAGCCCTACAGAGAGCCATACCACTTCACTGTGCTGATGTCCCATGTGTCCGTGTTAGCCTCCCGATACGGAGCTTGTACAGATGGACATTAGCAGGAACAGGGAGTAGACTGGTGAGGGTCTTGACAGAAATGAATTGTGTCACACTGTGGCTTCCTCCCAGCACTAATGCAGCAGATCTGCAGGCTCCCCACTGCGCAAATCATCGCCTGAATGTGGGCCTTTCCCACCCAAAACATTATCTGACATAAACTGACGCCAGTGGATCAAACACTCAGCCCAGACCCCCTGCTGAGCCTCAAAGGCAAAAAGCTTTTTGATGCGCACGTATCTGTTGGGGTCCACCTCCCCCTACCCAACCATTCCAACACACACACACACTTACGCTCACACATACTCACAAGCCCTATGGTTCCAGCCGGAGTGGACCTCTTCAAAAGTTCACCCACTTGCTCAAAGTGACGTTCCCTCACTCCCGAAATGTCACGGAGTGGAGGAAGAGGCAAAGGGCCCAGCAGCCCCGGCCAAAAAGCGGTCATTAACTCTCAGGCACTTCTCATTTGGTGTGGAGGTAATTTCACAGCAGGTTGAAAGGAGTGTTTCGTTTCATAACTCCGCAATATTGTTTGCAGTTCTGTTATGACTGTGTTAAGCAATTTGCTTGTTACCAGGCCAACTAAAGCAGGAAAAAGACAACAACAACAGTGAAAAAAATAATACATGCCCACTAGCAGGAGGGAAAGTTATCTGCTTCAGCACAGTAGATTTATTCTATTCTAAAATATTCTGTTCTCTGTGTGTTAATACTAGACCACACTTGATTATATAGACATCCATATTATATTCTCATGGGATTATACAGCAGAATTCTGTTGTTTATTTTATTCTTTTCATCTGTCTAGTAGAATAGAATAGCATTCCATTCTACCCTCACTGAATTACACAGCAGGATGTAGACTCATTCTATTCTATTCTATTCTATTCTATTCTATTCTATTCTAGTAGAGTGTAGATTCATTCTATTCTATTCTCACTGGATAATACAACAGGATGCTGGCTTATTCTATTCTCTATATGTTAATACTAGTCCACAATTATATAGAAGGTTCTATTCTATTCTATTCTATTCTATTCTATAAGAATGTAGACTTCTTCTATTATATTATATTCTGACTGGCTTGTACAACCGAATGTAGACTAATTCTATTCTGTTCTATTTTATTCTATTCTATTCTAGTAGAGTGTATACTCATTCTATTCTATTCTCACTGGATAATACAACAGGATGTTGACTTATTCTATTCTCTATGTGTTAATACTAGTCCACAATTATATAGAAGGTTCTATGTTATTCTATCCTATTCTATTCTGTTCCACTCTATAAGAATGTAGACTCATTCTATTATATCACACTCTCACTGAATTATACAACAGGATATAGTCTATTCTATTCTATTCTGTTCTATTCTATTCTATTCTATTCTATTCTATTCTAGTAGAGTGTATACTTATTCTATTCTATTCTATTCTTACTGGATAATACAACAGGATGTGGACTTATTCTATTCTCTATGTGTTAATACTAGTCCACAATTATATAGAAGGTTCTATGCTATTCTATTCTATTCTACTCTATAAGAATGTAGACTGATTCTATTATATCATATTCTCACTGGATTATACAACAGGATATAGACTATCCTGTTTTATTCTATTCTATTCTATTCTATTCCAGTACAATGTAAACTCATTCTATTATATATGTGTTAATACCAGCCAACATTATATAAGTATCTATTCTATTCTATTTTTATTGGATTATACAGCTACATGTAGACGTATGCTATTCTATTCTAGTGAATTGTAGACTAATTCTATTCTATTCTATTCTATTCTATTCTATTCTATTTTCACTGGCTTGTACAACAGAATGTAGACTAATTCTGTTCTATTCTATTTTATTCTAATCATCTATCTAGTAGAATGTAGACTAATTCTATTATATTCTATTCTATCCTATTTTCGGTGTTAATGCCAGTCCACAACTATATAAAAGGATATATTCTATTATATTCTATTCTATTGTATTCTGTTCTATTCTCTTAATCTATCAAATAAAATAGAAAATCATTCTTTAATATAATTATACAGTAGGATATAGATTCATTCTATACTATACTATACTGTTATATTAAATTATAGTATCACTAAATTATACAACAGGATGTAGACTTATTCTATTCCATTTAATTCGATTCCACATATGAATAACACCCATCAATGGATTGGTAGGCTGTTCCATTTCATTAATTGGTTAATTTGCTGTAAGCTATGGGTGGGCCTTTTCCATATGGCCCTATATCTAATAATACCATCAAAAATTATGAGTACACTGATTTTGATGTTTCACACACTCCACTGAATCCAATTAAACAGTATCAGAGTAACTGCTTTGCGGAGTAATGATCTATGCAGTTGGTTAATGCTCCTTAAGTACAAATGAGATCCACCTATAATGTAGACATATTCTATTCTATTCTATTCTATTCTATTCTATTCTATTCTATTCTATTCTATTCTATTCTATTCTATTCTGCCAGTGCATTCAGCTCATTAGATGGACTACACTGTAGGCTGTTAAGTAATGGTAGCAGTGACTCCAGCCTTAGTTAGGGGTCAGTGCTTGGTTGATCAATAGTTTTGACCTTTGGCCTTTACTGCGAATCAATCTCGAGAATCATTTGTAGGCCTTGACCTCTTCGAGCGTCTGATGAACAAAAGCGCTCATCACATTTGTTTCTTCAAGAGACTTTTAAAAGCATATATTTGTGTATATCTTTTATTGAGTATTTATGACTAATGCATGTAATGAGGGTGCGTGTGTGTGTGTATGTGAGAGACTAGTGCTGTTTTTCCTCCTGATTTAATTATGACATCCTCCAAGGCCAAAACTGTCATCCACAATCACTGCAGCGCGGCGGTGATGACATCACCGACAGCGTGCATGGTATTTTTCGTCAATAATGTGGTGTGTAATGAGGAGGCCGATGACAAGAGAGCAGCTTCAGCAGATTACAGCACACTGTCAAAAATCCACACTTGCAAAATTTCTGTTGTATTCTAGACTAGTCTGTGAGTGTAGCTGTACAGAGATCAGTCTCTCTCTTCTATTCGATTCTGTTGTATTCTATTCTAGACTTTCAGTCTGTGAGTGTATTTCAGTCTGTGAGTCCATTCTATTCTATTCTATTCTAGACTCTCAGTTTTTGAGTGTAGCTGCAGAGATCGGTCTCTTCCTTCTATTCTATTCTATTCTATTTTAGACACTTAGTCTGAGTGTAGCTGCAGAGATCAGTCTCTTCCTTCTATTCTATTCTATTCTATTCTATACTCTTAGTCTGAGTGTAGCTGCACAGAGATCAGTCTCTCTTCCATTATATTATATTCTATTCTAGACTCTCAGTCTTTGAGTGTAGCTGCACAGAGATCAGTCTCTCTATTCTATTCTATTCTATTCTATTCTATTCTATGCTAGACTCTCAGTCTTTGAGTGTAACTGCACAGAGATTAGTCTCTCCATTCTATTCTATTCTATTTTATTCTATTCTATTCTAGACTCTCAGTTTTTGAGTGTAGCTGCAGAGATCAGTCTCTTCCTTCTATTCTATTCTATTCTATTCTATTCTATTCTATTCTATTCTATTCTATTCTAGACTCTCAGTCTTTGAGTGTAGCTGCACAGAGATCTGTCTCTCTCTTTAATTATATTCTATTATATTCTGGACTCTCAGCCTGTGAGTGTAGCTCTATCTATCTATCTATCTATCTATCTATCTATCTATCTATCTATCTATCTATCTATCTATCTATCTATCTATCTATCTATCTATCTATCTATCCCTTTCCCTCCCCCCCTTTCCGTCCCTCTTTCCCTCACTTTCTTGTTCTCTCTCTCCCTCTATCTCTCTCTATTCTACCCTCCCTCTTACCCTTCCTCCTCCCTCTCTTCTTCTTTGTCTCCCTTCCTCTTTGTCTATTTATATATCTGTCTCTCTTTCCATCTGTCTGTCTGTCTGTCTTTCTGTATCTGTCTTTTACCCACTCCAGATGTTTGTCTCTCCCTCTCTTACTCTCTCCCTTTGTAAATGTAAAAGCCTCTGTCTGTTGTCTCTCTTATATATCCACTCTCTCTCTCTTCCTGTCTCTGTCCTTTACTAACATCAAATCTTTCTCTCTCTCTCTCTCTGTTTCTCTCACTGTATCTCTCTCTGTACTCCACTGTCTATCACTCCCTCCCACTCTTTCGTCTCTCTCTCTCTCTCTCTCTCTCTCTCTCTCTCTCTCTCTCTCTCTCTCTCTTTCTCTCTCTCTCTCTCTCTCCTCCTGGCAGCTATGAATAGTGACTCCAGATCGATGTTTTAAAAAGGGAACATCAGAGCCAGTCCTGAACTGAATGGCCTTTTTTTTCCTGTGGCATTTTCGAATAGAAGATATCTTAAATATGCCAGTGTTTTAAGTGGTCCTCTAAGCTGAAGTACCAGAAGATGTAAAGGCTTTTTTTAACCCACGAATGCCTTTTTATGGAACACTGAGCGTTGAAGGTCCTGTAGGTCGTTCTTCTGTGTTCCGAGAGGAGAGATGGCGAGATGTGACTGCGGCCTATGCTGCTACCTGACTGTGAGTCCCTTTAGGACTCCTGTTACTGAAGCCTGAGTGACATTTTCTGGGTTTCCCAGGCTGCTTTGGGAGCTTCAGGAATAGAAATACCAGATACCTTCTAGCTTGTGGTGTAGCTAGCAGGGCCAGAGTGGCTCTTCTGGAGGTTCATCAGTTAAAGTAGTGTTTCCCAATGCTGGTTCTGACCTGGACATTGTAGCCTTTTCATGACTCTCAGCTTACTTTATGTTGATTGTTGTGCATATGAATGTCAGACTAGTACCATTTAGGCCATATACTGACATTAGATATCTATACTGTTTGTCTACAGCATCAGCTGTACTTACCATATAGGAGCACTTTGTAGTTCCACAATTACAGACTGTAGTCCATCTGTTTCTCTGTATACTTTATACTAGGCAATGCTCAGGACGCCACAGGACCACCACAGAGCAGATATTAATTGGGTTGTGAATCATTTTTACCAATGCACCAATGGTGGTGGTGTGTTATTGTGTGTTGTGCTGGTACCAGTGGTTCGGACTCCACTGTATTAGACCCTCTAACCTTGTTGGTCTACCTTGTAGATGTAAAGTCAGAGATGATGGTTCATGTGTTGCTGAACCGTTTGTGTTCCTCTAGTGCAGGGGTATTTAATTAGAGTCCAGTACGGTCCAGTTAGAAGACGTTTCCTCAGACTAAGGTCCGGACCATCATCATCTTTAACTTGTGTTATGATTCAGTGGCGTATCCTGTATATTTAAGTTACCTAGTATCAGCATCTTATACCATCCGCTACTGAAAAACACATTTATTACAAATACCGTTCAGTATATTTCAGTATATTTACTGTTTAAATGCTGAACTGAAACAAGGGCTACTTTAAAAAAAAGACGAGAAAAGCTCCGCCGCTTAAACTAAACACAGTCAAAAGTAAATCATTCTCAATAGTTTATTGGTTTGGGAACGCATTGGACAACAACTGGGTCCGGATCCGGACCACGGTCCGCCTATTAGTGACCTCTGCTCTAGTGCTTCATCAGTGGTCACAGGACGCTGCCCACAGAACGCTGTTGGCTAGATGCATTGGCGTAGGAACCGGGGGGGACTGGGGAGATGTGTCCCACTGAGTATGAGTAATAAGTAGATTTGTCCCACCCAAAAATTAAACCACATAAAAAGCAGAAACTGTTTAAAAAAGTTTTATTTTAAAAGCGCATTTTGGTGTGGTGTGTGTGTATAATGTGTTGTTATGGTAACCGACTAGGAGGGTTTGGGTTAGCTAAAATTTTATTAACTTTAATCAGAAAGCACTCTGAAACGTAAAGTTACATTACAGTCTAAAAATAAAATATAACATTGCTCTCTAAAAATAAAATATAATAAATAAAATAAATAAATGAACTAATAATTAAAGTGCGGTATGTAATGTTCCAGACGGTGCTGTTTGGGACACAGCCTGTCTAACATTAATATATTTAATATATTTAATGTATTTTATTTATAATTTACTGTAATTTACTGTAATTCCACATATGTTGTTCTAGAAAGCTCTCTAAAACATAGTTACATTACTCTCTAAAAATAAAATATAATAAATAAAATAAATGAATGAACTAATAAATAAAGTGCGGTATGTAATCTTCCAGACGGTGCTGTTTGGGACACAGCCTGTCTAACATTAATATATTTAATATATTTAATGTTTTTTATTTATAATTTACTGTAATTCCACATATGTTGTTCTACGTCACTATACATACAGTGATTTACTACCTTACCTACAGTGGACTCAGCTTATAGGTAATATTTTAGGGGATAGGGTGGTCTTTGATTCATATTTGCAAATGTGCCCCCCCAATGTCAAACCCGCTCCTACGCCCTTGGCTAGATGTTTTGTTCATCACCACATTGGTGTCACTGCAGTGCTGAGAATGATCCACCACCCAACCATAACCTGTGGTGGTGCTGTTGGGTTCTAAAACTCCAACGCTGTCTTTGATGTTTTTATGGGTCATGTCCATAATTTTAACTCATATTTAATAGAATTTGGCAAAGTTCCCATCCCTAATACACTTAAATGACTTACTTACATTTCCCCTCTGTTCAAGCTGATTCATTCGATTCAAGTCGATTTTATTTTTACAAGACTCTTGTGTCAAAGCAGCTTTCCAGAAATTGTAGTGCCCTAATGAGTGTCGCCGAGGGCAGCAGGAGCAGGAAAGCTTATTAAGATCATGAGAAAAAAGGTTTGTGAGACTTTCTATTTGAGCATAGAGCGGCAAATCTTAGGAATCGAGGGGTCATTAACTTCATTGATGAAAACTTAAATATCATCTAATACCATGCTATTTTGGAATACCGCCCAGATCCGCGTCGCACCACGAGCCCTCCTGTTGGGCACATGGGTACGGAGAAAAACACGGGCAGCAGCGTGAAACGGCCGACAGAAAGAAATGAGCATGACATGCTGGGTCACGCTTTCGGGGGTCCCGTAACTCAGGCACATGAGGGTCTCTCGGAGTAGCCCTAAATCCTGGCCCGTTGGCTCCCTCACAAAGACGGCCATCCGTCACGCAGCGGACAGGAAATCAAAGAGCCTGGCTGAAGGCCTGAGAGCCAGCAGATGGATGAGCTGTCATCGCCCGCACCGCTGCCACTTTATTTAACGATACATTTAGAAATGTCACAGCACCGTCTGCACAGCCAACCACACACACACACACACTCCACATCGCCACACACAGCTTCATCACGTCTGGTGCACGAGTGCACGTATGTGTGTACAGTACTGTGCTAAAGTCAGAGACCACCCTTTTCTTATTTAATGCCCTCTATTTTATTTAATTCTTTATTCTGTTTTAGGGGATATTTATGAAGAGGTTAGATAAAAGATTGTTTATTTCCAGAAAGAGAGGACAGAATTAAAAAGTGATTGAAAGGTACAGAGAAAATGGAACATCAGAAAAAAGAGGTGCTACTGTCTCTGGGGTGGGACCCTCAAGGGTGCTTCCTAGTACTTATAGATAGGGAGCATAATTGGACTGTATTCCATTGAAATTAGGATGTTTACGTAATAACCAGACACTCTGTCTTGAGGCTTTTCATTGTATTATTCTGTTCAGAAATATAAAGTTATGAAATATGAAGTTTTTCTATAGATAATGAAAACACCAGCAGTTCTTTATGTCCTGTGAAAGTTTCATGATGAGTGGACCAATAGAAACGCTCCAAAAATCAATTCGAATATAGCCTGTTCGCATTAACTTGTACACTTTGTAACATTGTACACTTCTTTTCTTGCTGTCACAATGAAAAGGAAGACCAGTTCAGAGTATAAGCTTTATTCTTGAGGACACCGTGGTACAGATTTTTGGGAGGCGCTTTCGGAACCTGGTCTAAATGGTTTCTGCTCTCCAACTCTCCATGTTCTATCTGGCCCATGTGATCCAGCTGGCCAAGTCCCAATCTCCAGGGTTTGGACAGCTTCCTTGGGGGTTCCTATTGTAAATGATGGGATTCACTGAACCATAAACTTTATCTGTATAAACAAGTTTTACCCAATAGCCACAGTATGTAAGAAATATTTACAACAAAAGTATAGAAAGTCTTTGTAGATACTTAAGAGGGACTTCTTTTTCTTTGGACAGTATAAAATGCATGCATTTGTCTGGTAAAGAAAACTTATTTAATGTCTGAAGGTGGACTTCTATGCCGTTGTTGTACCTTGAAGGTAGATGTCTGCATAGGGGAGAATGCCTCCCCCCAAAAAAAATTGCCATGCATGTGTTTGAACTGTGGGAGGAAACCGGAGTACCAGAAGGAAACCCACTCAAGCACGCTCCACACAGAAGGAGATATAAATATATATATACCGTGTGTATATAAAAGCATAAATACAATACAAAGTAACATAAATATCTTATTCTGAAAGAAGTAGATCATTTGTCCCAGTCCCACTAGCAGTGTAGACCTTTATTCGTGCCCCCGCCCTCAGTCCCATACCAGAGTAAATTATTATAATTCTATATAGACCAAATTTTGACATGCTGTCCCGCTCCTGTACGCACTGGTTGACTGCCTGCTCTCGTGCATGACCCTGAAATTTAGTCCTGCACAATATATTGTGGTTGGACCTGCAGAGTTTCATCATGATACGCAAGGTTCTTGCCAATATACAGCCCTGATACCTGCTCTAATATTAGATACGACTCCTAAGGGCCCCTGCGTAATAGAATTTCAGACATTCTGTTATTGCGACCCTTAATGATCCGTTTAAACTCATCTACTCTAGAAGTTAATTGCGCGGCCCCAGTGAAAAAGGAGGCGGTGTGTACAGATGTATGCATGCTGTATGTTTCTGAGGGTGAAAGAGGGAGAGAAGCAGAGTGAGTGGCAGCCCCTCCTACAGCCCATTTGTGTTTCTGTGCACACACGATACACCATTACTGATAGCAGGTATGAATAAAACATGAGATGTGATGTACCTTCCTCTGTGCATGTATATTGTGTTGTCATTATACAACGCAGGTGAGCTGGAACACACTTTCTTCCTGCACACAGAGTGCAGCGGTTCACCACACGGCAGCTCCTAATGTCACGAACGCAGCGGCGGGGCGGGCGGTGCGCGTGTGCGGCTCCAGCTAATGAATCTCTTAGAGGAAAAGGAATGTTTGTGGGAAAAACTTGAAGAGCTTTTTAAAGTAAACTCAACCGTGCTGCGCGAAAGGCCGTCTCTCTCAGCCGCGCCGGCGCACATTTTATTCACGTCAACCACCGACCTGTTTCACTTCAAATTATTCTGTGTGCCGCTCGGCTCCCTCTGTCTCTCACTCGCCCGCACACAGCATTGTGGGAAATTCGGAGGTTGCTGGTTCAAGAATAGTCGCTTTTTTCAGCCTTCCAGTCTTCTCTCTCTTGTTCTTTCAGCTCTTTGAAGACGGATCCCCAGTTCAAGTGGGATAAAGGCTTTGAGTTTCATCTTCAAATCATATCGTACACTGAGTTGTCTGCTACCTTTACCTCACACTGACTGGCCATTTTAGCATTTTACACATACTGTTTAACTGATACTGACTTGGCCATCTGTTCCTGCCCAATTTATCCAACCCCCTCTACCATGTCCATCAATTTAAGTGGGCCAGTGTGGTGGTACCCAAGCGTGGTAGAATCTCTGGACCAGTTGGTCAGAAAGTGACCATTGAAGAAGGGCTTAAGTATGGTGTAATCCATCCATCATCTTCCACTTTATCCCGCTAGTCGGGGTCACGGGAAAAGCTGGAGCCAATGGACAGGTCCATGGACAGGCCGCCAGTCCATGGCATGGTCAACACACACTCACACCTACAGGCAATTTAGAGTGAGTGATCAAACTAACATGCATGTGTTTGGACTGTGGGAGAAAACCGGAGTACCCAGAGGAAACCCACTCAAGCACGGGGAGAACATACACACTCCACACAGAACAGCCCGGACCGGGAATCCAACCCGGATCATCTTGCTGTGAGGCAACAGTGCTAACTACTACACCACCGTACTAACCACTACACCACTGTACTGACCACTACACCACCACACTAACCACTACACCACAATACTAACCACTACACCACCGTACTAACCACTACACCACCGTACTGACCACTACACCACCATACTAACCACTACAACACCATACTAACCACTACACCACCGTACTAACCACTACACCACCGTACTAACCACTACACCACCGTACTAACCACCACACCACCATACTAACCACTACAACACCATACTGACCACTACACCACCATACTAACCACTACAACACCATACTGACCACTACACCACCATACTAACCACTACACCACCGTACTAACCACTACCCCACCATACTAACCACTACAACACCATACTAACCACTACACCACCGTACTAACCACTACACCACCGTACTAACCACTACACCACCGTACTAACCACCACACCACCATACTAACCACTACAACACCATACTGACCACTACACCACCGTACTAACCACTACACCACCATACTAACCACTACACCACCATACTAACCACTACACCACCGTACTAACCACTACACCACTACACCACCGTACTAACCACTACACCACCTTACTAACCACTACACCACCTTACTAACCACTACACCACCATACTAACCACTACAACACCATACTAACCACTACACCACCGTACTAACCACTACAACACCGTACTAACCACTACAACACCGTACTAACCACTACACCACCGTACTAACCACTACACCACCGTACTAACCACTACACCACTACACCACCGTACTAACCACTACACCACCGTACTAACCACTACACCACCTTACTTACCACTACACCACCATACTAACCACTTCACCACCGTACTAACCACTACACCACCATACTTACCGCTACACCACCGTGCCACTTGTGTGTGTGTGTGTGTGTGTGTGTGTATATATATATATATATAGTGTCTATATAAGAGCATACATACAATACAAATTAACATAAATATCTTATTGTGAAAGAAGTAGATCATATCATGAGCCCCAGTTTGAAGAACAAAGTGTAGCTCCCCTGTACGCCCCAGAGATTTTATTAATGTATTCAGTTCCTTCAGCAGTCAAAGCAGGTATTAGATGAGAACTGTAAATAATACTGGGTTGTTTCCACAAGGAGAAGCTTGGAAAGGGTTAAATAAACACACTGACGTATGTAAAATAACTTACTGTATTAATAACTGAATATATATATAAAAATGGATATCAGTACACTATATATATATATATAGATGCAAGGACAGTGGCAGACAGTGAACTGATATCCATTTTTAGTATATTTTATGTGTCCAATCTTGCCCTTATTCTTTTCCAGACACTGACTTTTGGTTTATGTGGATCATTTTGCAGGGATAGTCCTCCACACATCCAGAGTTCTGAGTAGTTCTTGGGTGTATCTTCTGTTTTTCACAATTTCAAGCAATCCCAAACACATTCTGTGATGAAGGTCTGGACTGCTGGTCAGTCCATTGTCCTCTGTATGTTTTCTAAACATGTGGAAGTAAAGCAAAATGTGCAAATGCTCTTCACCAGTTTTGGTGGTCAACAGTGTCTTGCCGAAGTTGTGAGACCAGTTTCAGGAATGAACAGATCAATTTTCTTTACGTGTGAACCTATATTTGTTCTCATCTTATATTTAATCTTGTCAAAAATATCTCCCATAAAATAAATGACTTATTTATTTGTTGTTTTGACTGGAAATTTAACTGCCAACTGATTTTACATCTACCAGGTAGGCGTGTCCAGTAGAGGGGACAGTGAGCGTACACGGTGTTTAAAAACACGGTTGTATCTGATCCATTTATAACTGCACGACAACATATCAGGGTCACTACAGTGCGGAGTAAAACCTAAAAATATCTTGAAAGCGGTAGTTCTATGGTGGTCCCTTTCTGAAAACTGTGCAGGAACAGATGGACAGTGTCTAATTTTAGAACTACAAAGGGCACCTGTGTGGTAGGTGGACCTGATAAAATGGCCAAAGACTGTTGATACAAGGTATCTCTGCATGTAAGAGCTGCAGGGGTGCAGTGACTGCTTTGACTGACACTTTTCTATGGTGGGTCAAGCTGTCGTAGGGGAAGGTCTGCTGACCTTGAACACCAGGATAGTTTAAAACCATCAAAATATCCAGTCAACAGTTCAAAAATATCAGGTATAAAAAATATCAGGTATAAAAGGACATAATTACTTCTAGAAACTTTTAAATCTGCAGCGAAGCTTCTTAGTAAATCCAGCATTTTAATTTTTATTTATTTATTCATTTATTTATTTATTTTCCCCCAAATAAATCACTTCTACTCCACACTCAGACACATACCCAATCACTAAGCAATATACATCATCTGAACAACAAAACAGTATGAAATTAAGCATAAAAAGGAATGAATGGCCAAATAGGAATGACTAAAAGTTTAAGTGACTGAAAAGTAGATTCCTTTACTCACTAATATACTAGAAGTAAAAAGAGTAGAAGTAAAATTATTGTATCATATTTTATTGAAGTACATGCACTTTGTGTATTTGTATACCCACTTCTGTCTAGAGCTGGAGGCAATTTTTTTTAGCTGATAACACTTAAGATGCCAAAACAATCAATTGGTAGCACAATAGTTTGGCAGCAAACCAAGGAATCTATTTAAAAACATGATTTACTCTACTAAAAAAGAAAACTACAGTTAAAACCACCAACTGTAACTCCACTGGATGCTAATGAGGACTTACTCAAGGTATTTCCTCCTCAGTGGACGATGTACCAACATGTTAACTGGATCTAGCTAACATCAAGTTAGCAATTAACTCACACTGCATGTGTCTTCTCAAACCTAAAGGTAGATTTCGGCAGGTATAGTCTGCCACAGCTGTCGCTCGGCTGTCACTGTTTCCTGCTGGGTTGAAACGTCAGCTTGTATATGTACATTTTGGGGCCATCATTATGGATGGAGAGCTGTTATAAAAGAGTCTAGCGGTGCGTCAGAAATCGCCCACTTCCATACTACACAGTAGGCGAAATCATTAGGCGAGCGTGGCTGGTGTGTCCGTATACTCAGTATTCATCTAGCAGTACGCTAGTGTTACTCGGATGACCTGCTAAATTGGTAGACATTATTAAGCATGCGACCGCAGCACACTGTGCTATCCCATGACCTACCTGGAGCTGCAGAGGGGTTTAAAGTGGAGGTAAAACCCGGCACAAAGCAGTACGTCGGCTGTGTGTGTAGCTACTGCTGGTGAACTGCTGCTAAAGAAGTTAGCGCTACTTACGTTTCTTCTGAGGTAAAAGATGATCAAGTTCCTGTTGGTTCGTCTTCTCAGACTTACAACTTGATACAAAAAGTATCTAGAACAATGTTTGTAAATGGATTTTTTAATAAATAGCATGACTTCTACAGCGATGGTCTGACGTCAAAGTCATCACAGGACTTTGGTAAGATGGCGGATGTAGGGATGTAGGGATGTAGGGCTTTCGAGGTAGTGTGGATACTACAGTACACACGCATACTGAGACTTTCTACTACTCTACAACTCATGCGGTACACACTAGGTTCAACTTAGTACCTTCTAACTTAGTAGGCGATTTCACACACACAGGGTTTGTCATTGAAGGACTAACAACAGTGTTTGAGGTTCACCGTATATGCCAGTTCTATGTACCAAACTCTTCTTAATATATTATGACCATATATATATATATATATATATATATATATATATATATATATATATATATATATATATATATATATATATATATATATTATTTTTTCATTTTATGGCATCTTTGATATAATAGTATTGATGACAATGTACAAAATTCAGAAAGGTCAGAGGCCCACAAGTATACTGTATTTATTCTACATTCACAGATAGCAGTATGTGATACAGTGCCAACACCCATAAAAGTGCACCTGTTTAAAATAATTTAATAATTTTTGGAGTCCAGTTTGAGGTGAATGTATTTTGTGCAGTAATATTAGTAGCTCAAGAACTCGGTTAACCCTTTGAGGTGCCAGTGTCCAGTATGGTAGCTAGTACAGTTCTAATTGGTAGTTGCTTCTTAGCAGCATTGGCCTTCTAGCACCAGAGCAAAACTCAGCATCTTTTTTTTACTACTCTTATGAACCTATTGGTGCTTTTTGGCCCAGTATGCTGAATGCTTAGATTGGTGAATTATGTGTGGTAGGTGACGAGGGTTCTGAAATCTACTAAGTCAGTAGGTACTAAATTGGCGGCTGTATATACTGCTCGAGCGGTAAAGTAGAAGCTATATCAGTATACGGGTGCTTAGTATCCACACAACCTTGGCCGCACTACATCTGCTATCCGACCAACGTCCTGTGACGCAGGACATCAGACCACCATTGTAAACATCCCGCTATTCATTTAAAAGCCCCATGTCTGAACCTATTGTCTGAATCCATACTTAGATGGTGTCGCCAACTTAAATTTGGCTCCTGATTCAGTAGCTCATCTGGTTAACGTTTGCATATTGCTTGATGTGTACTGAGTATTCGCACATACTAGCCATACTTGCCCACTCAGTAGACTCAGGTCATGTCTTAGGGGCCCACTGCACTGCAGCGCCTTGTATATTCACCGTAACACACCTGCTGTAACTCATCATGTGCTTGATGATGCTTTGGTGAAGCAGGTGAAGCACTAAACACTGCAGTGCTCCCAGCCTCAGCATTCAACCTCAGCATCTCTTAGCTACATCAGTTCCAATCATTAGCATTAAAGAGAGAGAGAGAGAGAGAGAGAGAGTCTAACATCTGTGGCTCAACAGTTCAGCCGCTCTCACTCTCTCTTGCACTCTCCTCTCTCTCTCTCTTTTTTTTTCTCTCTCTCCTCTCTTTTTTCTCTTTCTCTCACCTCCTCCCCTTCGCTTTCTGTCCATCCTGGGTAGTTGCCGTATCTGTAGACTCGGGGGGAAACTCTCTCAGCATATGCTCGCACTGCCAGCACTCCTGTCCCTGCAAATTGTGGCAAATCCAAGAAGCTGCAGAGAACAGTGCTATGCAGGGGGGGTGGGGGGCTGCGAATGCACCAGCCAGCAGCTTCAGTGCAGATGTACAGTGTAGCAGACATGCAGAGCTAGTTCTAAGGGAGGGGGCTGTTTTTCATGATGTAACCTCTTCTAAGGCCTGAGGCCATCATGCCCAAAGCCAGACATCAGCTAGAAAGGGGTACCGCAGCCCAGAACTGGTCTGTGAAGCAGTGGAGGCGCGTTCGCTGGTATGATATGGGCTCCAACCGAGACCATTCGATATGAAAAGATAATCTTGCAATGCTGAAAAAGTAATAGATCCTTTTTAAACAACAGTATATAATTGTGAGCCACACACATGCACCGTACTAAAGGGGTGGGCAGTGTTTCTTCTTACGGTGAGGTGAGTGTTGGTTCCATTATGAGGAGAGTTGTTTTGTTATAGGTGGAACAACTACCAGTACCCCCCAGCGCTCCACCCCCCACTGAGCAGTGCACATTCACATTGCGAGTACGTCTGGTGGAGAGTCGGGGGAACAACTATACAACCCTCCGGCCCCTGCTCACACTGTGTGATCAGTGGTACATACCCCCCCACTTATATATGTGTGTTATTGATCAGAAATCAATGACATAAAATTTTATGTGTGTATGTGTGTGATGTATAATTATATATATATATATATATATATATATATATATATATATGTATATATATATATATTTGTTTGGGTGTGTGTGTGTGTGTGTGTGTGTGTGTGTGTTTGTGCTCTACATGATCAGAGTGTTCTCTTTGAGCTTTGAGTGCATGTAGATTCCAATCATCTGAAAGAGAGACAAGCCTCCAGCCCCTCCGCTACACACACACAGGAAGCCCCCCCTGTCACAGCTATTAACTCCACACACACTGACAGACTGACTGCCATCGCTCTGGGCTCATCAGAAACTCTCTCTCTCTCTCTCTCTCCCTCCTCTCTCGCTTCTTTCTCTTGCTCTCTCTCACCCGCTCCCTCTCCTCCCTCTTGCTGTATCTCATCTCTGTATCTTTCTTTGCTTTTATTACAGCTTCCATTCTTTTCTTTATCTCTCTCTCTGTCCCGCCATCCCTCTCTTTCTCTCTCTCTCTCTCTCTCTCTGGCTCTCTCTGGGCTGTAAAGCTTATCATGCTGGGCCTATTCATCTGTCTGTTTGTTGTTAAAGCATGGGAAGGGTATCTGATATCTGATGCTTTAGCTTTCCAGGCGGACCCAGCTGGAGAACACACACACACACACACACACACACACACACACACACACACAATCACACAAAGCTGTGTTTGTGTGTGTGTTTTCCCCATAGGTTAATATTTAGATGCAGTTATCTATGTGCATGTGTCTGCTTTGCATTCCAATTAATGTTTTATTATGGTTGTGTGTGTGTGTATGCATGCATGTAAAAAGTCTGTATGTATATATATATATATATTTCAAACTTTTTTTTGTTCAGACTGCAGGCAAGTCAGAATTGTTTCTCAGATCTTCAGTGTTGCAGGTGATCTGATCGCAGTTGTCTTGGTGGTATCAGTATATCAGTATAAGGAGAGAGTGGAAATGCAGGAGAAATGGAGGTGCATCATCTTACCCACCCAACAATCGCTAACTGTTCTCTTCCAAATGACACAAACAGAAATCCTCCATCATAAGCACCAATCTTTTCACTCTTCTTCAATCCCAGCACTTTTAAATATAAATATAAATTGAACATAATATTCATAACTATGTTTGTATTAGTGTATAATAACCTAATACTTCAAATCATTGTGTTTTCATTTATCTTAGAATTAGAGCGGCTCATGTTTCAACAGAGGCTGACGTGTAGCATCACCATGTTTCTACAGACAAACTAAACACTGGCTTGTGTGCTTGTTCATGCTGGCAGCTGAAGTTGGTGCCACTAAAACTCTGCTGAAATTTCTTTTTCAAAAATATTACTAGTATTGCGAGGTTGAAGTCAGCTTCTTATTCGCCAGCAGCTTACATGGTGCTGACATTCAGCTTTTTATTTGCCAGCTTCATTTTGAAATCCCTGTTTCACCTTAAATAGTGCAGCTATTACATGTTGGCTCTGACATTCCGCTTTATATTTGTCAGCTTCTTGTTAAATTTTTTTTGCCACCTTAAATAGTGTAGTTTTTAAATTTTGCCACTGACATTTAACTTCTTATTCACCAGATTCTTGTTCTACCTTAAATGATAAGGGAGCAGAATGGTGGGTAGGGAGGGGACAGAAGGGTGGTTAGGGAGGGGACAGAAGGGTGGAAAGTGAGGGGGCGGAAGGGTGAGTGGAGAGTGAATGAAAGGTGGGTAAGCTGGGAGTGGATGGGTGGGTAAGCTGGGAGTGGAAGGGTGGGTAAGCTGGGAGTGGATGGGTGGGTAAGCTGGGAGTGGATGGGTGGGTAAGCTGGGAGTGGATGGGTGGGTAGGCAGGGAGTGGATGGGTGGGTAGGCAAGGAGTGGATGGGTGGGTAGGCAGGGAGTGGATGGGTGAGTAAGCTGGGAGTGGATGGGTGGGTAAGCAGGGAGTGGATGGTAAGGGATCAGAAGGGTGGATAGGTAGGAGACAGAAGGGTGGGTAGGGAGGGGACAGAAGGGTGGGTAGGGAGGTGACAGAAGGGTGGGGTAGGGAGGTGACAGAAGGGTGGGTAGGGAGGGGACAGAAGGGTGGGTGGGTAGGGAGGGGACAGAAGGGTGGGTAGGGAGGGGACAGAAGGCTTGGTAGGGAGGGGACAGAAGGGTGGAAAGTGAGGGGGCGGAGGGGTGAAAAGTGAGGGGGCGGAAGGGTGAGTGGAGAGTGAATGAAAGGTGGGTAAGCTGGGAGTGGATGGGTGGGTAAGCAGGGAGTGGATGGGTGGGTAAGCAGGGAGTGGATGGGTGGGTAAGCTGGGAGTGGATGGGTGGGTAAGCTGGGAGTGGATGGGTGGGTAAGCCGGGAGTGGATGGGTGGGTAAGCCGGAAGTGGATGGGTGGGTAAGCAGGGAGTGGATGGGTGGGTAAGCAGGGAGTGGATGGGTGGGTAAGCAGGGAGTGAATGGGTGGGTAAGCAGGGAGTGGATGGGACAGTTTTGGTGGTCTATCAGATTTGAATCATTTTTGGAACTCTCTGGAACTCCCATTCTCTTTTTGCTTATGCAGCGGGATTATCTTACGTCTAATCTTCACTGAAACATCTCCGGAGAAAATGAATAACCGAATTAAATAACGAAGGGTGGTCTCCTATTTTTGTACTGTATGTGTGTTTTGGCTGAAGTGAAATGAGAAAAGACAAATGGAGGGTTCTCAATGGAGCTAAAAGGCCTTTAATGCTCTTATCTAAATTCTAAGTGCCGGAGGATTTACAGAGGAACATTGTGGAGAGTTTTGTACTGTCATAGTCAAGGGGAGAGAGAGAGGGAGTAAGAGAGAGATAGGTGACCTTCAGCTGGTCCTGCAGCCTCTCTCTCGCCTTTACCATAATGATGTCTGGTGGGGTTTCTCTCTTTCCTCTTCAATAAGACGCCCCCATCAATGGTGAGGTTAAAACAATTTTAATAGCCTTCTCACAAAAGCCTGTGGCTGGAAAATGCCATCACAGTTTTGTTCAGGGATAGAACAGGCACGTGCTACGTGGCCACTCAGCCGTGTACACTGGTAACAGCTCTTTATGCTTGTTATGCACTTTATGCTCTTTATGGTTATTACCTCAACACATGCTATCATCTCACACTCTACAGCCCACGTGCCCATGTTACTGGACCACATTAACCCTGAGAAGCTGCATTTATTCTCGACATTAATCAAAGCATGCTGTGAATTTATATTCATTATTAATCACTTGTAGCTCGTTGAAACAAGTGAATGAAATACGTGCAAAGTGCAAATTGTGAACAGCCCATTCATAACACGTTGTTGTTTGTAAGGGCTATTTTATTATATTTTGAATTTTAATGAAAGGTTAAGCAGGAAAAAATCCATACTTCACATTTTTGTCTCTAATTGACATTGAAATATGTAGAAATGCAGAATGCTGTGTACATATATATGAAATTACGTTAGGTTGTCTGCCAAATGGGTTACACTGCTGCACTCCTAACACTACCTTCACCTACCTGTGTACATGTAAACTGTAACACTACCTTCACCTACCTGTGTACAGGTAAACTGTGACACTACCTTCACCTACCTGTGTACAGGTAAACTGTAACACTACCTTCACCTACCTGTGTACAGGTAAACTGTAACACTACCTTCACCTACCTGTGTACATGTAAACTGTAACACTACCATCACCTACCTGTGTACATGTAAACTGTAACACTACCTTCACCTACCTGTGTACATGTAAACTGTAACACTACCTTCACCTACCTGTGTACATGTAAACTGTAACACTACCTTCACCTACCTGTGTACATGTAAACTGTAACACTACCTTCACCTACCTGTGTACATGTAAACTGTAACACTACCTTCACCTACCTGTGTACATGTAAACTGTAACACTACCTTCACCTACTGTAAGAGTCACTGTAAGTGACTCTGGATGTCAGCGTATGTCACTCCTGCATAAACAGGTTGGCCTTTCTAAAATCTGTTAGCAGCCTGAATGGCGCTACTTGTTTTATTGCCCAACGTAAAACAAAAGATGTAAAACTCGTCCATGCTGTCATGAGTATTCGTGGCTGTGTCTCTTAGAAAACCTCAGAAAGTAAAGAGGAAATCTTATTGACTCAGCAGATTCCGCCTCGTGCTGTGACTGGCAGCACAGAACTCTGGCAAATCTGCTTCCCTGAGTTTCTCAGCTATCTGTCGAAGTGCACCTGTACACATCAGCTCATCTTCCCTCCCGGTGTGGAGAGAAAGTGGAGTCGAGTAGCTTAAACCTACGTTCAAGGAATTAATACTGACTTAATACTGAATTAATACTGACTAACACGGCCTGTCGGTTCCCTAGCCTATCCTAGGGGCCATTTTCGTGCAAGTTAAGAATGTTAGAGGAATCAGGTCAGCATCCAGCAGAGGTTAGGAGAAGCCTGGCACTCATTCCTTTACTAACATGAAGGAAAATTTGAATAAAGCTGGTTATAACGCAAGAAAATACCTTCTCTAAATCTTAGCTGTTACAATGGCATGTACTGCATCCACAAGACGCTGCCCTGAGGTTGAGAAGGTTAATCTTTGTTTTGGTCCATATATTTGTCTGAAAAGTGAAAGGCAAAACTTTTAGTGAACTAAATTTTAATACAGGCCCACCAGGTACTGTAGTCACCACCTACGAGAGGTTTGCATAACTTTAGATTTTTTAAGGTCGACTGATGGACGTTGAATAATCACTGATGCTGGTCAGAAACCAGAGCAGGAAAAGAAATTCTCTGCAATGAGTGGCTTTGAAAGGCTGAGACAGACCCAAACTCCACAGGGAAGCAGAGGTGCGGATCCTGGAATCTTGTGAATTTGTATTTTGCTTAGAAGCCCCCTAGATGGCCTTGTGAAGATGCTCATCTGAGGTCCGGAGAGCCAGAGAAGATCTGAGCGCCATAACTCTGCAGGATTATGACCGGAGATAGCAACATCCAATATCTGATCTCTGAAGTGCTGTAGAGCAGAGAATGAAGCCAAACTCAACAGGTCAGTAGAGCATGATGTGTCCTTTCCAGCAAGCCCTGGATAGGATCCACGAAGTCAGCGACTAGTCGACAGCAAGCGCAGAGTGTCACTGTTGAGTTGTGTCGAGTCTGTCGGCAGGGCAGTCGAGGGCCGGAGGTTGGGGAGCCAGCCTTGTATTTGCAAGGGCTCCGGTTCAATCCCTTAAACTGACAGGACACGATGGAAAGTATCCTTGAGAAAGGCACCTAACCTTCCACTACTCCTCCTCCAGGCAGGTGTGCTCCCTGCCCCCTAGTGTATGTGTTCACTAGTGTGTATGTGTGTGTGTGTTTGTGGGTGTTTTACTGCATAAATGTGCAAACCCAAGTGGCCAATAGTTAATTCTGTGCTACTGGTGGTTGTTCAGGTGGGTGTTGTTGTTTCTATAGACGGCTCTGCAAGCCTTAATCAGGTTTAGGCTGATCTGTTTCCCAAGCATCAGCAGTCACCCTCAAGATCATCATCATCTGCTGCACTCTGCTACCTGTGCATTCAGGGAAGGCCTAACGCTGGAACACCAGAAGACAGAGTTAGAGAGATGAAGGTAAAAAAAAAAGAAAGAGGGCCGGAGAGAGAATGATGAGAGAGAGAGAGGGAGAACGTAAAATCTGATGAATAGCAATAAGCTTTGCGGCTCTGCAATCTGTCCTGGATAGGATCCACGAAATCAGCGCGGAGTGTCACTGTTGAGTCGAGTCTGTCGCCGGGGCAGTCGTGGGCTGGAGGTTGGGGAGCCAGCCTTGTATTTGCAAGGGCTCCGGTTCAATTGCTTACACTGACAGGACACAATGAAAAGTATCCTTAAGCAAGGCACCTAACCTCCCACTGCTCCTTCACTGGCTGTGAATAGGACCGCCTACTGCTCCAGGCAAGTGTGCTCCCTGCCCCTAGTGTGTGTGTTCACTAGTGTGTGTGTGTGTATGTGGTTGTTTCACTGCACAAATGTGCAAACCCAAGTGGCCAATAGTTAATTCTGTGCTACTGGTGGTTGTTCAGCTGGGTGTTGTTGTTTCCATAGACGGCTCTGCAAGCCTTAATCAGGCTCAGGGTGAACTGTTTCCCAAGCATCAGCAGTCATCCTCAAGATCATCATCATCTGCTGCACTCTGCTACCTTTGCATTTAGGGATGGGCTCACGCTACCACCAAAAGACAGAGTTAGAGAGATGGAGGTAAAAAAGAAAGAGGGCCGGAGAGAGAATGATGAGAGAGAGGGGGGGAACGTAAAATCTGATGAATAGCAATAAGCTTTGCGGCTCTGCAATCAGCAACTGCTTAAGAGAGGAATGAGGAGTGACGCATGGCGCCCAGCGTGTGAATAGACACAGTGATTTTGTCCGTTCAGAGGAGATTTCTGACACCCACTCGTCTCTGCTTTGCATTCAGGCGCAGGTTGATTAAAGCTATTAGAATACACAGGGTCACGCTTCCGGGCCGAGGCCCGCCGCGCAACACCAGCTCCTTCTGTCTCTCTTTCCGTCTGAGAGAGGGATCTGATTGGGACTTTATTCACACTGATCAGCCTGAATTATGGTGCCCTTGAGTGTGGCGTCCTCCGAAAGCCAATCTGGGAAGTAGGAGTTTTTTTGGTGATTCATCGCCGCTCTCCACACTTCTATTACAGATATAAAAATCTCCTTTCATCACACCTCTGTTGGCCCTTCAACCACTATCAGAGAAGATTAATTAGTGCTGTAAATCAGCTTTTTATCGCCGGCTTTAATGGCCGGACCTTAGAGAGATACCCAGGCCCACTCATCCTCAGCACGGAGGAAGGGGACAGAGGGAATGAAGTTTCAAAGGAGAGGCTTTTTAATTTGCCGTTGAATTACAGCTGTGTTGTGAGCAGAGATGATACCCAGTTGGACAGACCTTCACGCGCATTCCTCCGTCTTCACTTCCTCTGACTTTCAGTAACTTCAGGCTCCCTGTCTCTCTCTTTCTCTCTCTCTCAATCCCGTGCGTGGTTTTTTGCTGGTTACTTGATTAGAAATCTGAAGGCTGTGAGGCTAAAAGTGTCCAAAACACCCTGACAAACGTTTTAGAGTCTTGAGGGATCGCAGAGAGGTTGCGCTCTTTCTAGTCCTCTTCTGAAATGAATGGCTCAGACAGAAAGCAAACGACTCCAATGGCAACCACTTATTATAGAAACTACACTCTAAAACTCTGCGCACTTGGGCAAATGCATGTCCATTTCAACTTCAGCTACAGTTCAGTTTGATTTATACAACAGACATTGGGCCAAAATTGCTTTCCAGAAATGATGGTCCAGCTGCCTAATGATCAGAAAATGGCAGGAAAAGCTCCTTAAGAAAAAAACAGTGAAAGGAATTAAGGAAAGGAAAAACATTTCTAAGATCATGAGGAAGAAATGCTGAGAAGAAGCAGGACTTAATAGAAAAACAGAAGTATTAGAAGCGCTCTTAGATCATGAAGAAGTAATACTGTGAGAAACCAATACTCGTTAGGTGAAACTCCCCAAGACCATGAAGAAGAACCACTGGGAGGAACCAAAACTCGAAATAACAAAACTCCAGGAGGATGAGAAGAAACACATTAAGAGAAACAGAGACTCAGAAGGTCTAAGATCATGAGGAAGAAGTACTGAGAAGATGCAGGACTCAATAGAAAAACAGGGGTATAAGAAGCAGTCTTAGATCATGAAGAAGGAATACTGAGAGAAACAAATACTCGTTACGAGAAACTCCCCAAGACCATGAAGAAGAACCACTGAGAGGAACCAAAACTCAAAAGAACAAAACTCCAGGAGGATGAGAAGAAACACATTGAGAGAAACTGAGATTCAGAAGGTCTAAGATCATGAGGAAGAAGTACTGAGAAGAACCAGGACTCAATAGTAAAACAGGGGTATTAGAAGCAGTCTTAGATTATGAAGAAGGAATATTGGGACAAACCAATACTCATTAGGAGAGACTCCCCAAGACCATGAAGAAGAACCACTGAGAGAAACCAAGACTCAAAAGAACAAAACACTCAGAGGAACTGAGACTGAAACCCTTCAAGATCATAAAGATGAAACACTGAAAAGATCCAAGACTCAGAAGAAGAAAACTCTCTAAGAACATGAAGAAACACTGAGGAACCAATACTTAAAAAGAGAAACTAATGCTGGTCTATAACATCTACCGTCCTGCAGATTCTAACTACACTCTGCCACACCTGTACTATGTGGTTAACTTCAGATGTCTGTGATTGGCTGGATCAAGATGCATTAGTGTGAGGGAAAGCATGTTAGATGCAGGTCAGTACGGAACTCTGCAATGATGGTCCAGCTGCCTAATGATCAGAACGTGGCAGGAACAAGCAAGAGGGGAAAAGTGAGAGGAGCCAAGACTCAAAAACTCTCTAAAGAGCACAAGGAAGAAACATTGAGATAAACCAATACTCAAAAAGAGAAACTATCTAAGAGCATAAGGAAGAAAAACTGAGGAGCCATGGCTCAAAGAAAGAAACTGCTCTAGATCATTAGGATGAAGTACAGAGAGGAACAATACTACATAGAAAAAACTCTCCAGGAAAATGAAGAAACACTGAGAGGAACCAAGACTCAATAGGAGAATCATCATTAGCCTCTGAGGGAGAAAGCAAAATTCTAAAGGAGAAACTCTCGAAGAACATAAGAAGAAACCACCAAAAGGGACCAACGTGGAAACTGTCTTAGATCATGAGAAAGAAATGCTGAGAAAGCACAAGACTCAATAGAAGAAACATTCTAAGAGCATGACAAAGAACCACTGAGGAACCAAACCTTCAAAGGAAAAACTATTAGATCGAAAAGAAGAAACACAGAGATGAACAAATGCTCAGAAAGAGAAACCCTCTAACACCATGGATACCAATGCTGGTCCTGGAGATCTACCTTCCTGCAGATCCTGAAGACTGAAATGTAACTCAAAAACTCTCTAGGAACACAAGGAAGAAACACTGAGATATACCAAGACTGAACAGAATAAACTCCCGAGGACCATGAGGAAGAACCGCTGAGATATACCAAGACTGAAGAAGAGCAAAGCTCTAAGAAAGTGGTCACCAGTGCTGGTCCTGAAGATCAACCTTCCTGCAGATTCTAACTCCAACCTGCCACACCTGTTCTTTGTAATTAGCTTGTTTAGCAGTCTGTGATTGTCTGGATTAGACAAGTTAGAGTAAGGAAAGGAGATGCAGGTTGTAAGTACACTCTCCAAGAAGGTGGATTTCTAGAAAGAGGGTTGAAGATCACTACTCTGAGATTATAAAGAAGGAACATGGAGGAGATGTTGGTTTGCACAGTGTTTTGCAACAAAATCACACACAAAATTCAGAGTAACACATGAGAACACATCAGTAAATGGGATAATATCCAGCATAGACTTAATAAGGCCAAGATGAGCTTTTAACACATTAAGTGCAAATTAGACACTGATACTGTATGGGCTAAAATGCAGGAGGCACCATAGAAACCAAATTAAGCTTCCTAATTAAAGAAGGAGGGGGAAAGTCTCTAGTCATTTTGCGGCTACACTGAGGAGCTCTGAAGTGGCACCCTGAGGGCGTCAATTCCAACTGTCCTAGTAGGAGAAGGCCACACTGGTCAAGGACAGGGTTTACTTTTGTAAACAGCCACCTTTTTAGATTTCAGTCAGCTTTGTCTGCCGAACTCAGGGGATCTTACTGGCTAATGTTATAACCCAGTAGAGTTTTAAACAGATTCCAACAAGTGAGCCAAAACAAGTCAGTGGTGCAGCCGTCAATTCTCTTGTTACACAATGAAAATGGTAGGCATAACAATGCAGTTGATTATATAATTATGGTTGCTCATTGCAAACCGATGCGCAACTATATCGTTATTCATTGTTTGCCTTCTGCCAGATCTTCGCAGTGTAACTCGTCCCACAGTTTTCGTAATATCAACACCGTTCCAACTCCAGATTGTCCGGTATGGTTGTGTGATTCGGGATTGTATAAAGCTTTTTGATCGGATGCATGGATTCTGGAAAACAAAAAACTGAAAAAGCACAAGACTCAATAGAAGAAACATTCTAACAGTATGACAAAGAACCACTGAGGAACCAAATCTTAAAAGGAAAAACTCTATTGGATCCAAAGGAAGAAACACAGAGATTAACAATACTCAGAAAGAGACACCCTCTAAGACCAAGGTTACCAATGCTGGTCCTGGAGATCTACCTTCCTGCAGATCCTGAAGACTCAAATGGAACTCAAAAACTCTCTAGGAACACAAGGAAGAAACACTGAGATATACCAAGACTGAACAGGACAGACTTCCCAGGACCATGAGGAAGAACCGCTGAAGAGCCAATACTCAAAAGGAGCAACGCTCTAAGACAGTGGTCAGCAATGCTGGTCCTGGAGAACTTTTTTTCAGATTGTGACTCCACACCTGTCCTATATAATTAGATGCCAAATCGTCGCGACGTAAGTTGCAACCTCTAATAGATCCCCAAACTCTAATCCAAAGACATACCCACTCACACTCCTGTATTTGTTGTTTACGCACAACCATATATAAACTTTTCTAGCTTTATATATCATCATCTTTTGTTGATTTGTTGACAGCTGACCTTTATATCATGTGAAAGTTTAATGATGAATGGACCAATAGAAATGCTCCAAAATCACTTGTGATAAAACCCTTTTAACATTAACTTACACTTAAGTAAAGAAGGTTTTTGTGCTCTTCTGTAAAGTTACTGTTTTGGGGGTATATGTTTGTTTTTTTGGACAGCGATAATGTTACATCTAAGTAAATATGTAATATTTGTTAAATATATCAACTTGACAAAAGTAACATAGTTTTTATGGGTCTACAAAACTTTGCAATGCACACTAAATAGCTAGCAGAAGTAAACCAGACATTGCTAATCTAGCACTGTATCTAGTACACTCACCATTCGCAAGACTTGTTCCCCAATGGATTTTTTCTGTTTTAGTCTAAGAAAAATCTAGAGAGAAAACTAACGAAATGAAAGCTAACCAAGCAGTCCATCTATCCAACAGTATGTCAATCATCAATCCATCCATCCATAAGTTTGTTCATTCATTTGTTCATCCTTCTGTCTGACCTTTTGTTTGTTTGTTACAACCAGCCACAACAGCGTTCCCAAGATGCACATCCAGCAATGAACTGAATAAGAACCTTACCTTCTTTAATATGTGGTTACAATTGCAAGAAACAGTAAGTGAAACCTTTGTAATTACCTGCCGTAATTACTAATCAAATTGGGTCTGATCATCATCTAACTCACCATTATAGCCAAACACAATCTAACTATACCAATAACACACAAGCACTTGTAATTTATGTCTTGTATTGAGTACATGAGTGAACATCCATCATGCAGGCTAGAGAAGGTTAATAAAAAAAGTAAGACCACACCAGCACCAGAGGCAACCCTGAAGTGATCCTGAGGTGAGAAAGAATCCAAGTTTAGACTCTACAAACTGCAAAAAACTTTGTTCATGTGTCCACAATTTGAAAAGCCGTGAACAAGAATGGTGCTCATGAAAAGACACCACAAAGGAATCCGCTACTGTTCATCAGAACCTTTGCAACCCAAGTCAGATTTGACGAAGACCACCTGAATGTTCATCAGTGCTTCCAGGAAGATGTTCCATGGACAGTTGAGACAAAAGTTGTGCTGCACACCAACACCAAAGTTCACTGCACACCAACACCAAATCCTCATCTCATCTATGAAGCATGATGGCGGGAGCTTCATGGTTTAGGGCTGCTTTGTTGCCTCAGGGCCTGAATGCCTTCTGACAATCAGGAGGTCAATGAATTCAAAGATGTATCAAAACAGGTTTGAAAGAGAATGTGAGGGCAAGCTGCTCATAACCTCAACCTGAAGAGACATTCGGTGATGCAATAAGTGTGCTGTATTAGCTAAAAATGGTTGAAAAATAAGGAGGTCTGTGATTTCAGTACTTACCTCAACCCTATTGGGATGCTGTGGTATAACCTGAAATGGGCTATGAAAGCAAGACATCTCAGAAATATAGACGAAGTGAAACATTTGCAGGGAGCAATGATCCATAATTTGTCCTTAATGTTGTGCAAATCTTATTTGCAGCTACAGGAAACATCTGGTGGAGGTGATTCCTGATGAAAAAAGATCTACAGGTTATTAAATTCGGGAGTTCATTTACTTTTTCTAGCTTTCACTATGGATGTTACTCAGTGTGTGTCTCAAAACCCAGTGAGGATCTACATAGGCAGCATTTTACGTCATAGTATGCGCTCCTGACATGTAGGCTGTCCCAATTCTTACATATCTTAAACATGCTGTCTACTGAGGAACCTAATTTTGACCCGATTTTAAAGAAGCATCGAACGCTTCCTCAGCCGCTAAGGCAATCCCATGATGCAACACAGGCAAATCTACAAGCAGTGATGTGGTTTTAAAATGTGAGTTATTTTGATTCTCTTTTAATGTGTTTCTGGTCATATAATCACACAAAAACGTATTTTATTAACAACTCTGTAACGAGTCCTTCACCATTTAGCAGTTTTATACTTGAGCCATTAGCATTTATGCTGGCGGATTTTTAAGCCCTGGGCTGTTGTTTTGGATGCCGGCTAGTAGCTTAGCAACCAGATAAACCACAGGTCGCGTGCTGCAGTGGGCGGGAACAAGCCGTGAAGCAGTCTCTCTCTAACTAGAGCGTATCAGTAATCTGTTTTATGAGGAGAGATGAGGAGAGAATGCTGCTACTTACACAGCTGCTACCTAGACAGCCTACTTAGACACTCACTAGGTTTTGAGACACACCCTCAATGTGCTCAACAAGGCAACAATTATGATCAGACCCCATTTTATCAGTGATCAATGCAGAACCTCCAGGTTTCAAAGCATTCTCATACTTTGTATATAAATGTATATAATAGCTGGATAATGTTTTAGTGTGTGGACACCTACATACACTATATTGCCAAAAGTATTCGCTCATCTACCTTCACACATACACATCCCATTCTTAATCCATAGGCTTTAATACGATGTCGGCCCACCCTTTGCAAATATAACAGATTTGGCTCTTCTGGGAAGGCTCTCCCCACGGTTTAGGAGTGTGTTTATGGGAATCGTTCTTCCAGAAGCTCATGTGTGAGGTCTGATGTTGGACGAGAAGGCCTGGCTTACAGTCTCCGCTCTAATTCCTCTCAAAGGTGTTCTATCAGGTTGAGGTCAGGACTCTTCCAGTCCAGTCAAGTTCTTCCACACCAAACTCGCTCATCCATGTCTTTCTGGAGCAGCTTTGCGCACTGGTCATGTTAGAACAGGAAGGTGCCGTCCCCAAACTGTTCACACAAAGCTGGGAGCATGAAATTGTTAAAAATCTCTTGTTCTGCTAAAGCATTAAGAGTTCCTTTCACTGGAACTAAAGGGCCGAGCCCAATTATTTGGATGGGTGCCTGAATACTTTTGGTACAGATGTACAGATATATAAGTTCTCCCTAAGTGGCATAGCAGGCTTTGAGGGCTGAAGTGAGAGATGTAAATCATGTGAATATTTGAAACACACCCAGACTGTTCACAGACGTCTGATTAGCATTAGACTGCTACATGCTTAGTGTTCTCCTCCCAGCATGTTGAGGCATGATTGACAGAAGAGCCAGAAGATCATGCATTCCTCAGAAAAAGGATGTGTAACCTTCTTCTTCACATACCAGCAATACTGTGTGAGGTTCAAGGATTAGAACTTCAAACATCAGGATTACAAGCAGCATGGAGATAACTAAATTGGATTAAAAGCTAAATACATTCAAAACAGCGATTCGGCATTAGACGTCTGTCCAAAGAAAAGGTTCCTGTGTTGAAAAATCTGAGAGCCATGGCCTTATCTCTCCACAGCAAATGCACTGCAAGCGTCGCTTGAGATATTGACATATACAACCTGTAACAGCCTGTGTTTAATGGTTTTATGGTGTCACAGATTATTGCCGGAGGGCTCACAAACAACAATTTATAGTCACAGAATAAGATAACTTACTTGTCCCGCTGTATTGTTGCTGTGCCCGGTAGATTTTATCATTGCATTTGAGACCCTTTCTGTTGTGTGCGGTGAGTCACTCTTTAATTTTGTTCTTTGCCTTGGGTGTTGTCTCTGCATTAGGACTGTGCAATGTATTGCTAGTTAAGCAATATTGCAATATTAGTCTCTGTGATTTGAGCTCAGGAAAAAAGGCCTCAATGCGATGCAGCCAGAGCAAATGAGTACTCAGATACATTTCCACACAGTCCTTAGTGAAGTCCTCATGATGTGCGGTTTGTGTTGTTTTTAAAACGATTTCACCTGAGGGGGTTTTTCCACATTGGTAACGTCCTTGCCTCAGGTTGATTCAGTTATGGCCAATGAGGGATCCACTATTACAGAGAATGATGGAAAGAATATTCAGCTCTAGAGCAGGTTTGGGCAAAAAGACTTTATTACATTGTTATGCATTGGCGGAAAAATGCATGGCTGCATCCCAGTACAAGAATCAGACAGAAAACATTGATAAATAATATGCAGCAAATTGTAGACTTATTTTTGGTTACAAATTAAAATATATGGTGTATTGGTTTTATTTACTAAATCCCACTATGGTTAATGTGGTTCCATCAAGTAACACATGATAGGATTAACATAATATATTTACTATTGTTGACTCAGGACCATCATTACCTTGTTGATCCTAAATAGATTTATTTATGTTGATTCTGGGTAAAGTTACTAATGTTGACCTATGACAAATTACCATATTGATCCTGCATATATTCATTTATGTTGACCCAAGACCAACATCGCCATGATGATTATAAATAGATTTACTAATGCCAATTTAGACCCATCATCACCATGTTGATTCTGGGCAAAGTTACTATTGTTGACCCATGACCATCATCACCATATTGATCCTGGATAGATTTATTTATGTTGACCCAAAACCAACATCAACATGATCATCATAAATAGATTTACTAATGCTGACCTATGACCATCATCACCATATTGATCCTGGATATATTTATTTATGTTGACACAAGACCAACATCACTATGATCATCATAAATAGATTTACTAATGTCAATTCAGGGCCTTCATCACCATGTTGATTCTGGACAAAGTTACTAATGTTGACCCATGACCATCATTAACATGTTCCATCATAGGCCTAAAGATCCTAGAAAGATTTACTCATTATTCAGAACCATCATCACCATGTTGAACCTGGAAAGATTTATGCTGATCCATCATTATTGTGTTGATCCTAGATAAATGTACTAATATTGATCCACAACCATCATCACCATATTGATCCTGGATAGATTTATTGATGTCGACCCAAGACCAACATCAACATGATCATCATAAATAGATTTACTAATGCTGACCTATGACCATCATCACCATATTGATCCAGGATAGATTTATTTATATTGACCCAAGACCAACATCACTATGATCATCATAAATAGATTTACTAATGTCAATTCAGGGCCATCATCACCATGTTGATTCTGGGCAAAATTACTGATGTTGACCCATGACCATCATTACCATACTGATCCTGGATAGATTTATTTATGTCGACCCAAGACCAACATCACCATGATGATTATAAATAGATTTACTAATGTCAATGCAGGGCCATCATCACCATGTTGATTTTGGGTAAAGTTACTTATGTTGACCCATGACCATCATCAACATGTTCCATCATAGGCCTAAAGATCCTAGAAAGATTTACTCATTATTCAGAACCATCATCACCATGTTGAACCTGGAAAGATTTATGCCGATCCATCATTACCGTGTTGATCCTAGATAAATGTACTAATATTGATCCACAACTATCATCACCATGTTGAATCCTGAATAGCATTACCAATGTTGAATCAGGACCATCATCACCATGTTGAACCTGGAAAGATTTATGTTGATCCATCATTACAGCATTGATCCGTCTTTACCATGTAGATCCTGGATTAATGTACGAATATTGATCCACAGCCAACCTCATGATGTTGAACCTGAATAGATTTACTAACATCAAGTCAGGGCCATCATCATGTTGATCCTGGATAGATTTATTTATGTTGACTCATGACCATCATTATCACGTTGATGTTCAATACAGTAGATTTACAAATGTTGATTCAGGTTCATCAACAATCTGTTGATTCTGGATAGAATATATAGTTTTTTCCACAAACATCTAAAATAGATTAGCTAATGTTGATTCCAGGCTGTCATCACCAAGTTGATTTTATTTACTTATACTGACCCACAACCATCATCACCATGTTGATCCGGGAAAGTGTCGTAACTTCGTTTTTGCCGTCAGAATGAAGAGGAAGACCAGTTCAAAGTTAAAGCATTAATTCTTAGGACTGCAGTACCGACGTTTCTCTGAGCTCTCAAACCCTGGTCTCAGCTGCATTGTCTTTTATAGGCCAGCCTTCCTGCTCCTTCGGACCCTTATAGTACACCTGGCCAAGTCGTTATCTCTTGGGCTTGGATCTTGTTCTTGGATAGAAGTTCCCTAGATAATGTTGCAGGGTCTTGTTCTCGGGGCTGGAATTGCCTGTCATAAAACCCCAAATGACGGTGGTCTCAAAGCCATGACCTTCCCACGAGCTCTGCAGCATTCAGTGGACCCATCTGTAAAGATATGCATTTTCCAGATGCTATGGAATATAAAAAATTCAGACTTATTGATGTTGATTAAGAACCATCATAATTCCATGTTGATACTGGAATTATTTATTCATGTAAATCCATGACCATTATTGCTGTGATGATTCTGGATGTTCTGAAATTATTAATACTAACCCACCGCCATCATCACCATATTGATCCTGAATATTTATTTACTAACGTGAATCAGAACAGTCATCACCATGTTGATAATGGACAGATGTACCATTGTTGATCCATTGCCATGTTAATTTTAGCTAGATGTTGATTCTGGACCATCATAGACACATTTGATATCTAGACTAGCAGTCTCAACAAGTCTATGAGGAGCCTGAAAAAACATTAGTTAGTCTATCCAGAGTCAGCATGATGATGTTAGTCCTAGGTTAACATGTATAAACATCAAAAAGTGTGGAATACTCTGTCCTGGATTAGTTAGTATTATTACTATTACTATTATTATTAATGTAATAATGTGCTAACACTAAATAAGAGCACTCAGAGTCATCATTTAAATAATTCATGAAAGTAGTAGAGCAGCAAATTTTTCACTGCTTCAAGGAGTTTTTTTAAAGAACTGCAATGAGCCATGCAGTACTGCACATTACGGAGTGACTGTTTAAATGGCTGTGCTAATGTTAGAGAGCTGCACATACAAACTACCACAAGTGCTTCTTCGGGCGTGAGCATGGTGAGCATGGCTACGTTCGGAGGACTTTCAAGTAGGAGGCGTGGGGGGCACACAGTGATTGCTGTGAGTGGTTAAAAGGATTGTTGCTCCAGGAACAAAGGGATCAAAGGCAAGCAGAGGGATATTGATCCAAAAACAAGTCCTTTATGAAGAAACCATGTTCAGCTCTCCACTCTGGGGTAAATAACTCCTTTAGACTTATGGTTTCGGCGAATTGTTTCGGATATTCCTAAGTTGGATACTGAATACTGAATAGAATTAAATCAAATTCTAGTAAAAGATTTCTTGACTTGTTTCCTCAGTTACTTCAGAGAATCATGACCAAATGAAACACACTCTGTGTGATCACTTCAGAAACTTTCTAACCTGCTTCTGTCTGTGTGTTTGTGTGTGTGTGTGTCGGTCACTTACAGGTCAGCTGGCGGTGGGCACGTGTGAGATTGTGATGTTGAACAGAGACAGCAGTCAGCCCAAGCGCACCATCGCCAGGCAGACTGCCCGCTGCGCCTGCCGAAGAGGCCAAATTGCGGGCACCACGCGGGCACGGCCGGCATGTGTGGACGGTAAGGAGAAGAGAACACAGCCTGCGGTAACTGGCTAAAGGGTCTGCTGTCACCATAATACAAGAAATGACTTAGAAATGACTTTCGGGAACCATTTTGGCGCCAGGCTGCATACGTTAGATGGGAGTCTCTGTATCGAGTGCTTGAAGGAATGGCTGCACCACAAATGGTTGCACATGAGGCAAATAATGAATAACAACTGTAGTTAGGGTTGGCAAGCGTGTAATTTGATATTACTATTAATATATATATATATATATATATATATATATATGTAAATAGATAGATAGAAAAAAAGTAATAGTAGACAGATAATATACAGATAATATAATATATACCCCAATATATATATATATATATATATATATATATATATATATATATATATATATATATATATATATATAATAAGGTCAACATGAAATCAACTTCATGTACCTGGTCATATTAACCATTTAGATGTTTAGAAGATTCTAAAATGCATATCACAAATAGGAAATCTTTTATTGACACCACACAGCAGAGAGAGAGATTTTATTATGATGGAAATATTATCGCTGTCCAATGAAAAAATAGTATCTCCAAAATGGCAACTTTACAGGAGAGGGCAAAAATATTCAATGGAATAAGTCAATGGAACCAGAAATGTTCACACAATGCTGCATTCTAATAATGTAGAAAAATAAAAATCAACAAAAATGATACATGTTTTTTCTTTAGACACTGATGAAATGAAAAGCTATGGAGCTGAAAAGGTGAATAAATTCAATAGAGCTAAAACCCTTTAAGTGTATTCTCACCAGTAAGAACACCACATATCATTAGAACAGATGTTTGAAACATTGTATGAATGTATTCTGTTCCTTCAGCAGCAATTTTGATTTAACTTAATGAAGTACTGAGCAGTCAAAGCAGGTATTAGATGAGAACTGTAAATAATACTGGGTTGTTTCCACAAGGAGAAGCTTGGAAAGGGTTAAATAAACATACTAATGTATGCAAAATTTAATTTCTTTTTTTTCCCCTTTTTTTTAAATTCAGCAGCTGACACTGACGCTGTGTGAATTTGTGATAAATGGACCAATAGAAATGCTTCAAAATAGCTTTGAAACATACTGGTTCAACTGACTTACATTGAAAGTAAGGCATTTTTGTTCTCTCCTGTAAACTTGCCATGTTTTTGGATGTCTTGGTGTTCTTTGGATAGTGACTATATATATATATATATATATATATATATATATATATATATATATATATATATATATATATATATATATATATATATATAATTTTTCATTCATTTCCTAGAAAAAATCATACGGAAACTGTATGTGAGGTCTGTCCCAAAAGCAAAAGTGTGCTATTCCTGTATGGGCTCTAGAGTATTGTGGTTCTAGCTCAGATTGTAGCTCTGTGACCCCTATAAACATGCAGAATAATAAAATGAAGAGCAGACAACCTAATTATGCCCTGTGGACTGTACATACAGCAAAATGTATAAGCATGGTGGCATTTACATTTCATTATAATATAAAGACAATAATTATAGATGTCTATAACATGTGCTCTCATTATCTGGCACTTTTGGCCTTTATTCACTTTTAACCATGGTTTCTATTTCACTTATTCCTTTGCGCGTTAAACAGTGGCAGCAGATTAAGCCAAGTCTCGGAATAAACTGCACTGTAAATGGTAGACTCTCAGTCAAGAAGTCCTTTAATACAGGATTAGGCTTAATCTGTGTCTGAAAGCCCATCCATTACCTAGTTAAAGCATTAGCCCTCCGAATCTGGGTGTGCAGAACTGTTTACAATAATAAAGCAGCTAAAGCCATTCAAATCTCCATCGCTCTGTAGTCCGGGCCCGTCAGCCAATAAACAAAGTCAAACTTATTAATTCATAATGTCAACACAAGTCCGATTAGGAAGCTCGAAGCAATATTGTGTAAATGTCAGAATTTCAAACCAAACAGTGCGACAAAGGCTGCGAGTGACAGATAAATCAAACGAGAACAAAAGGTGGAAACTATCATCGCTGTCACATCAAAACTTTCTACCCCCATTCTACACCACTTGAAAACAATAGCTGCAAGTTCATGACTAATGGACCGCTTGAAATGGGAAAATATGGCTTGGAACAATATCATAGAGAATTAATGTACGTTAAAGCTGAGAATGTATTTTTTTCAAAGAAACATAACTGAATATTGACAGTACTGCGAGCAAACAGTGAATGATTCTTGTGGGGTTGGAAAGCCAACCATTGCTTATGAAAGTCAATGCAAAGCAAAGACCCTGTATACTTTATATGTAGAACAGATCTCAGCCTTATCGAGAAACATTGCTTTTATTTGCTATAATAATAATAATAATAATAATAATAATAATAATAATAATAATAATTATTATTATTATTATTATTATTATTATTATTCCTCCAGATGACCATAACGATAGTGTTTCTCTGGAATATCCTGTCTTCTGTTTGAGTCTGACCGACTGGTTCATAATTCCTCTGATTGTACTGTTGTCAATATTTCTTACCTACTATAGCGTCTGTTAAAAGCTTTTTTATATAGATGGGCAAACTGAATGCTACTGAGCTTGCGGGAAGTTTATGGTTCAGTGAATCCCATCGCAGAGTCTTATGGCTCAGCAGATCCTGCTGGAACTCCTGCCTGAGAACATCAGCCCCAACCTTAGGAGATAGGCTAGTAGGATCTGTAGTCAACTGGACTTAAATAGGGTGTATCTACTGGTTTGGAGTAGACCAACTGGTCTGATGTGGTCTACCTCTTCATTCTGACAGCAAGTTACAATAGCACCCATCCATCTGGTTGCTGGTCATCCTCTTCCTCTTTTCCCTTCAGCTTTTCCAAACATAATAGTTCAATGAACTGGTTCTTCTCAGTATATCTTCAAAATAGGAGAGCTTAGTTTCTGGGCTTTGTGTAGCTTCGTTGCATTTATTGTCACAGACATTGCAGACTTACATAAGTCTTACAAGATATATGGCCTAACAAGTTTTTTTGGTTAGTCTGAACATGCAAAACAAAAAAATACATAAAAATAGGAGGCCCCAAGTAACACTTAAAAAATAAAATCAGCCATAGGCATACATATTTCAACATAACTCAGAAAATCTTCCCGTCAGCATCACAAGCATGCTGCAAATTCAGAAAACACACACAACATCAGAAGAATTTGATGCCAGTTAGCTTAGTCTGATATGTCACAGCTGTACTACAGTAGTTATCAGTCATAGTAGCTCAGATACTCTGTACAGCTAATTGCTCTGATGATGCAGTAATAGGTTTATGCTCAAATAAAACTTGGATTGAAACTACTCTGCAGCACTTCATACACCAACTGGCCACTTCATTAGCCACACCTCCTTGTATCTACACTCATTGTCCAGTTTATCAGCTCCGCTTACTGCATAAGAACACTTTGTAGTTCTAGACTTACAGACAGTAGTTCCTCTATTTCTCTGCATGCTTTTGTTTATCCCCCTTTACCCTGTTTTTTAATGGTCCCTCAGGACCCCCTCAGGACCACCACAGCAGGTATTATTTGGGTTGTTAACGCTGCAGTAACACTGATGGTGTGTTGGCTGGAGTTTTTAAACACTTCAGTGTCCAAACACTTCAATAGTCCACCAACCAGCAATATCCAGCTAACAGTGTCCTGTGGGAAGCGTCCTGTGACCATTGATGAGGGACCAGAGGAACACAAACTGTGCAGCAACAGATGAACCTACATCTACAAGGTGGACTAACAAGGTAGGCGTGTCTGATAGAGTGGACAGTGAGTGGACACAGTGTTTAAAACTCCAACAGCACTGCTGTGTCGGATCCACTCACACCAGCGCAACAAACACTAACACACCACCACCACGTTAGAGTCACTGCAGTGCTGAGAATGATCCAACTCCCTAATAGTACCTGCTCTGTGGTGGTCCTGTGAGGGTCCTGATCATTAAAGAACAGGGTAATAAAGTATACAGCGTATCAGATGGACTACAGTCTGTTAGTGTAGAACAACAAAGTGCCCCTATATGGTAAGTGGAGCTGATAACAGGGACAAGGAGCTACACGGAGGTGAACTTAATGAAGTGGCTGGTGGGAGTATGTTTTCTGTATTTACAGCACGTTAGTGTCATCAGTTTGATGAGTTTGCAAATTGTCCATGAAGAAAAATGCAGCATATGTTGCCGTTTTGAGTGAAGCGTAATTGGCGTTTGCAGATAGTCAGGGCTTCTATAGCTTCCGTAGACCAGGGTCTCCTGAAAATAACCACATGTGAGTGTCTCATGTAAATACTTTGTAACTATGGTAGCATTTGACTGAAATAGCAGCCACATGCCTGTTTTTAGCCAGGAAGGAGTTAATGCACAACAGTGTTCCAGATGGCCATCAGTCATGAGCATTATATGTGGGATGTGGGATGTTGGATGCGTCTGATTGATGTAACTAATTTTCAGACAGTTAATAAGTTACATGTTTATGATGTGGGCTATCATTAAAATAGCAGCTCTGGCTATTTGAAAATTGCAGTGATGAATATTTCTGTTCCAGCTATAGATAATTATCTTAAGCAACATATTATATTTAAAAACAGCTCAATGCTTAATGAACACTACCAGCCAAACGTTTTAGATCACGACCAGCCAAACGTTTTAGATACACTACCAGCCAAACGTTTTAGATACACTACCAGCCAAACGTTATAGATCACTACCAGCCAAACGTTTTAGATCACTACCAGCCAAACGTTTTAGTACACTACCAGCCAAACGTTTTAGATACACTACCAGCCAAACGTTTTAGATCACTACCAGATAAACGTTTTAGTACACTACCAGTCAAACGTTTTAGATACACTACCAGATAAACATTTTAGATCACTACCAGATAAACATTTTAGATCACTACCAGATAAACGTTTTAGTACACTACCAGTCAAACGTTTTAGATACACTACCAGCCAAACGTTTTAGATCACTACCAGATAAACGTTTTAGATCACTACCAGATAAACGTTTTAGATACACTACCAGCCAAACGTTTTAGTACACTACCAGCCAAACGTTTTAAATCACTACCAGATAAACGTTTTAGATCACTACCAGATAAACGTTTTAGATCACTACCATATAGACGTTTTAGATCACTACCAGATAAACGTTTTAGATCACTACCAGATAAACGTTTTAGATCACGACCAGCCAAACGTTTTAGATCACTACCAGATAAACGTTTTAGATCATTACCAGCCAAACGTTTTAGTACACTACCAGACAAACGTTTTAGATCACGACCAGCCAAACGTTTTAGTACACTACCAGCCAAACGTTTTAGTACACTACCAGCCAAACGTTTTAGTACACTACTAGTCAAGCGTTTTAGTACACTACCAGCCAAACGGTTTAGTACACTACTAGTCAAGCGTTTTAGTACACTACCAGCCAAACGGTTTAGTACACTACCAGTCAAACGTTTTAGATACACTACCAGTCAAACATTTTAGATACACTACCAGCCAGACGGTTTAGTACACTACCAGCCAAACGTTTTAGTACACTACCAGCCAAATGTTTTAGAACACTACCAGAAAACCTTTTAGTACACTACCAGCCAAAGGTTTTAGTACACTACCAGCCAAACGTTTTAGTACACTACCAGTCAAACATTTTAGTACACTACCAGTCAAAGGTTTTAGTATACTACTAGCCAAACGTTTTAGTACACTACCAGCCAAAGGTTTTAGCACACTACCAGTCAAACGTTTTAGTACACTACCAGTCAAATATTTTAGTACACTACCAGTTATAGTACACTACCCGTCAACTGTTTTAGAACACTACCAGACAAACGTTTTAGTACACTACCACTCAAACATTTTAGTACACTACCAGTCAAAGGTTTTAGTACACTACCAGTCAAACGTTTTAGTACACTACCAGCCAAAGGTTTTAGTACACTACCAGCCAAACGTTTTAGTACACTACCAGTCAAACATTTTAGTACACTACCAGTCAAACGTTTTAGTACACTAACAGCCAAACGTGTTAGTACACTACCAGTCAAACGTTTTAGTACACTACCAGCCAAACGTTTTAGATCACTACCAGCCAAACGTTTTAGATCACGACCAGCCAAACGTTTTAGATCACTACCAGAAAAACGTTTTAGATACACTACCAGCCAAACGTTTTAGATACACTACCAGCCAAACGTTTTAGATCACGACCAGTCAAACGTTTTAGAACACTACCAGATAAACGTTTTAGATCACTACCAGCCAAACGTTTTAGATCACTACCAGATAAACGTTTTAGATCACTACCAGATAAATGTTTTAGATCACTACCAGCCAAACGTTTTAGATCACGACCAGCCAAACGTTTTAGATCACTACCAGTCAAACGTTTTAGATCACTACCAGTCAAACGTTTTAGATACACTACCAGTCAAAAGTTTTAGATCACTCCCAGCCAAAAGTTTTAGATCACTACCAGATAAACGTTTTAGATACACTACCAGCCAAACGTTTTAGATCACGACCAGCCAAACGTTTTAGTACACTACCAGTCAAACGTTTTAGATCACTACCAGATAAACGTTTTAGATCACTACCAACCAAACGTTTTAGACCACTACCAGCCAAACATTTTAGACCACTACCAGCCAAACGTTTTAGATCACTACCAGCCAAACGTTTTAGATCACGACCAGCCAAACGTTTTAGATCACTACCAGCCAAACGTTTTAGATCACGACCAGCCAAACGTTTTAGATACACTACCAGTCAAACGTTTTAGATCACGACCAGATAAACGTTTTAGATCACGACCAGCCAAATGTTTTAGATACACTACCAGTCAAACGTTTTAGATACACTACCAGTCAAAAGTTTTAGATCACTCCCAGCCAAAAGTTTTAGATCACTACCAGATAAACGTTTTAGATACACTACCAGCCAAACGTTTTAGATCACGACCAGCCAAACGTTTTAGTACACTACCAGATAAACGTTTTAGATCACTACCAACCAAACGTTTTAGACCACTACCAGCCAAACATTTTAGACCACTACCAGCCAAACGTTTTAGATCACTACCAGCCAAACGTTTTAGATCACGACCAGCCAAACGTTTTAGATACACTACCAGTCAAACGTTTTAGATCACTACCAGATAAACGTTTTAGATACACTACCAGCCAAACGTTTTAGATCACTACCAGATAAACGTTTTAGATCACTTTCAGATAAATGTTTTAGATCACTACCAGCCAAACGTTTTAGATCACGACCAGCCAAACGTTTTAGATCACTACCAGTCAAAAGTTTTAGATCACTCCCAGCCAAAAGTTTTAGATCACTACCAGATAAACGTTTTAGATCACGACCAGCCAAACGTTTTAGTACACTACCAGATAAACGTTTTAGATCACTACCAGCCAAATGTTTTAGACCACTACCAGCCAAACGTTTTAGATACACTACCAGTCAAAAGTTTTAGATCACTCCCAGCCAAAAGTTTTAGATCACTACCAGATAAACGTTTTAGATCACGACCAGCCAAACGTTTTAGTACACTACCAGATAAACGTTTTAGATCACTACCAGCCAAACGTTTTAGACCACTACCAGCCAAACGTTTTAGATCACTACCAGCCAAACGTTTTAGATCACGACCAGCCAAACGTTTTAGATCACTACCAGTCAAACGTTTTAGATCACTACCAGCCAAACGTTTTAGATCACTACCAGTCAAACGTATTAGATCACTACCAGACAAACGTTTTAGTACACTACCAGTCAAACGTTTTAGATACACTACCAGCCAAACGTTTTAGATCACTACCAGATAAATGTTTTAGTACACTACCAGCCAAACGTTTTAGATCACTACCAGACAAACGCTTTAGTACACTACCAGCCAAATGTTTTAGTACACTACCAGTCAAATGTTTTAGATCACTACCAGAATACGTTTTAGTACACTACCAGTCAAACGTTTTAGTACACTACCAGCCAAACGTTTTAGATCACTACCAGAATACGTTTTAGTACACTACCAGTCAGACGTTTTAGTACACTACCAGCCAAACATTTTAGATCACTACCAGATAAATGTTTTAGTACACTACCAGTCAAACATTTTAGATCACTACCAGATAAATGTTTTAGTACACTACCAGTCAAACATTTTAGTACACTACCAGTATCAGTCAATACTCAAGATTTCAATATCCGGTTGGTAAAGAAAGAGAGATATTATTCCATCTCCTAAAGAAAAGGTGAAGATGGTGTAAAATAGGAACACACTCTTAAAAATAAAGGTGCAGGAATAAGAGCCCTTTAGCGGCCGTGTAGCATTCACACTAAAAGATTGATAAACAATACGTCACATGCACAAACCCACACAGCCCTCAGATTAGACACATATACACACACTTTACAGCTGCACCCCCACACAAATGCTTCACACACCTCGCACCTCAACCTTCACACTCAGTCCAGCATCTAAAAGTTCCTGTCCGATTGTGTTACATCCAGTTGGTGTTGCTTTGTGTTTTCCTGAGTTATGAAACGTGGTATGACTTATTATACAAGATACGTAAGGACACATTAAGGACGCTGGGAAGCACTGCATTGTGAGAAATGTCGTGTCTGTCTGTTTGAATATATGGACTATTGGGTTATTGGTTTATTGGATTGCTGAGCTGCTGTTGTGGTCAATGCAGAGAATAACTGCAGCATCATCATGGACTAGTTTATGGTACAGTTACGCAATGGTATATCGTCGCTGTCCAATGAAGAACAAGTATCTCCAAGAGAAGCCAAAAACTGTCTTCACGTTTAATGTCAATAGAACCATGTCAATTTTTTCCAGGCTGTCTTGGAGCATTTCTATTGGTCCATTCATCATGAAAGCTGCACACAATGTAATCAGCAGTTGTCGTGTTCAAATTATGTAGAAAAATAAAAATGGAGATGATGAGAATGATTTTCTTTGGACGGTGAAGATAAACACTATCTGTCTATGGTTCAGATTCACTTGTCATTGGTTTACATGGAAAAAAAATGTCTTTTGCTCTAAACGAAAACCAAAACTCAGAGCACGAATGACCATAAACCGAAACGATAAAAATCTAGCAATAATAAAAAAAAGAGTTTGTATACGCTATTCCTACTAAAATGATGTACCATGAAATCAAACATCCTCAACAGCAGAGAACCATTGTTATCCAAGACAATGAGTTTCATTATTTGTTAGTTATACCTTGCACCTTGGGATTTGAGACTCTGTCCCTGAGGCTACACGTGTTGTAACATTATGTAGGAGCTGTTGTTTTGCTGTGTTCTGCATACAGAGTGGGATGTTCATGGTATTGAACCTATAACAGTGATGTTTATGGCTATACCTGTACCTTATACCTTAATCTCAACATGAACCTAGAATATTGCTTGTCTAATTTCCTTCCTCACTGTTGATCCGGTGTTGCTCAAACTGTTTGAGCTACTAAAAATATTTGTAAAGTCTTGGATTTTAAGGCTTTCAGATCTATTGAATCATTCTTAACCATTTCATTAATTCCTACGTGTAATCTTAATAATTTTATTATATTTAAAATAGGGGTTGCACAGACTAGTCGACTTGCTGAGCTATGACATATTAAGTTTGATGTCAACAAGTTGCTGAGCATGTGATTATTCCACGAACAACATATACAACAGCTGAGGAACCTAATGATTTAGAGACCATATATCTGGTTCTCTGAAGGCCAGTGTTAGTAATGAGATCCAAGGCTCATTGGAAAGGGCACACCATGCTCTACTGACCTGTAGAGTTTGGCTTCATCACAGGTTTATGAAGTTGCTTATTACAATAAATTACAATGCTTCCTGTCTTGTAACTCACTCATTCGCTCATGTTTAGCAGGCTAAAGAATCTCCACTTTATTAAGATTTTTTTTTAGATATTTTAACTGCAAACAGATTAAATGATCAATAATGTACTTCATTTATCTATAAAAAACAAATTTCTGTCAACTTTTTTGCCTCAAGGTTTCATCACCCCTTAACAAATACAACACATTAGAGATACTAATTGATTATAACCTCATTCTTCATTATTTACAGCTTTCTTAATGATTTTATAATTGTCTACAGTCATGGCCAAAAGTTTTGAGAATGGCCCAAATTTTGGTTTTCACAAAGTTTGCTGCTTCAGTTTGTTTAGAACCTGTTGTTAGATATTTATATGGTATAATAAAGTAAATTTATAAGTATTCCATATGTGTGTTTACTTTTTATTGATAAATACATTCAGTTTAAGCAAAGACTTAATATTTACAGTGTTGACCCTTCTTCTTTAAGACTTCTGTAATTCGCCTCGGCATGCTTTTTATCAGTTTCTGGGCAAAATCTTGAATGATGGCAACCCATTCTTGCCTAATCAGTGCTTGGAGATGATCACAGTTTCTGGGTTTTTGTTTGTCCACCCTATTTTTGAGGATTGACCACAGGTTCTCAATGGGATTGAGGTTTGGGGAGTTTCTTGGCCATGGACCCAAAATTGCAATGTTTTGTTTACCGAGTCACTTGGTTATAGCTTTTGCCTTGTGTCTTGGTGCTCCCTCATGCTGGAATAAGCATTGTTCTTCTCCAACTTGCTCCTGGACCGTTGGCAGAAGTTGTTTTGATACCATTCCTTATTCGTGGCAGTGTTCATTTTGAGCGAACCCACTCCCTTGGATGAGAAGCAACCTCACACATCAACGGTGTCAGAATGCTTTACTGTTGGCATGACATAGGACTCATGGTAATGTAGTGGCTGGAATGCAGTAATTTTTGTGCTAAAAAAAATGTTCATGGCCGGGATTATCTGATCACTCTTCACAATCTAGACTTTTGGCTATGACTGTACAGCTGTGTTTGTCTTTCTGGACACATCCAAAATGTCCTCATATTTTACAGCTGGTGAAATAATGTTATTCCTGTATCTGCTAGAATTCCGAACTACATTTGAATAGTAGCCTAATCTTTTTTTCAGCATTTCCACTGTAGACATGTTGGACATGTTGGCTTCTGCAATACCTGCAACATAACCTGCAATGCATTGATTAGCCTGTGCAGTTTCCTTTGAATTCACAATCAACAGAAGCCCTCTGCAACATAATTTGCAATTCATGGCTGACAGGGGGAACGTTGTTAGGCCAAACCAACAACTGAGATGAAAATCAAAACGTTTTACATTGTTTTCACTGAATCAACATGCAGTGTAAGGGCATTTGGGGAGTAGCTTTTTGGTGATTCACAAATCATTGCAAATTACATAAAAACAGAATACAATTGGTTCACTGGCTAAAAAAGGACTGGTCAGAAAATCAGAAGATCAAGAATATACACTACCTGCTCACTTCACCACTGACCACATTGGACGTTCCACCTACTTTATACAGACTTCGGCCTATCGGTTGCTGCAATGGACCATTGTAAACATGGTGACGCTGAATCGGTAGGCACAGGTAGAGCCAGTGTTTGATACATGTTTCAGTGCTAAATTAGGAATACTCCACCTCCCACATAGCAAGCATCAGATCTGTGGTGAGAAAGTGACCACTGAAAAAAGGACTGCAGGACGACTAACACACTAAACTGTGCACCAGGAAATAAGTGAATGTCTGTAAGGCAAATGTGGGCCCACTTCATATTAAACTTTTTTTTTTTTTGTGTAGTCACACATTAACAATGCATGCAACAGCAATGGTATTACCAGCAATTTGCCAACCAGGCTTCCTGGCTTGTAACTCACTCACTCGCTCGCTCATGTTTAGCAGGTAAAAGAATCTCCACTCTATTAAACATGGTTGAAGTATTTCAACTGCAAACAGATGAAATGATGAATAATGCACTTTAATTATCTTTAATTATCTATACAACTTATCTACCTACCTGCTGTCTCTGTGTGACTATGTGTGAATGTCTGTACGACAAATGTGGGCCCACTTTATATTAAATGTTTTTTGTGTAGTCACACATTAACAATACATGCAACCTTAATGTAACATCGGTCTGTCTATTCAGTGTTACTATGTGTGGACCTCTGACCTCCACACGTTTATGAGCCTTTCCAAAACTATGGGCAGTTATATATAGTTGGCAGGGCTGGATTACTGACCGGTCCAGTGGGGCCAGTGGCCAAAACATTTTGCGATGCCTATCAACATTTATAATACAATATATTTTTATTTCAGAGGGCCCTCCATTTTAAGGATCCTCTGACTTTTAGGGACTTTGACCCCAATGCCTCTTGGGCCCCAACGCCTCTTTGAAAATGGACGAGGCATTGAGGCACTGCTCTAACTTAGACTTCCGGCTATTAGTAGTCCTAGAGGGGGCATAATTTTAGAGGGCCCAGGTTATGAGGGGCACGGGTTGGGGGGGTTGGGGGGTATTCTGAAAAACAGCCCCAGACCATTATTCCATTATTCCTCCACCGCCATGCTTTACTGTTGGTAGCATTTACCTGGCTCTACCAGACCCAGCAAGATTCATCACTCCAAAGAACATGCTTCCACTGCTTCGGAGTTTAGTGACAGCATACTTTGCACCACTCCAGCCAACACTTGGCATTACACATGGTGTTCTCAGGGGTGTGTGCAGCACAATGGAAACCCATTTCATGAAGCTCCTGATGCACAGTGCTTGAGCTGATGTTGCTTCAAGAGGCAGTTGGAAACGCTGTAGTGATATAACAGAAACCAGGTGATTAGAACTCGCTACATGTTTTGGCCCTCTTAAGCTCGTTCGAGTTACTGTAATCCATCTATGACGTCTTCGCGAGGTATGTTGTTGTTTGATGTATTGTTATTGCGTGACTATGCAGTAATTACAGAAACTTGCTGATAAATGGAGCCGCAGACGTTTGTAGTGTCCAGCGAGAGCGCCGCGTCTCTAGTACCGCTTTACTGTGCTGCTGAGAATCAATGAGATTTTACTCCTTTCAGTTTAGACCTGAAATTGCAGCACATCTTTCTGTCTCTTCAGAAGTCGAGACGCTCTTGAACACTAAAAGCACCGTCTGGTTTGACACAAAAAAGCAGACCCGAGCTTTAGTTTCCAGAAGCTTGATCTCAAACCACACCACTCGCAAAGCACTATCTTTAACGGCATGGATTCAGAAAAGATTTCCTATGGAATTTTTTTGTGGTGACAAAAAAAAAAAATTAATGAAATAAACAAAAGACTAATGAAGGTTTTAAACAGGCGGCATGGTTATGTATAACTATTTTGATTCATTTTTCTGTGTATGGTTATTTATTTATTATTATTATTACTATTATTATTCTAAATTTTTTGTTGTTGTTGTTTTCTTCTTTTTGCCCTTTATTGCCTGTCAGGCCTGGCGTAAATAGCTAAATAAATAAAAATAAATAAATAAATAAATAAAAATACAAACATCAACAAGAATAGGCTATAGATAACCTTTAGAGCTGTTCTTGTAAAAGCAAATATGTTTGGTACATCACTGCATACGGATCATCATTCTGATTGTGAAAATTGCCAGACAAGACAGGTTTAAAAAAAAAAAACCAGTATAGCCAACCAAGTTTTGTTTTTTTCTTTAAAGTTTTTTGAGTTTTGTTTAAACTTTTGAGATTTTAGTAGAAAAAAACAGGCACTGTCGCCTCACAGCAAGACAGTTCGGGTTGGATTCCCGGTCCGGGCTGTTCTATGTGGAGTGTGCATGGTCCCCTTTTCTAACCATGTGTTATCCTGCTTGAAAAGAGCCAATCCGTTGGAGAGCGGCAGCCGTTGGAGAGCAACAGACTCGTGGCCTAGAGTTGCGAATAACTATGTTTATCTGTGCCACACACTGTTTTTAATATTTCGCACCTTTCACCGCTTTAGCATTTTTGGCCAGCAGCGGATGGACAGGCAAGTGGGCGCACCTTTACATTTCAGAGAGTTATTTATTGTCTAGACACATTTGGTAAGGGTAGGGTAAGGGTTTGGTTAGGCAGGGGCAGTAGTTTTGTTTTGTTCTTTTCTTTGGCACCGTCTGTGTCCACCGTGGGTTTGGCTGGGGAGGTAGCTGGAGCCCCTTTTTCTTATATTTGTATTTGTTTAAAGACCTGTTTCTGTGTTTGTGTATCGCTGTGCATGTTATATTCCAACAAAAAAGTATTGGAAGTAAAACTAAAAGATACTGCAAACAGCTGTGTTGTATTTGTCTCTCTCTACCCATTTCAACTGCCCATCGGGTTTTTATCACCATACCCCTGGACTCTTAAAGACCAGCACGTAACACCATGCTTTTGTGAATTCAGCCCCAGATTTGAGGTCCAGCATTAGTCACGTACCCGAATTCTGGATTGTGTTATGCATTGATCGTGGAACCGCTCAGCATCGTTCGCCTTGTGCATTCTTTCTCAGCCTGTGTTCTGTAGAGATTTCATCATTAATGCTTAATGCGCGATAAATAGGAGCTCTTTCAGAAAGGAGAAAATTGAGTGTTGTGGAATGATGTATAATCATCTGGAGTGGCAAAAAACAGTATTTTCAGTTGTCAGTGCAAAAAAACCTTATTTGAGGTGTCGGCGTTTAATAAAGATTTAAAATGGTCAGAAATTAAGGGTTACAGCAGCCGCCTGAGCTTTTCTTATAGCTCTGTATGGGTCTCTCTCTCTTTCTCTGTCTCTCTCTGCATCTCCGTCTCTCTCTCTCTCTGATCACGTGGTCAGGGCCTGTGCTTGGTCAGACGAGCACAGTGCTTCGATAATGCTGGTCCTTTTAGCTCCTCGCTAAGGACGTTAGCAGCTCTTTGTAACGCCAAGACCAGCTTAATTAACTAAGACACTAGTATAATTACAGCAGGGGGAAATTGATTTTTATTGGCTTTCACTGCTGTCTTCATGCTCCATTAGGGGAAGGCCATTAAAGCCTGTTGCTCGCACAGTCTTCTTTTATACACACACACACACACACACACACACACACACACACAGAATGTTTGTTTTCGTACTATCAGAGGACGTTGGTCATATAGACCAACTGGACACTTCATTAAGTACATCCTTTATCTCCACTCTTTATCAGTCCCAGCTTAGAGATAGGTGCACTGTATTTCTTCTATTACAGACTATTCATTTGTTTCTCTGAATACTGTGGTAGCGGTTAGTGGTCACGGGGCACTGCCCAGTGGACCCAGTTTGGCTGGATAGTTTTGATTGGTGGACTATTCAGTCCAGCAGCACTGCTGTGTCTGATACACTCACACCAGCACAACACACACCAACACCACCACCATGTCAGCGTCACTGCAGTGCTGAGAATGACCCACCACCCAAATAGTACCTTCTCTATGGTGGTCCTGTGGGGGTCCTGGCCATTAAAAAAACAGGGTAATAAAGTATACAGAGAAACAGATGGACTACAGTCTGTAAGTGTAGAACTACACAGTGCTCTTATACGGTCAGTGGAGCTGATTACATGGACAATGAGTGTAGGAGGTAAACGTCTATATATTCTATATAGGTCACTAATAGACGGAGCACGGTCCGCGTCCAGACCCAGACATTGAGAGGGATTTAATGTTGACTGTGTTTATTTTAAGAGGTGGAGCTTTTCTTGTCTTTACGGTATACGGCCTTTGCTGCTCAGTAAACTTACAGACCAATTGTGTGCATTGTAAAATCACCGGAGGCGTTCCTCAGCCAATCAGATCTGTGTAGATTTAGGAGAGCGGCATGCGCACAGGCAAGGTACAAAGCGAAAAGCCCAGTCGGAGACTAAAGCGAGTCAGAGAAAGAATAATGTGCTCTAAAAAAAGAAAAGTGGACGACGATAACTGACTTTTTAACTAGGAGTGGAAAAACTTATCTGTTTATTCTTCACAGGCAGCTCCAAACCAGCAGGTCAAGATTTGAAATTTAGTTAACAAGATTTTTTATCTTTTTCTATAAATAAACATTTTAGGATGCACTTTTTTCAAAGACATTCTGTTTATTTGCAGCCCTTGTTTTTACTTGAGGTGAGGAAAAACATTTATTAGTTTTATAAATAATTCATTCAGTTCAGTATTTAAACAGTAAATATACTGAAATATACTGAATGGTATGTGTGGTGTGTTGGTGTTTCAGTAGCTGATGGTATAAGATGCTGATACTAGGTAACTTCAGTAAACAGGATACACCACTGAATCACAACACAAGTTAGAAATGATGACGGTCCGGACCTTGGCCTGAGGAAATCTCTGATTGGACCTTACTGAACCCTAATTAAATACTTCTGCTATATAGTATATAGTTTAGATACACTGTACCTAGTATATATAGTTTTTTATCTTCATCCCAAAAATTACTTTTTAAAATGTTATTCTAAGGCTTGGCTACACTTGGTAATAAACATATTAACGTCGTTGCATTAACATGAGCACCATCTCTATCATCTTGGTTAACACATAGTAACACATAGTGTCTCTGCACTGAAGGTACATGTTAAAAAAAAAAAGTTTTATATGGTGTAGATGCAAAAAATGCTATCAATTAATGACCTGCAGGCTAATCGTACCTACAAGTTTGATGGCATATGTAACATCAGCCCACTATTAGTGACATTCATTTTACAGTCTATAGTCAGGACTAGAGCATGTCTGAATATATCATTAAGTTACATAACACACATGAACTGCACTTTAACTTTAAATAACATCTCATTTGCTTTTACTACTTTGAGGCTGTGTTGCTCTGTTGCTACCATAGCAAGTTCAGTGAACGTTGATTTTGAGAAGGGGGCGGGCCTAGTCAATGGCTATGATGCTAGTCTGTGCTGTGTAAACTCTGGTTCCAAATTCGACAGCTTGGTGAAGGAATTCAAGCTTCCTTTCTATAGAACTGACGGTGATGGAGCCACATTCATGCATGTTTTTACAGTCACTGGTTCAGATCGATATGACTGTCGCTTGTGAAACGTGAAATATTACTGATATAAATATTTTAGCTGTGAAAACGGAGCCACCCCAAACTCATTACAGCATTGCTTGCTGTTTATCTTATTTTTTTTATTTTTTTATTTTGACATTGGTTTTATAAAAAACTAATCCTGGACTCTAGTAACCCAAACAATAGGTTTTGTTGAATGAAATTTTGCATGTAAAGCATGTTCTGGAGATTGTGGTTCTAGAAAATGCACAACAATAAACACAGACGTGCTCACAACAGCGCACGCAGAGCGACAGTATGTGCAAATCTCACTGTATCTGTTTGTCTGTCCACCTGTTTGTTCCTGTCCTTTCATCCGTCCATTTTCCCCCCCATCCTCTGACTCTTTTTAGGTAGGGGTTTAGTGTGGCAGATGGTGCCAAGGGACAGATGGCAGGCCAGGGTGTCTCAGGGGGTGGAGGGGTGTAGGTGGGGGGGGTCCTGATTCGCCTCCAACACGACTGAGTCAGAGTGCATGGCGGTGGTATATGGTAGAGAGGGAGAAAGAGGGTAAGAGAACTAGAAAGAGAGAGAGAGAGGAGAGAGAGAGAGATGGCTCAGGTGCTGTGCGTGTGATTTAAGCAGAGGTGGATTTAAGCAGGCTCTGTGCAGAAAGGAAGCGATGAGCAGGGCGGCGTGGGCATGCCGATGACTCAGATCCTTCTGAGACCTCCAGAGATTGTATCCGTCTTACTCGTGAACAGCTAATGCTCCGGTTGGGTATCAGTGGGTGGCCTGCTTTCCTCTCTGGAGCTTTTTGCTGTTCTTGCTGCGTTGTTCTTGTATGCCTGTGCGTTGTTGGGTTTTGTTTGCCTTTCCTACAAAAAAAAAACACTGGGTTTGCTGAATATAGACACAAGGCCTCTCTCAGAACAGGTAGCAGACTCCTTTGTGCTGTGATGTGTCAGTGATAATATTAGAGAATTGGTTTTTTTTGCTTTATAATAAATCAGATTAAACAGTGGCAGTGGCTGGATATGGTGTGTGGGTTGGACCAGCTGGGATGTCCCAGAGACATCATTGTAGGGAATATGGATATGCATTCTGACTAATACTGATATTCGACCATCTGTAAGAATAAATGAGCTTATATTTGTTTAACCGCTGCTAACACAGTGGAAATTCTGGAAGTTCTATTTTTATCTTCAGCCTCTAAGCTGTAGGTAATGAAGCTAGTATGTTATAAGCTACCCTGCAACCATAGAAACATTGTGACACTGTACTGTTTTAGTGCCCACAACATTGTTACAACATTGAAATATAACTTTGCATAAAGGTGTGACAGCATTGTCTAACAACATAATGACAACCTCCTAGAATCCTTTATAAGATCCACTATATTTGCATGGAGCTCCGTGGAATATTGCTATGTTGCTAGCAGATAATTATAATACCATAAAACATTACTCAGCATTTACTTTGTGACATCCGTATCCAGGCAATGTTAAAAGCCCCCCCTTTTGACAACGCTGTAAGAAAGTAGACAGTGCTGTGACAATGTTATGTGTTTGCTGGGCTAAGGTAAGATTAGCGCACGCATGCTAACATGCTAATGGAAATGAATCCCCAAAACAACAAGGAGACTTAATTACAGCTCTACATGTTCCAACAGCAAGTTTACAACAGAGCCTGGGCCAATATGTATTAATTAGCTTCAGGGACATCTTTTATTAGTAAAACACAGATATTAATCATGTAATCCTGGCAGTCAGGAAGTAAAATAGATCAGCCTTTCACAGACATCCATATCCAAAAAGAGCTGCTGAGCATCTGTAGTGCATTGTGAAGTTTCTTTAGATGGTTCTTCAAGGGTTCTTTAGTTAAGGTAGTGGCTCCCCTTACAGAAAATAAGTATACTTAAAGTTAATTTTATTAAGTATACTTTATGCAGTTACTATACCAATATCATTGTACTAGTAGTACACCTGTATATGTACTATTTTAATACTTCTTGGGACTAAATTGGCCCATTTTTTAGTTTTTAAAAGTATACTTTTAAGTACACTTTAGTGTAAGAGTAGTAAACCAAGTATACAACTAGTTTACATCTTTTGTACTGCAACTACTCTAAAAGTAAACTTAAGGGTTTACTGATAGTTTACTAGCTTGTAAGTTTCCTTTAAGTGAACTTAACATAATACTTATAATTTACTGCTTATATTATTGTTTTAAGGGGTTTAAGGGTTTTTTCTACTTAAAATAGAACTTAACAACGTTTACTTACTTACCAGTGGACACACGTAAAACAAATAAGACACACTCAGATTAAGAAACATATTTGTATCTTTATAAATCTTTATAAATCAAATTTTATATAAATATTGTACTGAATGTGTTTTTGTGCAGAGCAAGAATACTTACTTCTACTATCTCAAACAAAAGATTAAGTACAAGTAAAGGCCAAATATACTTATACAGTTCTATACTTATTAGTATAACCCAAGCATACTTAAGTATAACTGTGTTTAGTATATCACTGAGAAGTACATAAAAAGTACACTGAAAGCATACTCACTTCCTTTTAGTTTAAAAGAAGTATACTAATGGTACACTTGAATAAACTTCTTTTTTGTAAGGGTCATAGAACCATGAATACTTAAGGCACAATTTCCATATTCTATAAGCTAAACGTGTATATGTCAAGCTTGTAACAATAGAAGAACCTATTCTGGTGAGGTTTTAGGCAGTAGCATATACAACACATTCTTCATTAACCTTAAGAATTACACAGTATGGTCACATTATTATGACCACCAGCTGATATCCAGAGTAACCACATGTGCAGTGCAGCACAGACTGCAGCTTGACGGACTGAAAGACTCAATAAGATCCTGGTGGGTTGTCACAGGTATCTGGAGCCATGCTGACTGCAGTGCATCCCACAGCTGCTGGAGGGAGGATGGAATAGGATCCATAAAGCCAACACCACCATCCAGGTGGTGCCCCAAAATCTTAATTGGTTTCAAGTCTGGGGAATTAGGGGTCCCAGGGTAGTATTTGGAAGCCTTGGTCAGCTCCTCCAACCAATGTAGGGCAATTCTAGCCTTGTGACTTGTCGCATTGTCTTGTTGGAAGATTCCATCCGCCCCAGGGAAGACAATCAGCATGTTTGGTGTATTCATACCCAAGGATGGATTCATACCCAAATTGGTTAAGAGTGTCTTCCACATGGATGAGTGGGTCCAGAGAATTCCACAAAAACATTCCCCAGACCATAGCGCTGCCACCTACGTGCTGCCACCGTCAAAAGTAGGACCATAATAATGTGACTCCACTGTGTACTTCACCATGCAAAGAACCCTTCAAGCATGCAAATGGTTCGTTGAGTGCTGTCTTTGCTAAAGAGCCCTTGAAGAACCATCTTTTTCCAGCATCTCTGGAAATCTTGGTACAAACCTTTCGGGTTATCTCAAGCATTCTAGCCTGGACTGCTCTTTGAGTGGGGGTCAGTATAAGACAGTCAATTAGGCCACATTTATGTGTAGCAGTCCTGAAAAGCATAGCAACAAACCTGCCTGCTTAATTCTATAAGGAGGGGAAATAGTCATGTACAAATGAACTGCGGTGCATAAATGCTTCTTTTCTTCTTTCCTTCCGTTTACAAGCCAGTTAACAATGCCCGTGTTTGTGCCGGAGGCTCACTTCTCCCTAGGAGGCTACATGCACGCTAAACAAGCTGATCCTGCAGCAATATGAACATCACCTTGCCTGCCACGTGATTGATCAGAGCCTTGGGTGCACATTAAAATGTAGACACCCTGCAGTTTTGGTGACATGTTTGGGTTGGAAGTGTTGACAAGGCTAGCACATAGTCCATCTTATGTCAGAAGCGTCTGACGTGTGAAGCTCCGTTCATAAGGATGATAATCGTGACTTCTTCAAGTACAGTATAAATAGAATATTGTTTCAGCAGCTAACAGTGTTATCCGCAGTGCTATTTAAGACCAAAGATAGGCCGAGCAAAGGTCCCTTAACCAGCATTTAGTGTCTCTCCTGCAGCCAAACAGTTCTGTGTGCTCTAGATGCTTAAGTAAATTAGGCCTGAAGAATCCAGAAATATCCACTCCCCTCAGCATATGCTTCAAACCACTGATCTCCGCTCCCCGGGTGGCCTAGATGGGGATATATTTTGGTCACAAAACTTATTCAAGGCATTTCCAGTAGAATAGGATGAGTAGACTGATTGAATATTTACAACCCAGCTTGTATAAACTCCCTAGAAAAGCACTGACCAATAGAATAGAGCAGCCGTACACGAGCCTAAGGTAATTATGCCTGATGCCAAGCATTGAAAAGTAAAGTAAAGTAAGTAAAGTCATCTTTTTCACCAGCTTCTTGTTTAAATGTTCCCGTTCCACCTTAAATGGTGCAGCAGTTGGTACTTAATTAACTGTGTTAATTTTAACACAGCTTTTTGCCCTTGTCTGATCTTCTTTCTTCAACTTTCTACTTCAGATCTTCTCCTCTTTGGCTGTTTCTCAGCTATCTATCCTTCTTGAAAGTGCATGGAGTTTAGCACGTAGCCTCCTCTTACCCCTGTCCTGTGCACAAGCAAAAATGCCAAATTATTCCTCATTTACAGAGTCAATGCTCTGTGCAGAACAGGAAAGAGTAAAAAGTGCATTAGAGTTCAATTATGCACTTCACCTTTAAGTATGGAACACCAGACATGGGACCAAGTCACTAAGTTGCAAGTAACAAGTAAGTGTCAAGTCTTGACAATTAAGTCCTGAGTCAAGTCCCAAGTCAATACAAGGAAGTCTCGAGTCAAGTCCCAAGTCTTAAACTTCGAGTCCTAGTCAAGTCACCAGATGTAACGTCATTTCAGTATTTAACACAGTTAATTAAGGCAGTTGATTAGTAGAATATTAAACTAACATTAATATAACATTAATGCTTTTAAAGTTTCTATTATAACAAAAATAACTTGCATATGAAATTAGATCATTTCAAGCAGTTCTAATCACTAATCACTCATTACCAGTTCATTACACAGTTAAAACAGGTGTTGAAGCAGAAAAATCACTAAAAGGTGAGACAGTGGGCCTCGAAGGCCAAGGCTGAGAAACACTACACAGTATGTAAGTATAAGTACACATCAGACCTACAGGAATTTTAATAACATCACATTCTAAACCCATAAGCATTAATATCTGGACGGTTCTTTCAGTTCTAACAGCGTGTGTGAGCTCTGCAGTAGCTCTGCATGGACTGATCAGTGTTTGTACTGTTCTACACTACTTGAAAACTTCCTGTCTGAGACGCTGAGCTTCCTACATGCTTTAATGTTTCAGTAAAGTTCTCAGTGGACGGTGGAATATTTAGGAGGGATGAACAGAGTGAGAGAGCTTCCTTCACATTAGCTGTTGTTTATCATTATGTCGCTAAGTTTGCTAGCTTGTTAGCCAGCTAGCAGAGACTTCCTGTTCTTTGTGCCTCAAAAGTCGAACAAAGTTTGAAGTGGTTGCAGCTCCATCTGTGATCTTGACTCCGCATGTCCTGCATGTCGCAGTTCTTTTTTATTTACTGCAGCAGAATCTTTAGTTAAATAGAAGTTAAACAACTGTGATTGGCTGCAGAACTTCACATGTTGCTAGGTTACGGGTAAACTGAGTGGCGCAGCTCAGCTACTTAGCGTTACAGCACTATTTAATACAAAATGATCCGTTATTTGATTGAGTTTTCCTTATTTATTATGTAAAAATAGGGTGGCGAGTGTGTGTCACATTAATGTCAAAACTTGAGTGCACAAAAAAGCAAGGTGAAAGATATAAAGCTTCACGTTTTAACATTTTGCGCACGTAAATGTTTCTGTGTCTTATACCAAATAAAAGGTTGCAATATATTCAGTCTTTGTTTAACAACACAAGCAATTTGAGTCTGTACATCATATGGATGTATGTAATTATAATAGTAATTATAACATAATAGCAATTAATTAGTTTTATTAAATAACTAAATGTCAACCAAAGCATGTCATACTAAAGTGAGGATTGTAGTATGTTTGTAAGATGTGTTTTAATAACCTACACATGATTTTATTTTACAGATTTTATTTTACAGTGTGTCCCAGTAAAGGTTTAGGAGGTTTTGGTTTAGTCTGTATGTATGTCTGCATTGTTTACCCCAGCTCTGTTAAAGTAGTAGATTCTGACATAATCTGTTTATTTCAGTTTCAAGTATCAAATAACACATACATGTTACTCATTTCTTTGAATGTTGTACGTTATTGAACAGTACCGCACTTTATAGACGGTCCCTGGCCGTCTTTAGCGTTGCTGCGAGCTATTTAGATAGAAACTATTGGAAGAAATGGCAAGATGGGGAACTGTAGTGATTATACTTTAATCTTTGCTTCACCATCACTTACAAAATTTAGTTTCAGAGATTTAGGGATCTGTTTGTTTAATTGTTAGTTGTTTTGTTGTTTGTGATATATATATATATATATATATATATATATATATATATATATATATATATATATATATATATATATATATATATATATGAGCCTAACGGACAAGCCGCAGCCGGAACAGATGAATATGTGCTGATAAGAAGTGGTAAGACTATTAAATCATTATTGTAAGTTTTATCTAGCTGTCTCTTCTGTCAGCTGCTCTGCGTCCATCATGTGTACTGTAGTTTAAGAGGTGTGTCGAAGTGAGCAGTCAGTTACGAAACCATGTGCCATCAGCCAATAGCGTTTGGCCCATGTCCGGCCCCCAAACTGTCAAAACCACCCCCTTTGAAAGACAACATGAGCGCGTATTTATGAAAATTGCGTGCGGTTCCTCTTTCTGTGCTCACGAGTTTCACATTTGCGCTCACGAGTGAAACATTTACGTGCGTGAAATGTTAAAACGTGCAGCTTTATATCTTTCACCTCACGTTTTTGCACGCTCGGGTTTTAGCATTAATGTGACGTCTTAGGCGAGTCTTTTCAAGTCTTAAAGCTCAAGTCCAAGTCAGTAAAGGTAAAGTCTTAGTCAAGTCACAAGTCTTTAGTAATGTTGTCAAGTCAAGTCACAAGTTATCAGTCTAGTGACTCGAGTTGGACTCGAGTCCAAGTCATGTGACTCGAGTCCACACAGCTGTGGAATACCTATTCAATACTTTTGGAGCCACTATAAATGAGAAAAATATTACCAGTCAAACGATTTAGTACATCACCAGTCAGTACACACCCCCCCACTGGTTGCACCTTAAGATTACTGCCCTGCGGAAAAACTCCATCCACACCATGTGAAATATTCTATATCTGCCACTCTGACACGGCACATAACATACTGTGATAGGCCAGAGTGCAGTAACGTAGGCCTCGAGTAAAGTAAGATGTTCCGGTTCTGTTTTAGAATAATAATTGTACAGCTTTAATACATCTAAAGCATGCAGGTGATTGAAGAGAGTTGTCTTTATTCAGTCATGCGTGTGTTGTGTGTCTTATTTTAAAAAGCAGGTACAGAGAGAGGAAGCACCCGGTGTAGTGTGGGCTGGTGTCCAGGGAAGCTCATGTTAACTGTCTGAAATCGCAGAGACAGTACCATCTGTCTTTATTTGGCCCTGGATTTCCCAGCGCTGCTGTGTCGAGGATGGCCGGTGCAGCTGCAGTTCAGCAGAAATGCCGCGTGTGCTGATGGAGGTTAGCTTGCAGGAGATTAAGGTTGGAGGGCTATGGCCTCCCATCTCTCGCTCTCGCTCTCTGGCTTTATGTCCAGTGTAAATGAGTCAGCAGTACACGTTCCCTAGGCACATATTAGACCTAAAATGATTTTCAGTGGAGAATACCCGTCCACTGTATAGCTTCCTCCAAGACTGAGCTGAATATATTCCCAAAGGGACAGTTTCCCTGAAACAGATCAGATAAGCCCGTCTTTGTGTAAATGGAAAGTCTTAAAATATATATTTAATGGCAATTCTCCTCTGAAAATCCTTCGTACTTTGTGAGTCCCACATGTCAGAACCCTAAATCTCCAGCAGTCTCATGCAATCACATGACGCAGCTGCGACTGTGATGGCTATACAGTTCCTGCTTAGGCCAGTAACTTCATTAATATAAAGTTATATATTTTAATCTGGAGATCTACTGTAACCTGGGGATATACTGTAATTTAAATGGCAACCAATGTGATTTGTGGTTTAGTGTGAATCTACAGTCTGTGTACACATAACAGTCTGACCAGTATCCAGTATAAATCTGTAGTTTGTGTATATGTAACAGTCTGACAGTAATAACTGTGGAGAGATTTTAATCCAGTATGAATCTGTAGTTTGTGTATATGTAGCAGTCTGACACTAATAACTGTGGAGTGGTATTAATCCAGTATGAATCTGCAGTTTGTGTACATGTAACAGTCTGACAGTAATGACTGTGGAGCCTTTTTAACCCAGTATGAATTTGCAGTTTGTGTATACGTAGCAGTCTGACAGTAATCACCATGGTGTGGTTTTTAATCCAGTATGAATCTGTAGTTTGTGTACATGTACCAGTCTGACAGTAATAACTGTGGAGTGGTATTAATCCAGTTTGAATCTGCAGCTTGTGTATATGTAGCAGTCTGACAGAAATAACTGTGGAGTGGTATTAATCCAGTATGAATCTGCAGCTTGTGTACATGTAACAGTCTGACAGTAATAACTGTGGAGTGGTATTAATCCAGTATGAATCTGCAGCTTGTGTACATGTAACAGTCTGACAGTAATGACTGTGGAGCGTTTTTGATCCAGTATGAATCTGTAGTTTGTGTATACGTAGCAGTCTGACAGTAATAACTGTGGAGAAGTTTTAATCCAGTATGAATCTGCAGTTTGTGAATATGAACAGTCTGACAGTAATAACTGTGGAGAGCTTTTAATCCAGTATGAATCTGCAGTTTGTGTATTTGTAGCAGTCTGACAGTAATAACTGTGGAGAGCTTTTAATCCAGTATGAATCTGCAGTTTGTGTATTTGTAGCAGTCTGACAGTAATCACTTTGTAACGGTTTTAATCCAGTATGAATCTGCAGTTTGTGTATATGTAGCAGCCTGACAGTAATTACTTTGGAGCGGTTTTAATCCAGTATGAATATACAGTTTGTGTATATGTAGCAGTCTGACAGTAATCACCATGGTGCAGTTTTAATCCAGTATGAATCTGCAGCGTGTGTAATTTTTCTAGACTGTTAGTTATAATTGTGGAGCAGTTTTAATCCAGTATGAATCTGCAGTGTGACTAGTTTTTACAGACTGTTAGTTATAATTGTGGAGAGAGTTTATTCCAGTATGAATCTACAGTGTGTGTATCTTGTACTCCCTGTTGATCAATTTTTATACTGTGTACTGTACTTTTTACAGTCTAACACTAACATCTGTGGAAATGGTCCTCTGTAATTCACTGAATCCAGAGCTCCCCCAGTAACAGCAGTCCTTTTTCCAACATTAATTAGATAACAAAACCTTCTATTAGACACAGTATGTTGTTATTGTTAAGAAGTGCTTCCTGTGGCACAACTATGACTAGGAATTTGGGGTAAATGACAAAGATTTGTTATCCTGTTCATATGCAAAAACATTAAACTCCCCAAATTGCATCATTGAATGAAAAGTAAACTTATGAACCTAAATTGGACCAGCACGAATGGCGGTTCTCCTTCTAAACACACTCTGTCAACATCAAGGGTGCTTTATTCCAGTGTCGAAGAAGGTTTTTCCATGCTCTCAAACACACCTGATTCAGCTCATGAAGAGCTTGGTAATGAGCTGATGAGTTGAATCAGGTGTTTTATAGTGAGGGAAAACACTTGTCAGAGCAAATCTATGGCCTCCGAGAGCATAGCCTTACGGCCGTTTCACGCTGACATCGTATTCACTCCACAGTTAACTGTAGAGTGCTTATAGGTGATGGTCCAGACTCCTCTTCCATAACTGCACAATGTTGAGTGTCATTTAGCTCATATTGCTAACATAAAGCAACATCTTTTAATATACTGTGTTTACAGTCACTTCCAACCTGTTCTACACTACCAGCCAAACATTCTAGTACACTACCAGCCTAACGTTTTAGTACACTACCAGTCAAACGTTTTAGATCACTACCAGTCAAACGTTTTAGATACACTACCAGTCAAACGTTTTAGATCACTACCAGTCAAACGTTTTAGATACACTACCAGTCAAACGTTTTAGATCACTACCAGCCTAACGTTTTAGTACACTACCAGTCAAACGTTTTAGAACACTACCAGTCAAACGTTTTAGATCACTACCAGTCAAACGTTTTAGATCACTACCAGCCAAACGTTTTAGAACACTACCAGTCAAACGTTTTAGATCACTACCAGCCAAACGTTTTAGATACACTACCAATCAAACGTTTTAGATACATTACCAGTCAAACGTTTTAGATCACTACCAGTCAAACGTTTTAGATCACTACCAGCCAAACGTTTTAGAACACTACCAGCCAAACGTTTAAGAACACTACCAGTCAAACGTTTTAGTACACTACCAGTCAAACGTTTTAGTACACTGCCAGTCAAACGTTTTAGTACACTGCCAGTCAAACGTTTTAGTACACTACCAGCCAAACGTTTTAGTACACTACCAGTCAAACGTTTTAGAACACTACCAGCCAAACGTTTTAGTACACTACCAGCCAAACATTTTAAAACACTACCAGTCAAACGTTTTAGTACACTACCAGTCAAACGTTTTAGAACACAACCAGTCAAACATTTTAGAACACAACCAGTCAAACGTTTTAGTACACTACCAGTCAAACATTTTAGTACACTACCAGCCAAACGTTTTAGTACACTACCAGTCAAACGTTTTAGATCACTACCAGTCAAACGTTTTAGATCACTACCAGCCAAACGTTTTAGATCACTACCAGTCAAACGTTTTAGATCACTACCAGCCAAATGTTTTAGATACACTACCAGTCAAACGTTTTAGAACACTACCAGCCAAACGTTTTAGATCCCTACCAGCCAAACGTTTTAGTACACTACCAGTCAAACGTTTTAGTACACTACCAAACAAACGTTTTATTACACTGCCAGCCAAACGTTTTAGTACACTACCAGCCAAACGTTTTAGTACACTACCAGTCAAACGTTTTAGTACACTACCAATCAAACGTTTTATTACACTACCAGCCAAACATTTTAGATCATTACCAGCCAAACGTTTTAGATCACTACCAGCCAAACGTTTTAGATCACTACCAGTCAAACGTTTTAGATCACTACCAGCCAAACGTTTTAGTACACTACCAGCCAAACGTTTTAGATCACTACCAGCCAAACGTTTTAGTACACTACCAGTCAAACGTTTTAGTACACTACCAATCAAACGTTTTATTACACTACCAGCCAAACATTTTAGATCACTACCAGCCAAACATTTTAGATCATTACCAGCCAAACGTTTTAGATCATTACCAGCCAAACGTTTTAGATCATTACCAGCCAAACGTTTTAGATCACTACCAGTCAAACGTTTTAGATACACTACCAGCCAAACATTTTAGATCATTACCAGCCAAACTTTTTAGATCATTACCAGCCAAACGTTTTAGATCATTACCAGCCAAACATTTTAGATCACTACCAGTCAAACGTTTTAGATCACTACCAGCCAAACGTTTTAGATCATTACCAGCCAAACGTTTTAGATCATTACCAGCCAAACGTTTTAGATCACTACCAGTCAAACGTTTTAGATCACTACCAGCCAAACGTTTTAGTGCACTACCAGCCAAACGTTTTAGTACACTACCAGTCAAACGTTTTAGAACACTACTTGTCCAAAGTTTTAGTACATTATCAGTAAAACGTTTTAGTACACTACCAGCCAAGCATTTTTAAACAGTTCTAAAACGTTTGGCTGGTAGTGTTCTTAAACCTTTAACTGGTAGTGTTCTAGAACATTTGACCGGTAGTGTATATTGTCATACTTTGGGTATTTACTGGTATATCTGTGATTATGTAACTGTGTATTATATTTGCTGATATTTATCTGTTTTCTGTTTGCATTCTGCATTGTTCATTTATCTGAGCATCAACATCACCAATGCAAATTTAACACACAAGCCAGTGTACTTGAGCTAAAAAGGAGATCCAGGTCCAAATTGCTCTCCTCATTTTCCCCTCTCACAAGTCTTTGTGCTGTGCGTTATTCGGGTTCTGCTGAGGATATTCGAGGATCAAATTGTTTTGTTTTGCTTCGTTTTGCTCTGCTTTGCTGTCATTACCAGCCCAGTTGTATTCGAGCCTTTTTGAATAGCGTCCCTGCGAGAGACGCTTGTTTGTTCAATGTTAGCTGCATCTGATAGCTCGTCTCTCCCATGAGTCTGCTGGGCCTGGACTGCTCCTGCTGTATTGGCTCAGATGGCTTTGTTCTGCCTTCGTTTAAGGACGCACATCTTCGTTTCGCCACTTCGGCTTCCTCGCTTACTGTGATGAACGGAAGGCTAAAGCGGCAGTGACAGCGAGATCACCCTGCTAGTCGTGACAGTCATGCATGAAAGGATTACCTGAGATCAATGACCAGCTTGTAAACAAGCTTTTTTATTGTTATTTTTAACTCTGTGTGTCAATCTACAGCCATTTTCTGGAAATCCTTATATCTTGAGGATGATTTGATCATTTATTAATAGGATGAATATGTTGGATCGTTGTACACTGCATGAGCAGAAAAGGTCACAGATTGGTTTTGAATAGCTAAATACTTAAAAGCCCTTGATTGGATAATTACTGCACTGATTAATATGTTTAAGGTGCAGGAATACTTTGAACCCTGACTGATGCAGCGAGTAGCTTCTCATTTCTTAAATATCCATGTGGGAAGATATATCCTGTGGTCATGTGATTTAAATGAATGGCTTAAAATGGCCAAAGAAAATGACTGGAATGACTGGAATTGGGTTTAGAACTGTTCGCATGTTATTAAAAACCTGGAAGGAGGATGAAGATTAATCAACTTAATCAACAGAAGAAATTTGTTCAGAAAAAAAACCCTTGCATGATCATAATCAGAGATCACTTGAACGCTCTGAGAAGTCCAATCATAAAAAAAATGAGATAGTAGAACTCATGGCTGAGTTTAATAATGAAGGTAAGAGCATTTCCACATAACCAGAACTCAAAAGACTGGGACTAAACAGCTGCATATCTATAAGAAAACCACTTGTTACGAAGGTTATGAAAGCAATTTGATATAATCAGATGTCACTTGAACGCTCTAACTTGAACGAAGTCCAATCATAAAAAAATTAGACAATAGAACTCATGGCTGTGTTTAATAATGAAGGTAAGAGCATTTCCACATGACTGGGACTAAACAGCTGCATGTCTATAAGAAAAACACTTGTTACGAAGGTTACAAAGGCTATTTGATATAATCAGAGATCACCTGAACGCTCTGAGAAGTCCAATCATAAAATAAATTAGACAGTATAACTCATGGCTGTGTTTAATAATGAAGGTAAAAGCATTTCCACATGACCAGAACTCACAAGACTGGGACTAAACAGCTGCATGTCTATAAGAAACCACTTGTTACGAAGGGTATAAAGTCTATTTGATATAATCAGAGATCATCTGAACACTCTCACTTGAACAAAGTCCAATCATAAAAGAATTAGACAGTAGAACTCATGGCTGTGTTTAATAATGAAGGTAAGAGCATTTCCACATGGCCAGAATTCACAAGACTGGGACTAAACAGCTGCATGCCTATAAGAAACCACTTGTTATGAAGGTTACGAAGGCTATTTGATATAATCAGAGATCACTTGAACGTTCTGAAAAGTCCAATCATAAAAAAAATGAGACAGTAGAACTCATGGCTATGTTTAATAATGCAGTAAGAGCATTTTCACATGACTGGAAATCACAAAACTGGAACTAAACAGATGCATGTCTATAAGAAACCACTTGGTGGGGTGGGGGGGGATTTCAATTACACTAGAAAGCATAAAGATTATACTTGGTATCGGTGGATAAAGGGCATGTGGTCTGATGAGTCCAGACTGTTCCAGAGTGATGAGTGCATCAGGGTAAGAAGGAAGGAGCATGAAGTGATACAGCCTTCATGCATAGGAGCCCACTGTAGAAGCCTCTGGAGGTAGTGGTATGATCTGGGATTGCTTCAGTTGGTGAGGTCAAGGATCACCAACATGGCAACAAAATAAAATCAGCTGACCACCTGCATGTACTGAATTTCCAGGTTATTCTGTCAAAGACCCTGATGGCATGACCACATTCCAGGATGACAATGCTGAGACTCTTTGGGCTCAGATTGTGATAGAGGTGGTTAAAGGGGCACATGAGAAATCATTTACACACACAAACTGACCTCCACAGAGTCCTGACCTTAACCGACTGAAAGTCTTGGGATGCCCTAGAGAAGACTTTTTAGTACACTACTAGTGAAGCTACCAGCAGAACTACCAGTCAAGTGTTTTAGAACACTACCAGCCTAACGTTTTAGTACACTACCAGACAAATGTTTTAGAACACTACCAGTCAAACGTTTTAGAACACTAACAGTCAAACGTTTTAGAACACTACCAGTCAAACGTTTTAGATCACTACCAGCCAAACGTTTTAGTACACTACCAGTCAAACGTTTTAGAACACTACCAGTCAAACGTCTTAGAACACTACCAGTCAAACGTTTTAGATACACTACCAGCCAAACGTTTTAGATCACTACCAGCCAAACGTTTTAGATACACTACCAGTCAACCGTTTTAGAACTCTACCAGTCAAACGTTTTAGATACACTACCAGCCAAACGTTTTAGAACACTACCAGTCAAACGTTTTAGATACACTACCAGTCAAACGTTTTAGATACACTACCAGTCAAACGTTTTAGAACACTACCAGTCAAACGTTTAAGAACACTACCAGCCAAACGTTTTAGATCACTACCAGCCAAACGTTTTAGATACACTACCAGTCAACCGTTTTAGAACACTACCAGTCAAACGTTTTAGATACACTACCAGCCAAACGTTTTAGAACACTACCAGTCAAACGTTTTAGATACACTACCAGTCAAACGTTTTAGATCACTACCAGTCAAACGTTTTAGATCACTACCAGTCAAATGTTTTAGATACACTACCAGCCAAACGTTTTAGTACACTACCAGCCAAAGGTTTTAGGACACTACCAATCAAACGTTTTAGTACACTACCAGCCAAACGTTTTAGTACACTACCAGCCAAAGGTTTTAGTACACTACCAGCCAAACGTTTTAGGACACTACCAGTCTTAGTACTTCCAGCTAAATGTCTTAGTACACTACCAACACTACCAACCTAACCAAACTAACCTAGACCTTAACCTGACTGAAAGTCTTGGGATGCCCTGAAGAAGACTTTACAGAGTAGTTTGACCTTTGCTGTGGTCGGTGCAAGATCTCGGCCTACAATGAATGAACTTTGGACAGAAATAAATGTCCCAACTCAAGGTTGTCCTGTCAGTGCCCCCATGAATGTGTGCCATAATTAAAGGCATCACATTTATACCGGGTTCTAATTAATGGATCTATATAGAAATATATCATGTGCTGTAATGACTCTTTGCATGATCAAATGGATCTTCAGATTGAAGAAGAATGTGTTGTATATGATTTTGTATAGCACCAAAAAGGGTTCATCTACTGATTCAAGCTGAACATCTTGTTGGTGCTACGTAGAACCTGTAAAACACCATCTTTTTTAAGGGTGTCTGGTTATAGAACCTATCTATTTAAAGGTTTTTTGTTGTGGAACACAAAGTGGTTCTTCTACGCTGTGGGCTCGGAAGAACTCTTTTATTTTGGCTCGTTTATTTTTTGAAAGTATACTTGAAAAATTTGAAAAGAAGGCCCCAACTTTTACGTGGGCAGTATCTCCGGTTGGAACAGCTCAGTTTTGGAACATGTTTGCAGGTCTGCAAACGTAAAGCAGAATTAGTCTCAAAGGTGCATGAGGAGCCTCTCGCAACCCATCAGTTTTTATTCCATCCTGCAGTTCTCCAGCATTCGTTCTGACCCGGCCACCCCGAGAACCGCCGCTGAACTGGAGCAGAACTGCCTGGAGCCGAGCTTTGCTGGAGCCGAGTACAGTCCTGCTGAAAAGGAGAGAGCCAGGAGCGAGACTGTGTGGGCCGGCGCTGCTTTGATGCAACTGTCTTAGGCAGTAGAACATTGGTGTTTAGGGACAGGAAGGAATTGAGGTTAGGACTGAGTCGTGAAATCTTGGGGGGGTGTCGGTCGGTGGCAAACAAAAAGCACCCACCGGAACGGAGCATGGCTGGAATTCAGTTGTAAGAAAAGGGGGATGTTTGCTTGGTGGAACGATGAAAGGAAGGCATGAGTGTGGGTTAGATGTGTATGGCTGCCATGGCTTTTTTTTTTTTTTTTCCTCACTCTTCTCAATTGATGCCTCTTGGTTTAGAACAGAGAGCTGATGCTCCACACTCCACGCTGGATGCACAGCACACTGACGACTTACTGTGTCATTCAGTCAATGTCAAGAACAAGCAGCATGCCTACATGACTTGACTCTTTATCTGTTCGTGTGTTTGTGTCTGCAGCGCGGATAGTGAAAAGCAGGCAGTGGTGTGAGATGACCCCGTGTTCGGAGGGAGAAATCTGTGGGCTGCTGTTCAACCACTCGGGCTGGACCTGCACCAAGGGAGGCGGACGAATAAAAACGGTCACGGTAAGACCCTCGTTTCGATTGTGCTGGATGAACATGAAAACAGGTGTGGGAGGTGTGGTGATACAGCTGTATGTTGAAGGTGCCATAGACTGCATTATTCAGCATTTTTAATTATTAAAGCTTTGTGACTTTGTCACCCAGATGTGGTTTTACATGTATATTTACACTCTAGGATTTGGTCCTTGGTCCTATTTCAATGAGGTCATTAATAATTTAATGATGGCAATTTCACACAGAAGCAACATGCTATAATACAATAAACTTGAATAAGCTAGGTCAGTGGTTTTTAACCTGTGGGCCGAAAACGTACTGCAAGGGGGGCGTAGACCAAAACTCTTCTTGTTTTTTTTTTGTTAAGTATTTTTTCTCCTATAAATAAATAATTCAGTATATTTAGTTCATTTATTTGCAAAACAAAACGTGTTTAGTTTGAGTTCTTTGATTGGTTTGGCGTAGTACATGACACGCAGCGCTAGCTAGTGGATTAACTAGCTAGTTAGCTAGCTACTTCAGTCTGAGTGAAGCTGTGATCTTGTGTACACATCATGGATAAATGGTTAAAAACTGGGTCTTTGACAACAAAAGGCCCTGAAGCTGGACCATCTACAAGTATCACTGTATCTCTTACTGAGAGAACCGAGAAAAGCAAGCGTAAATCGAAAAGAAGAAAATACAGCAGTGAGTACTTAGCACTAGGCTTCATGTGCACAGGAACAGAAAACCAGCCTTTTGGAGACTAAACGCAGCGAGTATGGATCTAAACCTGTAGAATTTTTTGAGAACAAACTTAAAGAATACCAAAGCAGGAAAAAGACCCTTGAATTGGCTTGCTCTGGAACCGATAATGCTAAAGCTGTTGAGGCTTCCTACCGTGTTGCGCAGCTTATAGCAAACGCTGGAAAGGCTGGACCAAATACAGGAATAGGCTTAATGTTGAGCCAGACCGCCGTTTGCAACTTTCTGCATTTAAACCTGACATTCACCACTTGGTAGCTGACAAACAACATCAGCTGTCTCCTTAGGCGAGTGACAAAAAGTGCTGTAAATGGTTAGTTTTTTTTATAATGTGATTATCCAGTCAGTTTCACAGGTCGTATGAATTGCTGCACTGTGTTTGGTTTTAAATGGCAATATAAAATATTCTGGGGGCCGTGGAAAGGTTTGGGCTGGGTTAAGTGGGCCTTGGGTTGCAAAATGTTGGGAACCCCTGAGCTAGGTCATCATACTGCTACTGTTACTTGAGGCCTGCTAGCTACTTGCTTCTCGACATCAACACAAAGTAAATGAAAAGTGTTACTCACTGTGAAACTTTCAGTGTAAAATGATCTGCTTCAACCAGCAAACAGTGATAAACTCACACAGCATGGCTGCTACTTACAGGTTACTGTTGGGGTTGTGATGCTAATAAAGGTGGAACTGCTCGTCTCTTCAGTCTCTTCAGTGCTAAACGCTGAGCAAAAAGTCTTTTCAGTGTTAAACTCAATGTTTTTTAATGTTTGAGAAACTGACCGGGGTAAAATGTGCAGAATAAATGAACAGCTCTAAATTAAAGTCATCCAGCAGCTTGTTTTAGGAATTTTCCGTTCCACCTTAAATGGTGCTGCAGTTGCATTCTGGTGCCTGTACAAGCTGTAGCATTTAAGATAGAATGGAATATTCGATTAGGAAGATGAAGAACAGGAAGATGAACATTATTCATGCCTACTAACAGCTAGGTTCCTTGGAAAAAAGAACGAGAAGGGTCAACATCACCTTCTCAGCCTGGAACAGTAGATTTTTCCACAGAGTCTGGTGAGAGCTGAAGTTGGCTGTCTATTTGGCAGTTTGTTTTAAAAAATTTTTTTGCTCCACCTTAAATGGTGCTGCAATTACATTCTGGTGCTGGGTCAGCTGTAGCATTTAAGATGGAATGGAACATTCAATTAAGAAGCTGAAGAACAGGAAGATGAACATTATCCATGCCCACAAACTGCTAGGTTCCTTGGAAAAAAGAACAAGAAGGGTCAACATCACCTTCTCAGCCTGGAACTGTACATTTTTCCACATACCCTAGTGAGAGCTGAAGTTGGCTGCCTATTTGGCAGTTTGTTTTGAGAATTTTTTGCTCCACCTTAAATGTTGCTGCAGTTACCTTCTGCTGCCTGTACAAGCTGTAGCATTTAAGGTGGAACAGAACATTTGATTAAGAAGCTGGAGAACAGGAAGATGAACATCATCCATGCCCACTAACAGCTTGGTTCCTTGGAGAAAAGAACGAGAAGTGCCGACGTCACCTTTTCAGCCTGGAAAAGTAGATTCTCCCCCAGGCAAAAAAAAGTACACTGAAGTATACTTAATTTAAGTGCACTTAGTATACTTCAGTGCACTCATGATTAATGTACTAAAACTGTGCTATTTTCACATACTAACTTTGTACTTAGCGTGCTATATGTTTGTTTTATTACTAAGAAAAATGTACTTAATTTAGTTTATTTAGGGGGATCTTAAGTACACCATCCTCCACCAATTCTGTATTGTTACAAAATATGCTTTGTGTGAACTTGGAGTATATCTGAATCTACATTTAAGATAACTGTGGGTATACTAATAAAATATAAGAAATATATGTATAATGCAATAACACTATTATAATTATATTATAATAAACAATACATTGTAAATACACTCCCAGTACATTCATAAATTTATTTTAGCTGAAACAAAGAATGTTTTAAAAAAAATAATTAGTGGGGAAAATATGTACTTAAGTATTTTTAAATGTGTCATGATGTCTCAAAATAGTACAATTAAGTACAGTTAGTTAATTATGTATCTCTGTAATGGCACTACAGCACATAGTAGCATATATATTTTATTACATTAACCATAAGTCCATAAAAACTATAAATTTAGGTGTACTTCAATGTACTTATTTTCACCTGGGTAACACTTGTGGGGAAAAAAAGGATACGTAAGAGCACTAAAAGTATATTTCAATTATTAAATAAAATTATTTGAATGTACATTTACTGCTCTTAAGCGTACTTCTTTTTCACAATGGTCCACAGAGCCTGATAAGAGCTGAAGTTGGCTGCCTATTCAGCAGTTTGTTTCGAGAATTTTCTGTTCCACCTTAAATTGTGCTGCAGTTACATTCTGGTGCTGGGTCAAGCTGTAGCATTTAAGATGAACATCCCTCCAGGATCTTGTTAAAGATGTGAAAACTGATGTTGACTTTCAATTCTGCAGCTCATTTTAGGAATTTTTTTCTCCACTTTAAATGGTTCTGCAGTTCTGGGGCCTGTACAAGCTGTAGCATTTAAAGTGGAACAGAACATTTGATTAAGAAGCTGGAGAACAGGAAGATAAACATCATCCAAGCCCACTAACAGCTTGGTTCCTTGTAGAAAAGAATGAGAAGTGCCGACATCACCTTCTCAGCCTGGAACAGTAGATTCTTCCACATAGCCTAGTGAAAGCTATTTGGCAGCTTGTTTTGAGAATTTTCTGTTCCACCTTAAACTGTGCTGCAGTTACATTCTGGCACCTGTACAAGCTGTAGCATTTAAGATGAACATCACTCATGCTCCCTAACAGCTTGGATCCTTGGAGAAAAGAATGAAAAGTGCTGACGTCGCCTTCCCAGCCTGGAACAGTAGATTTTTCCATGTAGCCCATTTGCTGTTGCTCCATTGTCTTTGTATGTAAATGTTAAGGGGGTACATTATTAATGACCGTTCTCTTTCATACATGTGGGATTTGTATTTGAATACAGTGTTTGAGGTTCACAGTATGTCAGTTCCATGTACTGAACTCTCCTTATTCAGCAATGCCAAATGCAGCAGTTCCATTCTATGGTGTCTTTAAAGCTAAAACTTTAAGAATACAAGGTTCTGTTGACTTTCTAAGGGAAAATAGTGATATAGCTTCACGCAGGGAACAAACTTTAAGTTGACATTTTCCTTTAACCCTCCTATTATGGTAAAAACAATTGCATTCATAATGTTATGTGTCAAATTGACACGCACAGTTTAAATACACTCAAAAACAAGCAAGGGTCCAGTCCAAGCAATAAGACTTCATTATAAACTCTCTGAAGAGATTTAGAAAGCTATATTATAAGAACATATCATATTCATATTTCATTTTTGTTGATTCTACAAGTTTTCTACATAATTTGAACACGCCAATGGTCGTTTACATTGTGTGTCAATGTTATGGACCAATAGAAGAATCAGGCCCACTAACAGCTTGGTTCCTTGGAGAAAAGAATAAGAAGTGCCGACATCACCTTCTCAGCCTGGAAAAGTAGATTCTTCCCCAGGCAAAAAAAAGTACACTGAAGTATACTTAATTTAAGTGCACTTAGTATACTTCAGTGCACTCATGATTAATGTACTAAAACTGTGCTATTTCCACATACTAACTTTGTACTGCTGTATGTTTGTTTTATTACTAAGAAAAATGTACTTAGATACAACTAAATATACTCAACTGTACTATTTTGAGACCACACTAAGTGTATTTAAGAGCATCTTAAGTACACAATCTTCCACCAATTCTGTATTGTTAAAAAAATACTTTATGTAAACTTGGAGTATATTTGAATCTACATTTACATATATTTTAGTTGAAACAAAGAATGTTTAAAGAAAATACAGAATTAGTGTATAATTAAGTATATTTAAATGTGTCATGATGTCTCAAAATAGTACAATTAGGTACAATTGGTTAATTAAGTATTTTTGTAAGGGCACTACAGCATATAGTAGCATATATATTTTATTACATTAATCATCATTTTTTTAGACATGGAGACGGGTCCAATTAACCTATAATATAATAGGAGGGTTGAAGTTTCGTAGAATTACATTGACATTTATTTGAGTTTAAGGAAAAAATCTATATAGTATACGCCCTAACTTTTGTATAAGCCACACTCAGCGTTAGCCTGTGCATCAAAATGTACACAGGACGTGCTGTCTTGGTGTCACAAATCAAACAAAACGAAGCATAACATTAACAGGGGCACCTGAAGCACCTGTGTTTTACTACCTGTCTGTATTTTTGACCGGGCTCATGTGAGCGTTCGCATTTGTGCATGTGCAAACGAGCGCACCATTAATCAAAAACTAATAATAACACGATTGTAAACCCTGCAATTAGCCAATCATTGCAATTATGCACTCAGCGGTTGGTGCGGAGCGGTGATACTGTATGCCAACATTGTGAGATCCAGTCACAGAAACGAAATTAAAAAGCCCAGACACACCGGAGGCTTTCACAGAGTGGGAACACGGTGAGTAGAAGTCGTGACAGGACTCATCCGCAGGGGCAGCGTGAGCGCAGACGCTCGGAGACAGTGGTCTTTAGGCCCCGGAGAGTGGTTATTCACAATCAAACGTGCAGTGAAGGTGAAGGAAGGCTGGGGTGACTTGGTGCACGGGGAGGAAGAAAAGTCGTTTCCAGGCAGCTCGAGGAGGGAACAGGTGGGCAGGTGCACAGCGATTAGGGGAGTCGTCTCACGGTGCTGTCGTCCTGGGAATCGGTGGGAAAATAGAGACGAAGAGAGTCCATTGTTGAGGCGGATTGCGAGAGGTTTGATTTGGGAGCCTCTCGGGGACTCTCTGAGTCTCTCTGAGTCACTCTAGTCCCCTCCAAACTGACTTTTATGCTCTGTTTGTCGTGACTAGAACTGAAACAGGTGGAGACTGGAACCTAGCTGTGTTTACTTTTAACCCATTCAACCCTAAAACACTGGTCAATGCGGTTGAAATGAACGTACGTGTTCATGTATATGTGAATTAAATCAATTATTTAAAAAAAAAACAATGATTTAAATGCACATCATTAGTGGTTTGATGGACACACTCATTCACAGTAATGTTCAACAGCCAGAGACCACCATTGTGTAACGAGGGAAGGTAACCTTTTGAACATCACTCCAGGATCTTGTTATGATGATGTTTTAGGGTGTTTTTGCTCCACCTTAAATGGTGCTACAGCTACATTCTGGCTACATTTAAGGTGGAACAGAACATTTGACTAAGAAGCTGTAGAACAGGAAGATGAACATCACTCATGTCCACTAACAGCTTGATTGACATCACCTTCTCAGCCTACAACAGTAGATTCTTTCGCAAAGCCTGGTGAGAGCTGAAGTTCCTTTCATTACCAAAATAAGACATAATTAAAGATAAACAAAAGAAACTAACGAATAACCAAACAAACCAACATGGAGGGACCAGGAAGACGGAGACGGCATTGGAGATGAACCAAGAAATAGAAAACCGAAACATAGACGGTTGTAATACGGAACCAGAAATCAAATGACACACACAAGAGGAACCGGAAGGAATAAATACACGGGATAAAAAGAGTAAAACAGCTGACAAGACTAATACAAATAAGAGACAGGTGAGACAGGAGGGGCTGGGGCAGAGACAAGGAGCACATGGTCAAAAAAACAGAAACACAAGGCAAACACGTGACTTGGACAGGACATGTAAACAATAGGACATAGACAGATAGAACAGAGCAGGACGTGACACATTGGTTTATTGGTTTATAATCAAAACAGCTAATAAGTATAATTTCATTTCAGTATTAGAAATAAAACACTCCAACTATCTTGTCATTGATCAAATAGCTAATAATAGGTGCCACTGATGTAACGCATGACCATCACCGCATGCATGTTCATTTCCCCCCCGTCCCAACATTAGCCACTTGATTCGCCTCTGCATGCTCCTACGCTGTATGCGGCAGAGTTTCACACCAGAAGCAAAGTGCCGCGAGGGTTGGGAACCACTCCACAACGCTTGCTGTTTCCCAGCTGATCACAGACAGGTTGCGAGGTGTGTGCGGTTCTTGTTTTCATTGCAGTTTGCTGTTGCTAACTTTCTCACCATGTGCTGTACAGCTGCCTGAAGAGTAAGAGATGAATGAGGGGCTCACATTAACCTACTCCAGAGAATCTGATCACCGTTTCACATTAGAGCTCCTGACGTTGCTGCTGCAAGTCGTCTACAAGTCGTCCGAACAGCAGCTGCCAAGGAAACAAAGTTTTACGCTCTACTGTTGGGTAACAAGTCATGGGTGTGAAAAAATAATGAACAGACAGACAAGACCTTCGGCGTTCACAAAGAAATTTAAGTGTAAAGTCACTCACGTAATACCACAAACCTGTCAGCTCACCTGAAAATCATGTTGTTTTACATGGAGCCCAGTATTAAATCGAATTGCATCACTGAAAAGACTCGGACGGTTGGCTAAAAGAATTGATGTTGTGAAAGAAACTTCTGATTTACACTCCTATTATTTACAAGTGCACAAGCTAAGGCACAAGGTATATAGTCGCTGTCCAAAGAAAAACAAGTGTCTCCAAAATGACAACTTTGCAGTTGAGGACAAAAAGACTTTACTTTTAATGTAAGTCAATGGAACTAGAATTTTACTAAGTGATTTTAGATTGCTAATGGAGAGTTAGTCTTGGGACAGTGACAGTATATAATGCCCATATAATATTACATCTTTTTTCCACCCATTGTCTCTGATTTTTAATTTTTCAAAGAATTTGCAGTGAGATTTTTTGTCAATTAACAAAGAACAAATACTTCGTTAGCTTACTTAAGTAGTAATTTTGGTTATGTATACTTTACTGGAGTAATTATTTTTCAGATGATTTTTTACTTCTACTCCTTACATTTACAATCCATTATCAGTACTTTCTACTTACGTTTTAAACATAGTCTTGTTACTTCTGTTTCATTTCAGCTTGTTTTCATTCATGTACATTTACATTCCAGTAAAGATTATTGATAACATGCCTTTGAAGTTTGACTTTTTGCACCATTACAATACTTATAGACAACTAGTCATCATATCTTTTGCTCCATGAAACACATGTTAATGCTCAGTAGTACACAGATATGCTTCTTTAATATATTTACATTGTACTAAACTACATTCATTTTCAATGGGCGTATATGCGGCTGAAACAGGAAGCCCAATCACCATCCCAAATTTATCAACATTAACATTTTAATATAACATTATAATCATTATGGCTTTTAGAAGAATTGGGTTTTTTTGGGAGGTGGGCTAGTGCACTATAGACCCCTGTGGTGCGGCCTAAGCTTTTGTCCTTAATGGCATTTTTCCCCTTACATTACTTTTACTTTTATACTTTAAGTAGTTTTGAAAGCTGTACTTTTACACTTTTACTGGAGTAAAAAGCTTAAGTTGATACTTCAACTTCTACAGAAGTATTTTTAAACCCTAGTATCTATACTTCTACCTGAGTAATGAATGTGAATACTTTTGATGCCTTTGCATATTAGGAGCCTTTTCCCAGTAAGACTTCTCCTCAGAAATATCTCTGGAATAATGAAGCCCCTAAATGACCCTGATACACCCTCAAAGTTTTACTACACATGTTTATAAACTAATAGAAGTAATCCATGTCATTTTGGATAATAAGTATGTAATATTAATGTAATGTATAATAAGTATAAGGGGTTAAAAATGTACATATATTTACATATACGTATATATCTCTCTCTTTACTCTTCCTGAGGTAATGACTGTCCTCCCGTCTGTTGAACGCTATTGAAGGACTGATCATCGGGCCATCACCCCACCATCACCAGCCAGCTCACCTGTCCATTTACTGCTACACCCTCAGTTACATCACTGTGCCATCCAGATGTACCAGCATTGAGATAGGATGGGACTGTTTCAGCTCATGCCCACTTTACATAAAGACTCAGTCATAGACTGCCTCAGCCAGAGACTGCCTCAGTCAGAGACTGCCTCAGTCAGAGACTGCCTCAGTCATACACTGCCTCTATCTGTGCAGCTTCTAAAGCTTTGCTATCCAGATTTCAAACAGAGGCTCCTCTCTTTGGTATTTAGTTTATTAAACTGTAAATACTGTTTGACCAGAGGAGGATGGGTCTCCCCTTGTGAGTCTGGTTCATCCCAAGGTTTCTTCCTCCAGTTGAGGGAATTTTTCCTTGTCACTGTTGCCTCTGGCTTGCTCACTGGGGGATATATGTTATAACTGTCTGTTTTCAAAACTCTGTAAAGCTGCTTTGAGACAACATCGTTGCAAAAAGCGCTATATAAATAAACTTGACTTGACTATATATATATATATATATATATATATATATATATATATATATATATATATATATATATATATATATATAAAATATACATATGTTTGTCTGTTATGACAGTGTGGAACTGAAGTGTGGGCCCATATTTGGGTTTAGCAGCTATCTTCAGCTTGACTTGCTGCATGTGGTATCATGGCTGCTGTCCATGGTCCTGAAACGCTGCTGTACTCTATTGATCAGTGGTGCCATGCAGCATTCCTTTAAAGACCTTGTGTATTAGCTGACAGGTTAAATAAGCTGTGTTAAAGAGGTGGAGTGCTAACCTCTGCAGTGCTTGTGACCCTTCAGCCTGGAGTCTGACACTCCTACCATAGACAGTGGCACTAATAGTAGTGTTTGGTTTGGTGGTGTTCCATGCTGACCCAGTGTGCAACAAATTTATGTGGCTGAAGGGAACTGACCGCAGGCCATAGAAACTGGAACAGCCACTGGTGTTGTTCTCGGGAGAGCTCAAGCTGCACTGAATGCTCTGAACCTGAATAACCACCTGATATTGTGGTTGTCTGAGTTGGGTATTGACTATACAATATATACAAAATATACCTTGACATGACCACTATATGTTCATAAAGTAGCTGATCTTAATGTTTAATGCACTAATACTGCAGCTTATGGGGCAAACCGCACATAGCCCCACCCAGCAAGTCCCAGCAAAACACTACAGAGTTGTAATGCCACCCCACGTTTTGCACAACCCTCCTTCAAGTACATTTGCATGAGGAAGAGCAGCACATTTTGGATTTCTACCATGCGCCTGGCCCAAGAACTGCATGACTAGGCTCTTGCAGCAGTTTTACACACTAGTAGAATTTGTCTGTTCATGAAACTGGCACAAAAGGTTTAAACCATTGGGCCCTTAGTGTATGGTTTGTGATAAAGGTGAAGAGCTGGCAATGAGGTAATAATTGAAGTCTTCTAAGGTCCACTTGATGGTAAGTGCTTCCCACTTGACCGCAGCCTATGCTTGCTATGTTGGATAGAGAGCACGCAATTAATGCAAATCAGCAATTCTCAGCCCTGGCTCTGGAGTGCCTGACCCAAATTATGAATAGATGTAATACTTCCTCACATCTTTGTCTGGGTTGAGAACCATGTTCCTAGCCCTGGATTTCAGTACCTCCAGCTTTGCATTTTTGGAGTTGTCTCACTCTGAAACACCAACGTTGACTAAGGTAGGGCTTGTTAATGAACTGCTTAGTTGGATCAGGTGTGCTGGAGGCAGGCAGAGGAAACACTGAATGACAAGGGCTTGGAAGTGCTGGTGTAAATAGTAGAAAGATGGAGAAATAGCTGGTTGGTGAGCTGGTTGATGAGCACTGGGTCTGATGTAAGAGCTACCTTAACTGTACTTAAATGAACTACAGATGTCATATTTCATTCAGTTCTCCTGTTGATGATGAGACACTTCAGATCCTTCCAGAGCTTCACAAGATGTTCAGTCGATCTCTTAGAGTAGGCTGACATCCACCACAAGGGTAGCAGTTTGGTGATGAAGGGACTACAACACCTTCCATGCAGGAAGGTTGCTCGGGCCTTGCAAAGATGAATGACAGGACCTTATGCCATAAGAAAGTAGCCACTGCAAATGCAGCAATAATCTGGGCCTCTGATATGAAGGAGTCAGTCAGTAGCTTCCTTCACCTGGTGCAAGTGGTAGTAACTGGAATGCAGATTTCTCTCTGCTTTTGGTATAACAACAATGAGGCTGGTTGGTGGGTTTCATGACTCTTCAGTTACACCCCATGCCCAAGCATTTTAACATTGTGACATTTAGTTATTTTTCATTGGCCTAAATGTGGTTGCTCTCCAGGGTCCTGAAGTGTTGATCTACCCCAGAGATAGTGCTGTAAATCTGTACATGGGCTTCACATTATGAACTGCATACTGGACTTTATTGCTAGATATTACAATTGTAATATATTAGAAATGAGCTATGCAATGGACTGGTGACCTGTCCATGGTGTACCCCACCTTTGGCTCCAGCCCACCGGTGACCCTGACTATAGGGATAAACATTTTTTGGGCATAGATGATGGATGGATGGATATATAAGTAATGCTTGGTTTGCAACATGGTAAGCAGGCTTTAGCAAAACATCCTTACTGTTATTTATACTTTATTGGAGTAATTATTTTTCAGCTGACTTTTTACTTCTACTCCTTACATTTTAAACATAGCCTTGTTAATCCTATTTCAGTTACAGCTTATTTCCATTCATGTACATTTACATTCCAGTAAAGGTTATTGATAACATACCTTTGAAGTTTGACTTTTTGCTGCATTACAATACTTATAGACAACTAGTCATCATATCTTCTGCTCCATGAAACACGTTAGTGCTCGGTAGTACACAGATATGCTTCTTTAATATATTTACATTGTACTAAACTACATTCATTTTCAATGTTTAATATGCGGCTGAAACAGGAAGCCTAGCACATCCCAAATTTATCAACATTAACATTTTAATATAACATTATAGTCATTATGGCTTTTAGAAGAATGGGTTTTTTGGGGAGGTGGGCTAGTGCACTATAGACCCCTGTGGTGTGGCCTAAGCTTTTGTCCTTAATGGCATTTCTTTCTTACTTCACTTTTTTTTTTTATACTTTAAGTAGTTCTGAAAGCAGTACTTTTACACTTTTACTGGAGTAAAAAGCTTGAGTTGATACTTCAACTTCTACAGAACCCTAGTGTCTGTACTTCTAATTGAGTAATGAATGTGAATACTTCTGACACCTTTGTGACTAAGCAAAAGCTAACCTAGTAAGTATAAATAAGTTACTGAACTCCTCCTCAGTCGCTTCTTCTTTCTTTTTTGTACAGTTACTGTAGCAGTCCTGGGAAGCATATTCATCAATAAAGTAAATGAGAACCTTACTTTCTTGATCAAGTTGCCTTTAAAACCTGGATAATCCAGGAGTTTACAACACCACTCGCCCATTTCATTCATTTCTCCTCGTTCATACTTTTGGGTTTAGTTCTGCTTCGGTGGCACTCCGGGTAGCGAGTGTTGGACTGAGAAGTGTGCCCATTAAAATAGTTGGACGGGACCCAGACAGTTCTCAGATCTGGACTCAACTATGATAAGTGGCTTGCAAGCTGTGTTATGTTATAGTGTTATTGTTTTTTTGTCATTGAAACTTTGCTGAACTTATTTCACTATTTCATTTATTTCACTCTGTGTTCGCTGGGATTTTAAACTTATTTGTGATCTGGTTTATGCTTTTGTACAAAAAAGGTCTGACATCTTTTGTGCACTATGTCTTCAGTTGGATTTGATCCACTCAACAGAGGCTTCTTTATATTAGTCGGCTTGCAGACGTTGTTAATCCGGCATGCTGTCATAAAGTCCTATAGGTAAACAAAGATACACAAACACCAAATACCAGGAAATCCTGCAAATTTATTTCAACTTTTCAGTCAAAATTTCTGTGAAATTTCATGTTTTAATGATTTTTTTTAAAGATTTTCTAACATGTCCTGTACAAACATTTTCATATACAAATACTCTTATTTGCTGAATGTAACTTTGGAATGAAGTATGACTATTAACACTTTACTCTAGGATACTGTTCATAAGGCTACATAACACACACATAAGCTTGTAATGCCAACAGTCATGGCCCTAAGTAGATGCTTATTAATGCTTATTTCAACCTATAAGGTTACATTTCACAGTTTTGATCTATGTTAGCTAAAGTAGCCCCTGTGACAGATAACGTCTATCCTATTGTAATAAGCATTGATAAAGGTTTATGTAGGCCTATGTCAGTATGTTTTAATTACTGTATATATCGACGTCTAAAGAAAAACAAGCATCTCCAAAATAGTAACTTTACAGGTGTGGCCAACTACATTTTTTTTCTTTCAGTGTAAGTAGGGATGCATCTATACCACTTTTTCCTTACCGATACCAGCTTTTCAGGTATCTGCTGATACCGAGTACCGACACCAACTCTGACTTAAATGCTTGATATATGGCTATAAATCCTGATATTAATAGTGTTCCACTTTTTATATGTTGTATTTTGTGCTAGCTTGCTTCTTTGTGCTTGTTTGAATGAAGTCGCTGTGTTTCGCTTTAAATGTTTAATTTAATTTGACGTATTGAAGTCTTTGCTGGTCGTGCCACCCCTCGAAATGCTGGCATTACAAATTTTGCAACGAGCATTTTTGCTGCTGCCCATCTCAACCGACTCCCACACTGTGGACATGCTCTTGGCTGCAGTCAAGCGCCATTTAGTGGGGAGCATGCACGTCAATAAGCTTCATAGTATCGGCGCTGTCTATTGCCAATACCGATACTGTGTGTAAGTGCTAGTATTGGTGCCAATAACGATATGGCATCGGTATCAGTGCAACACTAAATGTAAGTTCAGGTAAAGAGGTTTTATTACAACTGATTTTAGAGCATTTCTATTGGTCCATTCATCAGGAAACCTTCACAGGATATAAAGGACATCATTTGTAGTGTTCAAGTTATACACACATTTGTAGAAAATGTCATATTTAAGTTTGTTCCTCATAGATGATGTAGCTTATATATATATACTTATATATATATATAAGTATTTTTGCTGATGTTTCATAAACCATACATTCATACTAGCAGATGAAAAAGCATCAGTCACCCAGCCATTTCCTATGGTACGTGATTTGTAGCCCAGATTGAGCAACAAGACAGCAGAATTCAGGTTTCCATTCAAAGGTTTGCAAATGTTATGAAGTGTAAAAGTGTTTTACAAGCTGGCACCCAGTGGTAACACATACATGGCAAATAATAAAGATCCTAAGATGGAGCCCTGTGGAATGCCATATGTAATTTTGAATTTACTTGAACGGAAGTGTAAATGGTCTCACAAGTCACATCAACAAATGTGTGTGTCTGTGTGTGTACCATGTGCGATACATAAATAAACCTGGACTTAACTTTAAACATGCCAAGTTGACTCGCTCTGGCGTGTTTTCTATCAATTAATATTGAAAATAGAAATTAAATGCTCAAAATTATAACACTCAAATATCGCTAAAAGAGTTTTCACGTTTGGGACTGATTATATATATATATTTTTTTTTTCTGAATAAATAATCAAATTTCATGGTACCCAGTTGCAGCACATATACTGCAAATATTAAAGGTCCTAAACAGAGCCCTGTTGAACACCATACATTACATTGAATTTTACTTGAATGGAAGTGTATGTAATGGCCCCACAATTGTGGAGGCCGAAACTTGATCATAAACTCACGCTGTGTGGAACTATTGTCCTTGTGGGCACCACAAGCTGGTCTATGATTGGTCCAAAGATGAGGTTGAAATTCATTATCTGGTTTGGCTGAAATACGCAACTTGTGTATTGTCAGCAGTGGCACTTATGCCATGTTTTCTAATAATGGTACCCAGTGGTGACATATATGCGTAAAATAATAAAGGTCCTTAAACAGAGCCCTGTGGAACACTATACATTAGCAGAAAATTAGCCAATTAAGCTGTGTTTCCATTTAATACAGTTGTATAAAAAAAACCTAAACTGGCTATGTGCTGTATCGAAATGAGCATGATAGACAGATGGAATAGATGGAATTATCTTTACAGCTGATTGCCATCTTTTCTACGTGCAGCTTAGAGACGTGTGCTGGTCAAGTAAAGGCCCACCGTATAAGGGCTGAAATCTCTGTCATGACGTCCACATCACATTGTGCAAAGCCGTTTTTTTCAAATGTCAAAAGCAGTATTTGAAAAGCTATGTGCCATGATCAGACCATCTGTAGGACCACTCTTTTCCAGTCACTGACCACCCATGCCCACTGATAAGAGAAGCGTCATAGCGTTTTACAAGCTGGCCACTTGTGCGGAGTACAGGGTCTTGGGCGACATGTTTGGTGCAAACGTATACGCTGCCTGCCAAGTTATATGCTCGGATAGAATGAGATAACTTACACACAAAATTTTATTTTTTATACAGAACAAATATATATATATATATATATATATATATATATATATATATATATATATATATATATATATATAAACTGAGCATTTCATTTTTATTTTTAATATTGATTGATAGAAAACACGACAACAGATGTCACAGAGCAGCATTGGCTACAGCATTCTGGACTAACTGAAGTTTGTTAATGCTTTTGCTGGAACATCCATAAGGCATGCCACAGACAGTAATCTAACCTCAGTGTAATAAAGGCATGAACTAGGATCAGGAACAATCGTGACACCAAGGCTTCTTACAGATGTATCTAGTGCAACTGCCAAGCTATTAAGATTAAGTATTAATGTACACACTTTGTTTCTAGCAGCTTTTGGACCAAGAAGAAGCATTTCTGTTTTATCTGATTACAGTAGGAGGAAGATATGTCCAGTTTGCTATGTCTTTTACACTGTCCTTTATTTTATTACATTGAAATGTATCATCTGGTTTGGCTGCAATACACAACTGTGTATTAACAACATAGCAGTGGCATTTATTTTCTAATAATGGTAGCCAGCTGTAACATATATACTGCAAATATTAAAGGACCTAAGACAGAGCCCTGTGGAACACCATACATTTCTTTGAATTTTACTTGAATGGAAGTGTATGTAATGGCCCTACAATCCACAGAAACAAATGTATGTGTGTGTATGTACATGGACCATGTTTATATGACATTGTGGAGACCTGATCATACACTCATGCTGTGTGGAACTATTGTCCTTGTGGGGACCACAAGTTGACTGGTCCAAAGATTGTATGTAAGGTTGAAATGTATCATCTGGTTTGACAGTGTATTGTCAGTATAGCAGTGGCATTAATGCCATATTTTCTAGTAATGGTAGACAGTTGTAACATATCGTTGCTGTCCAAAGAAAACATGTATCTTGTCAATTTTGAGTTTTCTACACCATTTGAACATGCCAATGGTTGTTTACATTGTTTAAAAATGTTATGATAAATGGACTAATAAATGTGCTCCAAAATAGCTTGGAAAAAAAGCTGGTTCCATTGACCTTCACTAAAAGTAAAGTATGTTTTTGGTCTTTCCTGTAAAGTGGCAATTTTGGAGAGTCTTGTTTTTCATTGGACAGCCACGATATACACTGCAAATATTAAAGGTCCTAAGACAGAGCCCTGTGGAACACCATACGTTACTTGTTTTTTTTTTCAACTTCATGCAATTGCACTAAGATGTGGGGAATGGCAATCACACTGGCTGGCTCAAACTAAATCTTCAGATCAGTCGTAGACGTGGGGGTCAGAGGTCCCCCAAGAACTGTGATTTCTGCAGGTATTTTGTTCTTACTCCCAATAGCATTCCTTAAAATATGGAAGAGAAGCTTATAAACATCTGAACCACAGCAGCTCATGTTTTAAACAAAAGCACAATACATGTATGGTACATATTTATACATTTTCTCGTCAGAAGCTTGACAGTATACACGTGACAGGAGCAGCCTTGAGCACACTCACAGGAGACAAACGTCAAGCGACATTAGCGACTCATCGTGTGCTCGGGTGAACGTATGGTAAGACTTTTGGACCAAAGTGTGGGTCTATGATTGTAGATGGTTGTGGTTGTTTGTATTTCCTTCTCTTTTTCCAGAGTGCAGTTGTTTATAGTCCATTTAAAGGATTGTCTGTTCCAGTATCTGCTCTCTCTCTCTCAGCCTCTCTCATTCTCTCTCTCTCTTTCTCGTTCTCTCTCGTTCTTTCTCATTGTCTCTCTCTCTCTCTCTCTCTCTCTCTCTCTCTCTGTCTGTCTCTCGTTCTCTCTCTCTCTCGTTCTTTCTTATTCTCTCTCGTTCTTTCTCATTCTCTCTCTCCCGCGTTCTCTCTCTCTCGTTCTGTCTCGTTCTTTCTCATTCTCTCTCTCTCTCTGTCTCTTTCTTGTTCTCTCTCTCTCTTTCATTCCCTCGCTCTCTCTCATTCTCTCTCGTTCTTTCTCATTCTCTCTCTCTCATTCTCTCTCGTTCTTTTTCGTTCTCTCTCTCGTTCTTTCTCTTCTCTCTCTCTCTTGTTCTTTCTCATTCTCTCTTTCTATATCTCTGTCTCTCTCTCGTTCTCTCTCTCTCGTTCTCTCTCGTTCTTTCTCATTCTCTCTCTCTCTCTCTCTCTCTCTCTCTCTCTCTCTCTCTCTCTCTCTTCCCCTTTCTGTTTGGTTTCTGCAAGCCTGCAGCATCGTGTCTCACAGCCTGTGGCAGCTGCTGGAGATTTCATGCTCATGTTTCCAGCACCACATAATCCAGCCTGACAGCATAGAACAGTGTGTGTGTGTGTGTGTGTGTGTGTGTGTGTGTGTGTGCGTGTTTGTGTGTGTGTTTGGGTGTATGTGTGTTTTTGCCAGGTTTATGCCTCACTGTAGGGACCAAAACCTGATCATATACTCACGTTGTGGGGACCTTTTGTCCTTGTGGGGACCTGCCTGTGTCCTGTACTGTCCACTGTATACTGTGTACTGTTAAGTTTCTAAAAATGTAAAAATTAGTACTATTAGTACTAGTACTATAATATATATATATGTATATATATATAGTCAAAATATGCCTTTTTTTATAAGTTCAGACATTTATAAGCTTCTCTTCCATATTAGAGAGACGATAATCGAAAAGCAACAAAATGCTTATAATTATATATGTGCTACCATTAGATACCATTATGAGAAAACATGGCATAAATCATTAATATTTAAGAATAGGGTTAGGGTAAGGGTAAGTTTACGGTTAGGTTTGGTTAGTTAGTTTAGTAGTAGTTCTGGTTAGGTTTTGAGTAAGTCCTCAGGAAATGAATGGAATTGTATGTAATGGACCCACAATTTACAGAAACAAACATGTATGTGTATTTGTGTGTGTGTACCAGGTTTATGTAGCATTGTGAAGACCAAAACCTGATCATAAACTTACCTTGCGGGGACAACAAGTTGGTCTGCAATTTATCCAATAGTTTTGTGTAAGCGGATCAATCAGATTGATAATCGCTTTACTGCATAGTAGTCCAAGGTATGGTGTTCCACAGGGCTCTGTCGTAGGACCTATATTATTTCCATTATATATGTGCTACCATTAGGTATCATTATCAGAAAACATGGCATAAATCCTTCATATTTAAGATTAGGGTTAGGGTAAGTTTAGGGTTAGGTTTGGTTAGTTAGTTTAGTAGCAGTTCTGGTTAATATTTGAGTAAGTCCTTAGGAAATTAATGGAAGTGTATGTAATGACCCCATAATCCACAGAAACGTGTGTGTGCCCATTGGTGTGTTGATCGCCCCTTCCCTACCCTTCCTTTTCTAATGCTTCTTTTCTAAATGTAATGCTGGCCTAACAGTACATAAGATGCTGTTGAGTTGTGTTGTCAGGGCTAGCTCATCCGCGGGGCTTTGAGAAAGAGAGAGAGAGCGTGCGCGAGAGAGAGAGAGAGAGAGAGAGAGAGAGGATTTGAGGCAGTGTTATTGTTGGGTGGAGCTGAAGCTGTGAAATGGGGGATGAAAGAGTATTAGAGCGAGGTGCAGTAAGGGATGAAGCAGTGAGCCCATTCTATCCAGGTCAAAGTGAATCACATTGATTTCTTTTAGAATGAAAAAGAGGTATTATTCAAGAGAGGAGTGAGAGAGTTGATTAAAGGCTTTATTGGATTTAGAATCTAGTGGTGTGTTTGTATTTTTGGGTGTGCGGTAGAGCTGTGTGTGAGCTGTGTATGCGTGTGTCCGTGTTCCTGCGAGGACCAAATGTCCTCATTACAACACTTGTTCTACAACTGCAACTTTTTTGGAAATTATAAGACACAAAAAAACTCACAAACAACAACACTATGTTAGTTTTGTGGATTTGGAGACCTCTCTGGTGGAAATATGTAATCACACACAATGTGAGGAAGACCATTTTGTAAAAACGGCTGTGCTTTGGACCCTTACAGGTGGATAAACTTGGCGAAGCAGGCATTTTCTGAGAAAACTGCAGAAAAAGACAACTAGACAAGTGCATTTCCTGAAGGAAACACAGGATGGCTGCACATAAACAACAAATAGAGGAGTGTGGGTCAGTATGCCTGTGGATTAGAAGTTGGGGATTTGTCCTGAGTGAGTACATGCAGTTTGGGTGTGACCGAAAATGAATTTGACTCTATGGGGAAAAAAGAGGGATGGAACAAAAAAACGACAGACAGACGAGTGCGAGTCAAACCAACACTGCAGTCGCGGTCGGGGGGCTGCCCTGAGTCAGTGTACCTGAAACGATGTCTGTCGGTCAAACAGAAGCTCAGTAGGTTGGTGTGCACTTTTCCATCCTATTCATTCTCTATGGGAAAAAAATGAGGGAAAAATCTGTTGTTTTACGGAATCAGTGCATCCAATCAAAAAGCTCAAAACCAAATCACACAATCAGACCAGACAATCTGGAGTTGTAATGGTCTTGATAGTTTAAAAACTGCGAAGATCTGGCAGAAAGCAAAAAACGAATAACAATATAGTTACGAATTTTTATCTTTGAGATCAAGCTCATGCTTCAGATCTGAGAACATCCACACAAGCTCCAGTTCATCCTTCCACTGTGAGAAGGCACCGCAGCGCTATGGGTCTTAAAGCATGTGAAGCTGTCGAGAAGCTCTTACTGAGGAAAGGAAATAGACACCAAGAAAGCAAGTAATCTGCTCTAGTGTTCTCAGAACGATGGCCTGCAGTGCATCATACAGGCTCGTGGACATACAGGCTCTTATTACCTGTTGTGTGTAGCTAACTCACAGCTACTACTTAGGGTCTCCCTTTATTTGGACAGCACACCGTTACTCTATTTAGGTGATCCATTTACAGATCTACAAGTTGTAAAAAGTCTGGTGAAACTCTAAGCTGTGGTAGGGTTAGGGTTAGAAATTGGACCAGGATTAGGATTCAGTTTTAGGTTGAAGTTACAGGAGCCCTATTATCCTTTTCCGGTTATTTCCCTTCTTTTAGTGTGTTGTAGCTTTTTGTGCATGTAAGCAGTCTGCAGAGTTATCAAGTCAAAAGGACACACAGAGGGAAAAACTGTTTCCCATAGAAAACACTTTTCTCAGCTGCCTGAAACGGCTTATTGAAGTTGCAGCTTTTTCCCTGTTACAAGGTGAGGTCATCTCGTAATACAATCCTCGTTGCCTGTCTACGAGCAAGCTGGCACGCCCTTTCACAATGCACAGAGAACTAAATCAGTAAAAACTCACCACTCTGAAATGCTCCTGCTCTAGCCTAGCTTGCAAAGGTGGATCAGGTCTATGTACTTGTTCTACTTGATTTTCAGGATCGGACTCTGGGTTATTTACAATTAGAGCACAGTCTTATTTGCATTTTGGTGTCTTAACAGGTGTCTTATTCAAACAATGTATAGAAACAAATCAAAAATCATCAAAAATGTTTTTCTTGTATATATATATATATATATATATATATATATATATATATATATATATATATATATATATATATATATATATATATATATATATATATATTATACCCCTGTTTACATTTTATGACAACAATTTCATGATTAATGGACCAATAGAAAACCTCGATTTTGTCAATTTTGAGTTGTCTACATGGTTGTTTACATTGTGTGAAAATTTCATGATGAATGTACCAATAGATGTCCTTTAAAATAGCTTGGGAAAATTCTGGTTCCATTGACTTCCATCGAAAGTAAAGTAAGTTTTTGGTCTCTCCTATTTTGGAAATATTTGTTTTACAGCGACTATATATATATTGGGCTGTAACTATTGATGGTGCAACGAATAAAAAAAAGTGTTAACGTCAAGACCATATATATTTATGTTGTATGCAAATGGTAAACATGCTTTATGTGAAAATATGTTAATACATCCTCCACATACTAAACATACACTTTAATGCATACTGTTTATTTACTGAATTTCCTCGACATACAGGGTGAAAAATAATAATAATACAATATAAATATAGCCTGTGCAGATATTGTAGTCTATTAATGTGTTTATGTTAGTTTTTTCTATATAAAAAAGAACACTCAAATCTGTCCAGAACTGCATGTGTTAACTTATTTTACTTAGAAAATCAACAACACATGTAATCTGACTACATGCACACAAACATTTGCATATTACTGTTTAGAAATGTTACGTAATGTTGCCTGAGCAGCAGACGCAGCGCAGAGAGGCAAAGCAGCTGAAGCACAAAACACACTGCGCTGTGTGTAATGGGCTGCAATCCAAAGTATGTGTGTGGGTTTGTTTCACTGTCTTCCTCTGTGTGTGTGTGTGTGTGTGTGTGTGTGTGTGTGTGTGTGTGTGTGTGTGTGTGTGTGTGTGTGTGTGTGTGTGTGTGCAAGCGCACTATGTCTCACACACTCCTGCACCTGCAACCTTTCTAAATCCAGCCCCCCCAGGGCGAGTATCGGAGGGGAGGGGAGGGGCGGAGGCAGAGCCAGGTTTTGACCCTCTAATGGAGTTAGCATATGCAGGATGCTGAAGCTGTGCCAGACATTAATATAGATCACTCACCGGGGCCCCAAACACACCGCGCCATTTGTCTTCACTAGTGAACTGCTGAAAGGTTCAAATTTGCTGTATTCTCTAGAGCTGAGTGCCACGGCACCGCACACACCGGAGAGCCTGCGCCGGGGCAGTGCAGGAATGCAGGCAGCTGAAGCCTGTTACACTGCAGAGTGTACGACCCACGCTTTTCAAACTTCACACCATAAAAACCAGAACAATGACCAAGAATTCACCGGCTTGAATTATCTACATTTAGTCTTAAAGAAGCAAAACTATCAGCTTTCAACTACAGCCATATGCAAAAGTTTGTACTTGGAGGAGGTACCTTTTTGGAGGAGGTACAAATTCACTGAGGTACATGTCCATTTTTAAAAAGTGCAGTTAAAAAAAAAATGATGTGTTGACTAAATGTATTGTGGTGTAAGTAGTAATTCATTGGGTTCCTTAAAAGAAACTTAAAACAACTGTTTTGGCTTAATTTATATTTTTATGTTGAAGAGCCTGACTACAGGTGGAGTGGTGGATTTTCCAGAGTACAGCAGAGGGCTGGGTTTTTAGCTAGTAGTGCTGGACTGGCTGTGTTTCTTTTCTTGGTTTCCAGCAAATTAATAACTGGGCATGTAAAATTTCTTCCAACAATTTTATAGTAAATAATATTTACTATAATTAGTAAAGTAGTAGTAGGATTAAAGTAAAAATCCTATTCCCAAATAAAAAAAAACAAATATCTACCCAACAAACAAATATCAGAACAGTCTACTATTTGAGTCCAGCCGTAAAGCACCATTCATACACTGCGGCCATCCAGAGTGCTGAAAACAGACGATACAACAAAATCCAAAATAACTAAAACATGATTCAAACAATAAGAAAATTCAACATACATTAAAAACTAGGAATCGAGTTTGCATATTAAATTAAATTAGCATTATAATGTGCCATCACATGATATAAATGTAAAGCCAGCAGTGTTTTAAACTTTAAACCCATTGAAGAGCATTATAGTCTTTACCCTTACCTTAGGCAGCGCTAACTGACTCATTTCTAATGATCTGAGAGTTCTGCTGGGCTCACGTCGCTGCAGCATATCAGATAAACATGCTGGTCCCACAGTATTCAGTGATTTAAAGTCTATTCTCTAACATACTGGCATCCAGTGAAAGGATTTAAGGGTGGGTGTATTAAATTGAGCAAACAAGAAGTAATTATATGTTAAAATGCAGAAGCATGTGATTTGACCAAGGGCTACAGTAATTATCTGTAATTGTCTAATTTCACTAGATACAACTAGTTAAATAACAGAATGTCCAGAAAAGGTAAAGTAATTTCATAATCCTGTAACAGTCTTAATAAGAAATATCTGATATATTCAATAGATTTAAGATGTTACCATTAACACATTTACATGTGACCCCACAGTAATCTAGCCCGGCCAATTACATTGAAGTTACGCGGAGTGTTGTTACTGTGATTTAGGAGTGAATAATTAATTGTTAACAAACGTTTCAGTGCAGCTTTGCAAAGGATCCACAAACCACAAGCATATTTTCTTTCAGTTCTCCTGAGGATTTCAGTCCAGATGGTCTATACGGTCCAGCTTGCTGTTTAAACAATGCACAATATAGAGCTACCAGTCTGAATAGATGTTATTTACATATATATGAATTAACATGGGAAAAACAGTAGGTTGATGGTTGATGGGCATTTTTTTAGCAGTAGTTTTGAGTATTTCTACCTCGAAAGGCCATAGCCGTCACCTTTGACCACATATGCTAAGATATGTTATGTAAAGTGAACTGTCTGCTACTCAGCCATAGCCTACTCAACTCATCTTATTTAACACAGAATATCTGGATTGAACTTACAAATTGTTTTCAAAACACAATCCAGAACAGAATATTTAGTTTATAATATATATTGTACAGAATAAAAAAGATGAAACATGGTTGTGGAATAATTAATAATTAATAAATAAGACCCATAAAACATGTCTTGTTCCATTTCTTATCCCAACATAATAACAATAATTATTATTTCTATTATTCTCTGGCAAAATGACTCAAACGGCAGCGACAGAACCTGTTTTAAGGCTTTACATGTATAAAACTTTCATGCAACCTAATGCAACTTTCATGCAACCTACATAAAACTTGATTGCACGACATCATGTAAAGCATCCTGCAACTCATTTGAAACTTAGCTGCAACAGTTGCAGGCAGCTCAACTTTGTGAAACAAAGTTTCATGAAACCCAAAATGCCAAAAAAGCATCACAATATCACATCAAATGACATGCCTAAGAACAACTGGGCTGCGTTCAGCCCAGACAAAATGTAACAAATGGTTTGTTAAAACAGAAAAGATGGTGGGTTTAACAATCTGTTGTTGTACACAAGCTCTGCGACTATGACAGCTTCTTGGCATCCTTTTCAAAGCTTTTTCAGTGCCTGTTTTTTTTTTTTTTTTAAAAACAATATTTTTTTAATGGCTGAATTTCTGAAGGACTTGTAGAATCCACTGTGTGCACTGCCTTTTCAATATAACGGCGCTTTATATACACGTCACTATTATATGGACAAAAGTAATAGGACACATCCTTTAATCAGTGAATCATTCAGGTGTTTCATTCCGTCCTGTTGCCACAAGTGTATAAAATCAAGCACCTAGCCATGCAGTCTTTACACACGTTACTGAAAGAATGAGTCGTTCTATAGAGCTCACTGAATTCCAGCATTGTGCTATAATAAAACGCCACCATTGGTGTGCCACCAAGTCAGTTTGTGAAATTTCATCTCTCCTAGATAGTCCAATGTGAGTGGTATTATAGAAACGTGGAAGCGTTTAGAAGCCACAGCAACTCTGCCGAGAAGCTACAGACAGACTGAGGTTGCAGAGTGCTGAGACGCATAGTGTGTAAACATCTTCAACGCTGTGCAGATCAATAACTGCAGAATTCCAAACCTGCTCTGGCATCAACATCAGCACTAAAATTGTGTGCCAGGAGCTTCATGGTATGGCTTTCCATGACTGAGCAGCTGCATGCAAGCCTTACATTACCAAGCACAATGCCAAGCATTGGATGTAGTGGTGTTAGGTACACAGCCACTAGACTCTGGAGCAGGGGACCCATGTTCTGTAGAGTGACCAAGCATACTTCTCTATCTGGCAGTCTGATGGACGAGTGGGGTTTGGTGAATGCCAAGAGAACATTACCCGCCTGACTGCACTGTACTGACTGAAATGTTTGGTGGAGGAGGGATGATGCTATGGGGTGTTTTTCAGGAGTGGGCAAAGGCCCCTCAGTACCAGTGAAGGGAAAGTTTAATGCTTCAGCAGATCAATACATTCGCTGTTTGTGGGAACAGTTTTGGAAAAGCCCATTTCTGTTCCAGCATGACTGACTGTAGCTGGTTGGGTGAGTATAGTGTGGAAGAGCTTGACAGGCCTGAACCTTCTCAAACATCTTTGGGAGGAATTAGAACAGAGACATCTCGTCCAGCATTAGTATCTGACCTGTCCACAGACACAGTCAAAAATCTTATAGAAAGCCTTCCTGTAGGAGTGGAAGCTGTTATACCTGCAAAGGCTGGGGGACCAACTCCATGGCATTAGAACGGGACATCATACAAGCTCCTGTTGGTGTGATGTGTAGGTGCCCCAATACTTTAGTTCATGAAGGGTATCTCAAAGCGCATTGCACATTGTTTTCTTTGTTTCAATGAAACATATAGGGTCTGAAAGAGTTGCATGCAACTTTTTTTTTTTTTAATTGAAGTTGCATGGGAGTCATGTTGCAAGCAACTCCCCAAATGCAACTAACCGCTTGAACATTTTACAGCGCAAAGCTAGCCTAGGAGACGAAAAGAGGGAAGGATAATGGTTATGTAAAAAAAAAATATGACCATTTTGGCACATAAAACCTGAAACGTAAGTGGAGCTCAGGGGAAAAAGAATTGATATGACTGAAGTTGAGACAAGAACATGAGCTGGTGAGTGCAGAGAAAGCACAAACTGAGATTGGGCACCGCTGGTTTAGTATTAGGGCGAATGCTATATTACAGGAGAAGCTATTGTAGGAGATGGAAGCAGCATTATGACTCAGTGAACTGTGGTGATGCATGCACTGATAAATGCTGCTCATAGAAATGTTCAGATATTGTGTTGTTAAGGCGCAGGTTCAGGCCGGGTTCAGTTCATTAATTTTATTAGTTTAAATTGCTTCAGGTGGGCGCAGCTTCGCTTCCTGGAACCGGGGGTTAGTCTGTATGTGGCTGGGGGATTTGTCCTCAGCAGAGAGAGGAGGGGGAGGGAGGGAGGTCGGGTGCTGTGGGTGGCCTACAGTCTACAGTGGGAGCTCGTCAGAGACATTAGCTCAGCAAAAGAGGCTGGCGCGAAAACGCTGAGTCACCCTGTCAGGTGTTTGATGGTACCTGCATGAGCGGATCGTAGGGGCTGGTGGGGGGGGGGCTGGTGGTGGGGGGGGCTTCCTGCTGGAGAAGCGAGGAAAACAGCAGGGCGAGTGAGACGTCCTCAGCAGTTACATCTTTATAATGACCCCAACTGTGAGAGTTTACCCAAGCTTTCTCTTCTATTCTGACTGTAGTGTACTTCCCCAACCCCCCCCAACATCTCTCTCTTTCTCTCTCTCTCTCTCTCTCTCTCTCTCTCTCTCTCCCATCCCACCAGGCTGCCCAGAAGTAAGTGAACAGTGTCATGCTTTCCTGAGCACTGAACTATGAAGTTATATATTACATTGATTTAATGCCCTTTTATACATAATCCAGTTTCAGAGGATCATAAATTAACATTAAACCTTCAACTAGAAGCCATCAGCAGCAAATATTGCTATGGTGCCCCAGGTGGTTGCTAAGTTGTTGCTAAGTTGTTGCTAAACTGTTGATACGGTGCTAAGGTGCTTCTAATCTATTGCTATGGTGTCTGAGATGGTTGCTAAGGTGTTGCCAAGCTATTGCTATTGAGCCCCATGTGGTTGCTATGGTGTTATGAAGCTATTGCTATGGTGTCCCAGGTGGTTGCTAGGGTACTGCTAAGCTATTTTTTTGATATCCTCGGTGGTTGCTAAGGTGTGGCTATGCTATTGGTACCCAGATGTTTGCTAAGGAGGTGATAAGTTACTGCTGTGGTGTTCCAGATGGTTGCTAAGTTACTGCTGAGCTATTTCTTTGATATCCTAGGTGGTTGCTATGGTGTTGTTAAGCTATTGGTACCCAGATGTTTGCTAAGGTGTTGCTAAGTTACTGCTATGGTGTCCAAGATGGTTGCTAAGGTGCTGCTAAGCTATTGCTATGGTGTCCCAGGTTGTTGCTACGGTGTTACTAAGCTATTTCTATGGTATCCCAAGTGGTTGCTACGATGATGTCCCAGGTTGCTACGATGTTACAAAGCTATTTCTTTGGTGTCCCAGGTGGTTGCTAAGGTGTTGCCAAGCTATTGCTATGGTGTCCCATGATGTTGGTAAAGTGTTCCTGAGCTATTACTTTACAATCCCAGTTTACTGTTGAAGTGTTACAAAGCTTTTACTTTGGTACCCTATGTTGTTGCTAAGTGAGTTGCTGCTTTATTATAGTACATTGCAGCAATCACTTCACCTTTTAAAGGGATCTCAGACTGTTAAGACATATAGTTCCCAATATGGTATACATGTCCAATGCCACTCAAATATCTTATAAAAAAACAGCAATTTATTACAAATAGACCAAATCCTTTAACTAAAAGGTCAAATTTAATTAAACGTATTTTCTGTAGGGCTGATTCCATTGCAACCATATGACATTATCATAGTGCAAGTTGAGGAATTTTGCCCAAGTTTGTTTGTCTTTTTTTAAAATAAACTAAAAATGTATATTTTATTTAAATAAACATATTTGAACAGTATTGTACAGTGTTTTAATTTGTTACTTTTGCTAGTAACCTGCTTTTAAAGAGCCCATGACAGAAACAATCTGAAACATGCAGTTCATCCGCTAGTCCATACTTACTTTTGTGATGTCACAAATATCTCTCTCGCAAATATCCACCTATTCAAAATATTGCAGTTTAGCTCCACCCCTTCCTAGTGAAGTTTGGTTGCTTTTTTAATGAGCAGCCAATCAGAGCCGCTCATTTATATATGTTATTAGTCTTAACGGCGCAGTAACAAAAACAGCCTGTTTAATATTAAAGGTAAAAGAGAGGTATGTCCAGAAGTAAGTAAACAGTGTCATGCTTTCCTGAGCACTAAACTTTGAGGTTATATATTTTATTGATTTAATGCCCTTTAAAACATAATCCAGTTTCAGAGGATCATAAATAAACATTAAACCTTTAACCTTAAACTAGAAGCCATCAGCAGCAAATATTGCTATGGTGTCTCGGGTGGTTGCTAAGTTGTTTCTAAGCTGTTGATACGGTGCTAAAGTGCTTCTAAGCTATTGCTATGGTGTCTGTGTTGGTTGCTAAGGTGCTGCTAAGCTATTACTTTTGTGTCCAAGGTGGTTGCTAAGGTGTTACTAAGCTATTGCTTTAGTGTCCCAAGTGGTTGCTAAGGTGCTTCTAAGCTATTGGTATGGTATCCCAGGTGCCTGCGAAGGTGTTGCTAACCTATTCCTATAGTATCCCAGGTGGTTGCTAAGGTACTGCTGAGCTATTTCTTTGATATTCTAGGTGGTTGCTAAGATGTGGCTATGCTATTGGTATCCAGATGTTTGCTAAGGAGTTGCCAAGTTACTGCTATGGTGTCCCAGATGGTTGCTAAGGTGCTGCTAAGATATTGCTATGGTGTCCCAGGTGGTTGCTATGGTGTAAGTAAACTATTGCTTTGGTGTCTCATATGGTTGCTAAGGTTTTGTTCAGCTATTGCTATGGTGTCCCAGGTGGTTGCTACGGTGTTGCTAAGCTATTGCTTTGGTGTCCCAGGTGGTTGCTGAGGTGCTTCTAAGCTATTGCTATGGGATCCCTGGTGTCAGCGAGGATGTTGCCAACCTATTGCTACAGTATCCTAGGTGGTTGCTAAGGTGTGGCTATGCTATTGGTACCCAGATGTTTGCTAAGGAGTTGCTAAGTAAAAGAGTTACGTAAAGATAAATTATGACCTGTGTGAATGTCATAACTGGACCTCACGGGGGAGAAATAAAACAGGAGCAGAATGTAGGACCCTTTAAACTGATGTAACGTTAAATTTATGGCTCAGATCCATTTGTTTCATTTTCCAGTCAATGTGCTGGAAAACAGCTAAAACATCTGGCTGGTTCAGTTACTTACAGACTGTACTGTCCATTTCTCTTCACTCGTCCTCCCTCTGCGCCAGCCTAGCTCTCTCTCTCTCTCTCTCTCTCTCTCTCTCTGCCACATTGTCTCTCTCTTTTCTTATACTGTCTCCCTCTATTTCCCTCTCTCTCCCGCACCCCTCCCTCATCTCTCTGTCTCGTTAATGGCAGTGCTCTGTCAGTGCAGAGTCATCGTTAGGGACCGGAAGAGGGGGAGACAGAGGGGAATGGCACCAGGGGACTGCATGAGAGAGGACAGCAGAGGAATGCAGATAAAAAAGAGAGAGAGAGATAGATTGCTATTGGAGCCTGTGAGACACAGAGAGTGAGGGGTAGAAAAAAGAGAACTGGAGCATTAGCAGACATGAGAGAAAGAGAGAGAGAGAGAGAGAGAGAGAGAGAGAATAGGGGAATAAAGGTGGAGTGGTGCTGGGGACTGGGGGGAGCGATGGCTTCAGTCAGGCGTTTTATTCTGGAAGCCGTGGCTCACTCAGACTGAGGCTGATCTGACGGGGTCAGAGTGAACACAGCGTCTCTTCCAGAGACCCCCCTCCCTCCCTCGTCCCTCTCTCGTCCCTTCCTCGTCCCTCCATGTTCCTCGCGCTCGCTTTCCACTCACGTCTGCCTCCGTTTGCCCACGCACCCGCCCGAGCTGTTAGAGGCCACTAAATATCTGAGGCACGGGGGAATTGGCAATCCTCAGAGAGTCTGTACCCTCTCCAGCCTCGCTCTCTGCTCTCTTTTATCGAATGCATTTATGAAGCCAAACACTTTTCACTCGCCGGGTCGGCTGATTTGATTTGCGATCCACGGGGAGAAGAGACGGATCCATATGCGGCTGTCTCCAGGGTAGCCATGATGCTGCAGAGCCTCAGTACATGACTGGCAGCGTCATGTTAAAACTGTAGGGGTGAACAAGTAAACCTGTGTGAGAGTTACAGACATCACGGAAAAGTAGTGTAGCAGCTACTAGCCGCATGTAGAATCATTCACTCTACAGTTTAAGGACTGCACAGCTGTTAGTTTACCAAAATTTAATAGTGTAAAACGCTGTTAAACCTATCCGTAGTTTCAGCCTGTAGCCCTGCTGCTGTGACTCTGCGACTGTAGTGTAGACTTTCTTGCAGTGCTCTGTTTCTCCAATGCTGTGATTATTTTTTCATACATTAAGTCCAAAGTAATATTTGCAAGCAAAGCTCATCACTGATGCCAGCAATATAACGTTAGCACTGGATAAAGTGATCAGTCTGGTGATCAATATATCATTACAATATCCAATCCCAGACAGCATGCATATTTGGACAACATTTGGCTCAAGATTTTGCCACTAATGGCTCTCGCAACCTAGGTGTGAACCTAAAGTGTCCCACACATATATGTGTGAGTGTGTATATATATATATATATATATATATATATATATATATATATATATATATATATATATATATATATATATATATATATGAGCGCTGCCTACAGGCAAACCGCATTTGAGCCAAATGAAGGCTGAGATGTGGCTGTGATCTGAATCTACTCTATTTCCATGTCATCCCTGAGCTATAGTGTCATTTTAGGTTAGGTTGTGGTGGAATTCCGGTACCCGTATCCGGAATAAAGTCTTCACTGTAATTCCAAGTTGGTACGTGGGCCGAATGAATGTACTAAGTGTGGGCCAGAACCAGGTTATGCCTGATTTGCAAACTTTACCCTTGGCACAATGCAGTAAGACAAGTACCGTTGTCTTGGCAACTCCCAAACCCAGACCCCATCGGATTGGCAGATGGAGATTTGTACTGAGGGTACCCCTAAACAACACCCCCATAGCATTATCCCTCCTCCACCAAACATTTCAGTCAGCACAGTGCAGTCAGGCGGGTAATGTTCTCTTGGCATTCGCCAAACCCCACTCGTCCATCAGACTGCCAGATAGAGAAGCATGCTTGGTCACTTCGCAGAACATGTGTCCACTGCTCCAGACTCCAGTGGCGGCATACTTTGTACCACTGCATCCAACGCTTTGCACTGTGCTTGGTGATGTAAGGCTTGGATGCAGCTGCTCAGCCATGAAAACCCATTCCATGAAGTTCTCTACGCACTGTTTTTGAGCTGATCTAAAGTTTGGAGGTCCACTTTGTTATAATACCACTGACTGTCGACTGTGGAATATTTGGTAGTGAGGAAATTTCATGACTGGTTGCACAGGTGGCTTTCTATGACAGTGCCACGCTGGAATTCACTGAGCTCCTGAGAGCGACCCATTCTTTCTTTTAATGTGTGTAGAAGCAGTCTGCATGTCTAGGTGCTTGGTTTTATACACCTGTGGCCATGAAATGATTGGAACACCTGAATTCAGTGATTTGGATGAGTGAATACTTTTGGCATTATAGTGTAGAAGTGGTTAGTAGATAGCAGCAGCCTCCTCTGGTGTGTCACAGTTAAAATGAAGACAGCTACATGGGACAGGGCACCAAAACCAGGGACTGTCCTTGAAAAACAGGGACCTCTGGTCACCCTAGTTCCAGAGTATGCCTTCAATAGAGTACAATGTAGAAAAGTAATCAACAAGCAGCAAACTAACAAAAGTAAACAACAGCGCAGTGGCAAGCCCCCTTGAAACAAGATGTGATATAGGGGTAAAAAGACAAGACAGCCATAATCACAGAGGGGTGTCAACTCTTGGTCTCACTAGATGTTGATGCAAAAAACAATAATTTAATACAATAAATTAATAAAGGTAACAGATGCTTTCTAATGAAGGTAATAGATATTGTATGATGAAGCTTATTTCATCCACTCATTTAGCAAAGTACACACAAAAAATGCTTTTTTAAAGAGTGATCTCTCTTTAGAGCCAAAACAAAGAAAATAACACCAATGTGATTCATCAACTACACAAAATAATGAGCTCTGAACAAGTCATGATTCATTATTTTAATTGTTTGACAGCCCTAATTTGTCGTAGTCTATTAGTTGTTCTAAAAAGTACTTGAATAGCCAACTAAGCATCATTTACCTCTTTTCAAAGTGAAAAAACATAACCACAGTTTTCTGAGCACAGCTGAGATGTTGTTTACTTTCTGTTAGTGGTGCCTTCTACACATTGTCCTCAGTGGACGTGCTGCAGAGTGTTTCTGGCAGTTAATTAGTAATTAGAAAAGAAGTTGATCACTCACCCTTTACCATTGTTAAAGAATAACAAAACATAATAAAATAGGCCATTACAGTCATCAGGATTAAAACCTTTGGAATTGGCTTAAATTAAGCTGCTTAGTGCTTACCAACAGAGACCATCAGTTTTCTGTAGGACACCTTTATATTCCATTAAGAAAACATCATATACATGTAGAATCAGTACCAAAACACTTTTCTATGGCTTGTTCCTTACATAGACTATGCTTGGTGGACAGCTCCAGCCAGGGACAGGCCACCAAAAACAGGCACTATCCTTGGAAAACAGGGGACCTCTGGTCACCCTAGCTCCATAGTAGGCCTTCAATAAGGTACAGTGTAAGAAAAGTATTCAACAAGCAGCAAACCAACAAAAGTAAACAACAGTGCAGTGGCAAGCCCCCTTGAAACAAGATGAAATACAGTGACAAGAAAACAAGCTGGCCATAATCACAGAGGGGTATGAACATGCAGCCACTGTTGGTCTCACTACAAACCTTATTTTCAAGTCCAACCTGCGTTCACATGATTTCAGGTTGACAATAAATGAATGAAGGTAACAGATGCTTTCTAGGTGAAGCATGGACTCGGCTGACCACAGCACACATTTCTGCAGTCTTTTGGACTTATCTGAGATGAGCTCCAGCCCAGAGAACTCGTCAGTGTTGCTGCATAGAATTTTTTTTATGGCTTTGTCCTTACATAGTAGAGTTTCAAGTTGCTTGATGCAGCAGTAGAGTGTGCTAGGTGACAGTGCTTGTCTGAGGTTCTCCCAAGCCCAGCTGGTTATGCTTAACAATAAAGATGGACCGATCGGCGTTTTAGAGGCCGATTCCGATCGCCGATCACCTTTCAGCGTGATCAGCCAATAGCCAATAGCGATTGAGGGCAGGGTTATATGCCACAGCAGGGCTACATGAAGTTATTAGCGCAAGCAAGTCATGAAACATGCTCGAAACGAGCTCATATGAAACAGCGTAATATTTGTAACTAAATTAACAATAAATAAACAAAGTAAATCAAACAAATAATGCCAATACTGCAATCATTAAATTTAGACCCTTAATTTAAAACGAAAAAAGCTAATTATATACATTCAGTCAAAACTGCAGTCATTAAACTCAGACTCTGAGTATTTTAAACAAAAAACTGCAGTCATTAAATGTAGATGTTGAATTGTTGCTGCTGTACTTTTAGTACCAGTCAGATCTGGTCTGCACGGTGTTCTGGGTTGTTTGTTTTGTTCTAGCTGTGCTGTTTGCTGATACTCACTGTATTCAGGAGTGCGTGATGTATTCTTAAATGCCGTATCAGATTAGTAGTGTTAAATGTCTTTGTCTTGGTTGATTTTACTAATTTTACAAAATGTCCTAGATGAGTCGGTAACAAACTGCCAGCCGGACAGCACATGCCATGAACGCGAACTGTTCTCGCGAGGCCGCTGCTTTAGTCAGTCTGTCGAAAATGAAACGGTATGTATTTCCACCTAGTGGTTCAGATAGGAATTGCAACTTGACTGAAGGGGGGTTCAACGAAACGCTAGCTGGAAATTAGGCTCATTTGTTTAACGCCATCGATCGGCTAAATTGGATACCGATACATAGCCGATCATTCCATCTCTGCTTAACACAGTAGCATGACAGTTTCTCACGCAGTGCCGATTGGGGCTGGAAGGTTGTGCACATTTAGCTGTGCTCTACACAGACTGGGATTTCTCTAGATTTCCTTGGATTGTTTATCTACAGCAAATGTAAAGATCTGTTGGAATCTTGTGTTGTGGAATGTCGTTTCGGAACTGATCTGCTCATCTGTTACTGATCTGCATATTGTTGAATATCCTATAAATTTATACTCTGATTCTGACTTCAAGCTTTGTTTATATGGAATTAAAAGTCATTTCTTTATGCATTTGTCAGTTTGTATATTTTAACATTTTACAAAATGCCCCAGCTTTGTACATTTGGCTTCAGCTTAAGCTGAAAAACTACTTTCTGGTTCCTCCTGCATGCTAACTAAGCATCTGCCATATTTCAGATACTAAAATCAGACAGTGACCCTGACTAGTCCCCACAGTACAGACCAGTGGATATATTAGCCGTCTAGTCGTCTAGTCTGTGCTCCCCCCCTACTGCATGTTAATGTCTTACACGCATAATGCGGAAATTAACAAGGAAATTACATTTTGTAGGCTGCTAAAAAAAACAAAAACAACAAGATGGAAAATACCAAACGCTTGAAAGTGCAGCGTTGTTGTGAATGTCTGACTCGACCTGTTCTTTTTAGACTCGGAGGCTAGGCATTATCTCAAAATCCAATTATTTCAGAAGTAGATGTTGTTTTTTGTTATTGTAATGCTTTCTGCCCTCGCAATTATGGGCTAATGTGAAGACATAAGTCAAAGCCAGTGGACTTTTTATTAAAAGTCTGCATGCATAAGCCTTGACAGTGTAAACAGCTGGAACTTGTAATGATGAAATCTAAAGCTGAGGGTTCAGTGCTTTTGTAAGCTTTAATACGTCGCATCAAGCATTTACTGACTTTGGGGAGCAAATCTGCTTTTTCGCTGGATGAAAGAAGCTTCATAAGTACTGGAGTAATTCTATTTTGGCTACTGCGGTTAGGCTGCTATGCCACTACATATGTACATGTAACTTTTATTTTTTATTTTTAATAGCACATGTAACTTTATTTTTTTTTTATTTTTAATTAAAAAACATTCATTTAATTTACTTCAACTTATAATATATTACTATACTTTATATATTTTGTATATATATATATATATATATATATATATATATATATATATAGAATTTTTTTGGCCTTTATTTACTGGTGAATGGAGGAACAGCAAAGTAAGAATTTCATTGTACAGTGTAATTGTCTATTTCTGCTGTGCATATGACAATAAAACTCTTGAATCTAGAATCTTGAATACATAGTATATGTTTTGCTTAGGTGCTGCGCTGTACACTTGAACTAATGGTGCCTTATTATAAAATCGCCTTTGGGTAGTTGCTTGAAAAAAAAACAAAACAAGGAAGAGGTTTAACACAACTTGATGACATTGACTGCACAACTGTGCAAAAGCCTAAAAGCCTTTATCTTATAAATAAGTGTATTTTCACCAGATATCATTAGAACAGATGTAAATAAGCAAAAGTACAATATGAAGTAACTTAAATATCTTATCATGAAAGAAGTAGATCATATCTTGAGCTCCAGTTTGAAGAAGTATAGTTCCAGATTTCTCCTGGACGCCCCAGACATTGTATGAATGTGTTCAGTTCCTTTAGCAGCAATCTTGATTTAGCTTAATGAAGTACTGAGCAGTCAAAGCAGGTATTAGATGAGAACTGTAAATAATACTGGGTTGTTGCCACAAGGAGAAGCTTAGAAAGGGTAAATAAAAGCTTCCCATCAGGAGAAAAATAGCTTTTTAAATATAATAATGTTCCCAAGTGCCTGAAACCTTTGCGCAGTACTGTAGATAAGTGTACCAAACCGGCTTCATCCAGCTCGAACTGCATGATTTGATCTCTCTCCAGATGGAAGCCAGCAAGTTCATAATGTTAAAAGTAGCCCCATTGTTTGGTGTGTAATTTGAAACAGAACATTGCTCTAGATGTTTTCCATCCATCTCTCTGTATTGGAGCCATTTTTGCTCTCTGCCACTTGGGCTGCATTTCGCCCGCGCCCTGTTCAGATCACTGCCATCTCCCCTGCTTTGAACTACCTTCTTCTCTTTATTCATGAGAAGCGTCTGCACATCCCAAAGGATTGTTCTGGAGATGGTGTGGGTCCATTAGGATCAGGCCCTGATGGGGTGCAGGTTCCTTCAGCAGTGTTGCCACACCAACATTTCACACCTTCTGAGCTTTCCCACTGTAAATATCCAGTATTTCCTGGGACAGAGGAACTTCTGCATGTAGAAAAGAATGCTTGTTGTACACTTGATTGTATTAACATTCATTGTGCATTATATCAGCTCAATTTACCGCATAGGAGCACTTTGTAATTCTGCAATTACAGACTGTAGTCCATCTGTTTCTCTGAATACTTTGTTACCTTGTTCTTCAGTGGTCAGGACCACCATAGAGCAAGTAATATTTGTCTGGTGGATCATTCTTAGCTGTAGTCCAACTGTAGTCCATCTGTTTCTCTGAATACGTTGTTACCTTGTGCTTCAGTGGTCAGGACCACCACAGAGCAAGTATTATTTGGCTGGTGGATCATTCCTAGCACTGCAGTGACACTGATGTGGTGGTGGCGTGCTTGTCTGGCCTGTGTGTCCTGTGGGCAGCATCCTGATAAAGAACTAAATGACCAACACAAACTGTGCAGTGAAAGATGAGCTCTGACTTCAGATCTACAAGGTGGACCCACAAGGCATCAAGGTATCTAATTGAGCGGACAATGAGCGAATACAGTGTTTAACAAGTGTCTGATCTTGTACCAGCACAACGCACACTAACACATCACCACATCAGTCAATGCAGTGCTGAGAATGATCCAGCACCCAAATAGTACCTGCTCTGAGGGGGTCCTATAGGGTTCCTGATCATTGAAGAACAGGGTCACAAAAGTATACAGAGTAACAGAAGAACTACAGTACAGTAGTGTACAGTAAGTGTAGAACTATAAAGTTCTCCTAGGTGTTCAGTGGAGCTGATACTGTAGACAATGAGTGAAGATACTTCCAAATCAGTTCGCATCTAACAGAAATATGGATGAATATAAGAACATTATATTTGTTTGGAGATTTAGTCTTTATAGATTGGCCATATGGGTGGGCATGAACTGCTGCTGTGCTGTGGGATGGAGTTTTCTTGTAGTTTGAAAGACTTCACGGCTTTAGATTTATGATTTGGTGGCATGATGGTACGTTAATTTCATGCAACTTTACATAAATGTTACTGAACAAGGATTGTTCGTCCACGCAGCCGTGCTTTCTCCTTAGTCTTCTTTGCCGTCTGCCTTGGGGTTCATGGAAGCGCCGTTCCTCTCCAGACCGCAGGGGGTGCTCTATCTGACCTCTGGCAGCAATGTTCCATACCTAGAATAAGGCAAGGGATATGCTGCATTTCAACCGTTCAATGCTCATTACTGAACAAAGCGAAGGCTGGAACTTCCACTACTGAAGGTCTGGGCCAGTGGGTCGGATCATCACTAGCCACACAACTCCAGTCCATGGTGATACTCAGACTCACTCCAACTATCCTCACACCCCAGCACAGAATTGCACAAGCAACACATGTACACATCTTAAACTCAGCAACATCCCTCTCTCAGTCTCAGTGCTGCTGAAACTCTTATCCACGCCTTCAGCTCCTCTTCTATCCACAAACTTCAGCTGGTCCAGAACTCTGCTGCTTGCCTTCTTACCCACACCATCTTATCAGCTATCACACCCACTGTTCAACATCTTCACTGGCTTCCTGTTAAATATCGCATACAGTTCAAAATCCTTCTTCTTACATACAAAGCTCTTAACAATCTTGCTTCTTGTTACCTCTCTGATCTCTTTTCTTTCTACAGACCTTCTCACTCTCTCAGATCCTCTGCAGCTAGACTTCTTACAGTTCCTCCATCTAACCTCCATGGTTTTGGTGGTCGAGCATTCTCCAGACTTGCTCCTCGCCTCTGGAATGCTCTTCCACCACAGTCGAATTCCCTCCTCACATTTAAATCTAATCTCTAATCTCTTCTCGCTGGCATATAATCTTCCTCAAGTTTGACTGTTCTTCACTATTTCCTGTTAATGTCTATTTGTAGTATTGTTACTCTGTTGTTTTGTATAATCATTGTTTTGACTGTAAGCATCTTTTGGTTCTTGAAGAGCGCTATATAAGAATAAAGTATTATTATTATTATAACATTACGAGCAAGCACAAAAGTCCCGGCACCTCCCAAGAGCCTTCGTGTGTCGTGGCTCTGCATGTTGTGCTACGATACCTCCTGTGCTCAATATATAGCTTTAAAGGAAAGGGGTCAGAAAAGGTTATTATATTTTAATGACCCCCACCGTCTTTTAAACCCCTTTTCCCCTGTAGGAGCATGCAATCTGATCATCTTGCCCTTCGCCCTTAATGCATAAGAGGCAAGAACTACCACACATTAGGAGAGCGTTCGAACCCTCCTCTGAAGAACGTGCTGTCGAGGTGCTTGTTGCCTTGGCCGTTTGCGGTGATTGAAATTGTTTTTCTCATCTCACTTTCGTTCGCGGATGATGAGCATTTCTGTGATAGCCCGCGTATGAAGTGCAATATCCTCAAATGGCCGTCCCTTGTCCGTCTACCCGGAGAGATATGCATCTTGCTGTACGTGCAATCGACATAGGAGTTGGAGTTATCTTTACAGAGTGCTACTCCATCAATAAGTGCTTCATTAGCCATTTGGACCACCTCTGCTCCTAAGGCAGGAGTAATAATTACAGCCGCGGCTCCGCTTGCAGCCATCGCAGTAGATAAATCAATCTGTAAATGGTTAACCCAGGCGAGGCATAAGGAGAGGAGCTGCGCTCACACTTGGCTCACGAAACTGCTCTTAATTTGCGGTTGCCGTGCCTACAGTTACCGTGGAGATGGACACTGGCATGAGGGTGCGAATGTGTGTTTGAATCCTGATGCAACCTTCACCGCACAACATTAGCACATGTCCTCATTTAGGTGATTTACAGTTTCACCATCACCATCAGGGAACGAATCCTCGGTTTACAGTGATTTAATCACATTCTCATGATGATTCAGTGATTGCCAGTTGAATTCAGAGCAGCTTTTTGTGTTTAGCACTACAGGAATTAGATTAGGCTTAACGGGTTCAGTGAAATGGTTTAATATCCATCCATCCATCCATCATCTTCTGCTTTACCACGGGGGGCTGGAGCCAGTCCCAGCATCATCGGGCGAAGGTGGGGTACACCATGGACAGGTCGCCCGTTCATCGCATGGCCAACACACCCTCACATGCTTCAGTTTCCTCCCACAGTCCAAACACATGCATGTTAGGTTGATCGGTCACTCTAAACTGCCTGTAGGTGTGAGTGAGTGTTGGCCATGCGATGGACTGGCGACCTGTCCATGGTGTACACCACCTTCGCCCAATGACACTGGGATTGGTTCCAGCCCCACTGGTGACCCCGACTAACGAAATAAAGCAGAAGATAATGGATGGATGGAATATAATCAATAATTATTCCATGATGTTCCAAATTCAGAGGGTGGTAATTGAAAAACGATGACGCCACATTAGGGTCAAAACTAGGGTTTGGGTGTGGGACATGGGATCAATGCTATTGGTTGATGGAACCTGGTTTTGTGACTTCGTACAGCCTCTCACACTACAACAAACATGGTGGACGAAGAGGACGAACAGGTTAGAGTTAGATTAAAAGTCTGTTTTTTTCTGACTTACAATAAAGATGTAATGGTTTGAAAACTCTTTATGAGTAAGTTAGACTGATATTGGCTATTTGGTGGATATATGTCGCCGCTGCTGTAGCTAACAAACCAACAATTAAACAAACAACCTCCTAAAAACCCTCAAAGTTGCGGTGAACCAGAGAACAAACTACTATCTTTACATATTGGTATGACATGGGTTGATGGCATATGACCTATATCCCTATTAAATGACTATTGCTGTGGAGTAAGCAGCCCGTATGTTAACATGTTTGCTAAAAAGCCACATCTTTTAATCTTTTAAAATCTTATATGGTGCAACTTTAATTAGCAACATCATATTTCCGCACCATTCGGCTGGCACAGTAGTAGCCCTGCCACCTGGACTGAGTGTAGTAGCATGAAGTCCACGTACTGTGCAATCCCCTGTAATGTAGGCCCGTTAGTTTGGTCACCAGGGGGGCTATAGCCAATCCCAGTTTTATCAGGCGAAGGCTGGGTACACCATGGACAGGTCGCCAGTCCATCGCATGGCCAACACACCCTCACATGCTTGAACGGGTTAGCTCAGTTTCCTCCCACAGTCCAAACACATGCATGGTAGGTTAATTGGTCACTCTAAACTGCCTGTAGGATTTATAATAAAGATGTAATGGTTTGAAAACTCTTTATGAGTAAGTTAGACTGATATTGGGTATTTGGTGGATATATGTCGCCGCTGCTGTAGCTAACAAGCCAACAACTAAACAAACAACCTCCTAAAAACCCTCAAAGTTGCGATGAAACAGAGAACAAACTACAATCGTTACATATTGGTATAACATGGTTTGATGGTATATGACTTACATCCCTATTAAATGATTGCAGTGGAGTAAGCAGCCCGTATGTTAACATGCTTGCTAAAACGCCACCTCTTTTAATCTTTTAAAAACTTATATGGTGCAACTTTAATTAGCAACATCATATTTCCGCACCATTCGGCTGGCACATTAGTAGCCCTGCCACCTGGACCGAGTGTAGTAGCATGAAGCCCACGTACTGTACAATCCCCTGTAATGCAGGCCGGCTAGTTTGATCTGAAGTGTTGAAAAGGTCTTTCCTGCTCTCTTTGTCATGAAAAACATGATTTCATTGGACTCGATGCAAGTGCTGATGCAAGCCAACACAAGCGTGACCCAATCTGATCGCAATTAGAGGCTGGATGTTGCTGAGCTGGCAGGAACAGCGATCGACGCATCGATTCGTCGAATGCATCGTTATGCCTCTAATCACCGCAGATATGACAGAGCCATATTTGTCGTTGCGCAGAGTAAACAGTAAACACTGTCGCGGTTGGAGGAGTTTTGATTGGAGCCCCTTCCACCCCCTGCGAAGCCGAACACCTGGAGCCTGCACTTCATTTGCACTAATGAAAGCTAATGCACTCAATTAGCGGAGTACACATTAGCAATCTGGGCCGCTCTGCTAGCAAGGCAACGTACCTATTCTTCATCTTCCAGCCTCAGACAAGTGCCCAGAGGCAACCGCGCTACAGTATTAACACACAGCCCCCTGCTGTGCAGAGGAAGCGGGACGGCTGTTTCAGCCAATTGTTTGCAGAAGCGGCTAGCGGTATGCTACTCACTTCCCTCTTTCTTTTTCTCTCTCTGTCTCTTTCCCTTGTTTTCCCTCTAATACTTCCTCACGGTACATTGCACGGTGCATCTCTCTGGAGATTCCCCCTCTCTAGTTATGTGTCTTCCACCCCCCCCCCCCCGCCACCCCCCTCAGGAGGACCTACTTACCTTGTTAGCCTTTTATGCTAATAAAATAAAATGCTCTTTCTCTCATTTTCTCTTTTCCTTCTTCACAGTAGACTCTCTTTCTGTAGCTTGCGCTCTCGATCCTATGCATACGTCTCTGCTTCTCCATCCCCCCGCCCCCCCCAGGAGAGCCCATTTACCTTGTTAGCCTTTAGGCTAACTTCTTTTTCTTTCTTTGTCTCTTTCTCTTACTTCCCCATGGTAGACTCTCATTCTGTGGGTAACCTCCATGTCTGTGCATATTTCTCGATCTCTGTCTTATACCTCCTCCCTCAGGAGAACCCATTTACCTTGTTAGCCTTTTAGGCTAATTCCTTTTTGTTTTTCTCCCATTTTCTCTCTTACTGCTTCACTGTTGTCTCTCTAGTAGTTTCTGTAGCTTCCGCTCTCGATCTTGAGCATGCGTCTCTGTCTTTTGGCGCCCACCCCTAGGAGAGCCCATTTACCTTGTCTTGTTAGCCTTTCTTTCTTTTCTTTCTTTCTTTCTGTTTCTTTCTCTTAATTTCTCTCATACTTCCTCAACCTTGAACCCTATGCATATTACTTGGTGTCTGTCTTACACTCTCCTTCAGGAGAGCCCATCTACCTTGTTAGCCATTTAGGCTAATTTCTCTTTCCTCTTTTCAGCCTCCTTTCCTCATTTTCTCTCTTACTTCCTCACGGTAGACTCCCCTTCTCTAGATAACCTTCTCAGCCTTCTGCGTATTTCTCGGTGTCTATCTTATACCTCCTCTCTCAGGAGAGCCCATTTACCTTGTTAGCCTTTTAGGCTAATTAGCAGGATCAGTTAATAGTGCTTTCCCCCCAAGCGCCGCTTCAGCATTTTTCCTCCGGAGTTGGTGTCGCCCAATCAATAGCCAAGCAGGCGTAAGGCAGCAGCACTCCATAAAAAGCGTTTTCCCTCCAAGGCAAACGAGTGGGAAGAAAAAGTTAGCATTTCAACGCACTAACATACTCCCCCCCCCCCCATCCCCATCCATCTGTTTTATTTATGTCGGTTAAAACTTCCTGGGCAAGTTTTTCATATCTCCGAATTTCTTTTTGAATGTTTCAAGACGCTGTGAGATAGAGAGAAAGGGAGAAAGCAAATCAAATCAGAAATCCAAGGCCTCCTCGCAGGATTCTCTCTTGTTTGCTTATTCGGGCCCTTATTTTATTTATTTTTTTTTCTGTTTTGATTTAACGATGCAGCAAGGGTACTTAGCATTTAGATGACATGTTTGAGGAGAGGAGCTATAGATCAGGCTTGCTGCGTGCACTGTTTCACAGATAGCACCAGCCTCCCTGGGCAAGGCAGGCGGACGGCTGGAATACCAACCAACCCAACCATCCATCCATCCATCCATCCATCCAGCCGCTGAGCCTACAGGCACAGCCAAGGCTGCTGTGAATGACAGTGCGCTGAGCCAATCTGTATGGATGCGCTGCCAATAAGTGGCTCCAAGGGTCATTGGCATGCCAACGAGTACAGTTAGTCCAAACAGCTTTGTCTTGCCAACAAGTTAAAGCGTTGAGGGAGTGCGAGGATGTTGAAATTCTTGGACAGAGAAAAGGAAAGTTGGGAGTTTCCTTAAATTCCAGACTCGCGGATACACATATGAGAAGGGAAACTTAAGCCGAGCTCTATCTGATGCCAAGGGAAAACAAAAAGAAATGTGCTCATGCAAACAAAGCATGGCACAATAATGAGGAGTCTCTGTTCATTTTAATTTTAATATTACTCTGGCTGCTATTAACATGGGGAACAGGAGCTTATGGTTCAAATTCCCCCAGCGAAGTGTGGCGTCCAACTGTTGGTTTATTTTTTGCAGATGAAACGCAGAGCCTAGCAAGTCTCCCCTGTTTATATTGTTTTATGTTAGTCACAGAGAGAGTGTTTTATGTAGCTTGTTAGGTGCTTCGCAAGGTTTCTCACTAAAGATTCCTCTCTCTTCTGTTTTTCAGCCGCTGCCGAAGGAGCCGTCTTAAAGGACATCAGCCGAAAGGAGGTGAGGACATCTTCAGCCACATGCACAAAGAAATCAGTGCAGAAAACAACACCTGGTGTCTCAAGTGTTTTTCTTGTTTTTGCATTAATTGAATATTCAAGCTGCCTGCATGTTGTCTGATAATGGACAAGAAGAAATTCTCCAAAGATTCTTGGTATAATATCATCTACATTAACTTCAGAAACCATATTATAGACTATTTTTGCCTGTGTTATCAGTTGACTATATTGAAAGATAATATTTCTTACTTTTTATTTTTTGTTTTATTTTATTTTTTTTATTTTTTATTTTATTCTTGAAACAATGTATAGAAATATCTGTGTGGGCACTATATTGATTTAATCAGGGCTGTTTGGGTTATACGTTGGCTGGTATTGGGCTTTTTAATTGGTAACATATGGACCTCTGTTAGGTTATAACTTTGGGCCCCAGTTGGGGTTCCTGGTTGGGTCAATTTGTGGGTTACGGTTGTAGGCTGCAGTTAGGCTACAGCTAGGGTCCCCAGGTAGTTAACCACTGTGGGGCCCAGTTAAGCTACATTTGTGCTCCCAGGAAGGTTACAGTCATTTCTGTTTTGACGGTGGGGCTAGTGGATGAGTGTTTACGTGGGCCCCACTTGCAGCCCATTGCTGGCCCACATGGGCAACACACAGGGCCCTTATGGAGCCAGTAGACAAATATTTGTGGGCCTGAACTGGGTTGTATAAAGAGGGACCCAATTTACACCCAAGTGGGGCCCACATGGACATGTTGGTTAAGAAGTTAAATCATCTTATACCATTCTTACAGTGATCTCAAATTCTGAAATATTATATAAAATATTTCAGATTGTTTTTGCTTTACCAGTTTTTGCGATGTACCCACCTTATTTCTGGTGTGCACTGTATTTTAAGATTATAGCAGAAATATCAGGTTGGGGGATCAAAGTGTTGCTCATTACAGGTTTTAACAGGGAAAGTGTGTTTACTCCTCTAATTTATCGTTTTATGTCCCATCTGATGTCTCGGAGACATTGTGGGACAGGTTGCAGTTTGCGGTTGTCACTACATGGATTTATAATTGCTGCTTGAAGGGGTCTAGTTGCTACAGAAATCTGTGTTCTTACACATCAAACAGATGACAGATTGCCAGTTGAACATCACTGCTAACAAACTCCTTGTAACTGGTTTACAAGTTCTGTTCTGCCTTCACTACAGCAGCCCTCATTACAGTAGAATAATAAACGACAGACCTTGAATTCAGGCCTTCAGAGAAGGAGTTATTTAAAACTGAGATATACAAAGAACTGAATACTATTGCATGCCTGTTACGAGCTTAAGATGTCTACTAATGCACATTATATATATATATATATATATATATATATATATATATATATATATATATATATATATATATATATATATATATACACAGTAGCTCATAGAAGTAGATCATATCTTGAGCTCCAGTTTGAAGAACAAAGTGTAGTTCCAGATTTCTCCTGGACGCCCCAGACATTGTATGAATGTATTCAGTTCCTTCAGCAGCAATCTTGATTTAGCTTAATGAAGTACTGAGCAGTCAAAGCAGGTATTAGATGAGAACTGTAAATAATACTGGGTTGTTTCCACAAGGAGAAGCTTGGAAAGGGTTAAATAACACACTGACATGTAAAAACAATTATTAATATTATTAGCATTAATACTGTTTACATATTTATAAAAGGAAGTGTTCTCCTGAGTAAGTAGAAGCTTTCTTTCTAGAAAAAAACTTTTTAAATATAATAATGTCCCCATGTGCCTAAATTGTTTACAAATATACTATATATATATATATATATATATATATATATATATATATATATATATATATATATATATATATATATAATTTATTAATTATTTTCTTTAATTAAAGCTTGGCACAATAAAGTAGACACTTCATCCTCTCCTTCAGTCAGCTTAGCCACTGTTGTACAAACGGGTACAGAGGGCGATAAGAGAAAGTGGAAATCGTATCATTTACCCAGACAGTTTTGCTCAGACAGGTCTGATTAAGCTGTCTTAGTAAGGACCCACCTGCTCAGCGGGATTAGAGGGCAGGCTGCGGGCCACGGCTGTACCAGGCATGCGGAGATGAAGGGAAGAGATGACCGTTTGGGACGTGACCGGCAGCCCCAAAGCCCTGGGCTGCTTGCCGCCGTAGCGCCTGTGTGTCTATAGTCGCACCCTTCACCAGCACAGGGAGGAAGGGAACGGGATGCAGTCATATTTAACAAGATATATTCACACGCCAGCTGTTGTTTGTCGCCGCTGCTTGCTTCCCTGCACGAGTGTGTGTCGGATGGGAAACAGTGTGTTAGCTTTGGAGTGAGAGAAGTGTGTGTGGGGGGGGACGCATGAACAGAACTCAGCATATGTTTATGCTCAGCCTTGAAGCAATTAGCACCCGTCAGTCAAGGTGCTGCACAGCTGGTCCTTTTCCTTTATATTTGATGGATAGCAAATAATGGATGTTTATTAGTAGTATTACTGTCTGTTATTCTTATTATTAGTAATGTCTAAATGTTCTCATTAGGGTGTTTTCTAGATGTCATGTTTATGTTGTATAGAAACAAAAATAAGAGACCGGCGTAATAGCACTTCCAAGTCCTAGATGCTTCCACAACCACAGAAATTTTGAAAGATGTCAAGCATCGTTACTGAGTCATCCTGCTGAGGCTTGAATAAAAGCTGTATATAAAAAAGTTAATTGCGTATTGGTAAAAATCCAATGCTCGAGAAGACGTGAAGCATGAAGATGGGCAGCTGGGATGTGTCTGGCTCAAAGAACTCTTTAAAGACTAATCTTAAAAGAGAGCCTCTAAAACTGGTCTGCATAAGAGCTACTGAGGCCCAGATGCACGAACGAGTGCAGACACAGCTCACAACGTACTCTGACGTACCCGCAATGTGGGTCTGAAATTGATGTTCACATTACTAAAGCTACGAACGCTATATTGTTTAAATGTTCAAACAGTATTTATACATTAAGTAGTGCTTTTCCATATGCCAGTGTGCATTATTATTTATTTCCTTGTGGAAACAACCCAGTATTATTTACAGTTTTCATCTAATACCTGCTTTGACTGCTCAGTACTTCATTAAGCTAAATCAAGATTGCTGCTGAAGGAACTCAATACATTCATACCATGTCTGGGGCGTCCAGAAGAAATCTGGAAGCTAACTTTGTTCTTCAAACTGGAGCTCAAGATTTGATCCACTTATCTAAGATATTGATGATACTTTGTATTGTATTTATGACGGTAGTATAATATTTTGTGTGACACCCCTGATTTAGAACTTTAGAGTCCAGGTCAGGTTCAGACGGGTTCAGATATCATTTTCCCAAGAAAAAAGACCCCAATCAATCAACGTCTCATTAACAAGGTGCAGAAAAGGTTAAATCACACATGGCTAGTGTGATTGGCTGTGCCTTTCCCTGCTGTCACGTGAGACTCTGTAGCTACGTTTGGTTGCTAGCAGCGCCAGAACTGGAAGGAAAGCTTTCCAGTCATATGAGACTCACTGTGCAAGACCCAGGTGCAGCGTGGGTGACACATGGGTGTGAAACACGAGTGGGGGTGGCAGCAAATAAAATGAGTCCATCATAATAACGTTAATGACGAGGTTAGGCTTTGGCGTATAGAATACAGCAGCTAACATCGTCTGTAGCTATGAAGACCAAGCAGTGTACCTACTTTTATTAATGCTAATGTATTAGAGATGTCAGCTGCACTATGGTTGAAGTGATGTTGATAAGTCTTTAGATGTAAACTCACTGTTTACTGGTTTGAAACTGGTTGAAACGAGCCTAAGAAAGCGCCGTTGGGGGGGGGGGGGGGGGGGGGGGGGCGTGGCGGGGTAGATTCCCAACCGGGTCCCCACCAATGTCAACAGCAAATGTACGCCCTTGCAGTTTCCTAATATATGTTGCTAAGGTCAGACTTCACCAGCTTCTATCCAGCGTATCCCTGCTTTAGTTTCCAAGCAGTTTTTAATCTGACTCATTGGGGTCCTTTAATCTGACCTGCTGAGCTCTATGTTGACCAAATTTAGTACTGAGGTCCACAAGGCCCATGCTTGCGGGAAAGTGGATGCACCAAAAAAAAAGGATAATCAAATCAGGAGAGTGCAGCTCAGTGCAGCTGAAAGAGCGTTTAATTTGATTGGCCTGAAGTATTTTCTATGTAATATGTTCTAAGTGCAGAAATAGAGTTTTAACGTCTAACCATTGGCCCCATCACCGAGAGACAAGTTCAATCCCCAGTGATGCTGGGAGTCCATCACTCAGCGTGGGTAGGATGGTCCTTCCTAGTGAGTCTAGCCAGTGTGGGTCTCTGTTAGTAGTTAGGGTTCTGTCCCATAGAGAAAACTCCCACTAGTCTTCCTCCTGTTAGTACTGATAATATTGTGGAATGGAGGGAGATATAGATAACAGATGGAACTGAACATGAATAAACTGGTGAGAAAACTCATTATTTTATTATAGCATATTCCAGTTATCTGTAATCTAATGATGCATATTCTTATTACTTCACTGTAGCAGGGATCCTGTCTACTTTTCACAGCACTTTAAATGATGATGGGCCAGTTCGGGTCTGTTTTTGACTCTTTGGTCTTGGTTATATAGTATAGAACGGGTCTGGTGTGCTCAGAACTGTGTCCGGCTTGATTTATGAATCTGAATATGAATCAGACCCAAGTCAATGACAATTCTGAGTGCTTTAAATGATGATGGGCCAGTTTGGGCCTGTTCAAAACTGAACAGTTTTGGACTCTTGGTTATATACTGTAGTATAGGATGGGCCAGGTGTGCTCAGAATTTTGTTCTGACTTGAATATGAATGTGATCTAAGTCAATCAAAATTCTGAACGCTTTAAATGATGATGGGCCAGTCACATGACGTGAGATGTAAAAAAAAAAAAACAATACACTGAGATGCTGCTAGAGTACAATCCGTCTCCATCCTGCGTTCTTTTAAGTAACAAGTGATCTGACCACCACATATCGAACCCCTACGTGTACAGTTATATAGTATAGGACGGGCCGGGTGTTCTCAGAATTGTGTCTGACTTGAATTATGATGGGCCAGTTTGGGTCTGTTTTAGACAAAACACTAAACTCAGGCCAGTTTTAGATCTTGGTTCTATAGTATAGGATGGGTCTGGTGTGCTCAGTATTGTGTCTGACTTGAATTATGATGGGCCAGTTTGGGTCTGTTTTAGACAAAACACTAAACTCAGGCCAGTTTTAGATCTTGGTTCTATAGTATAGGATGGGTCTGGTGTGCTCAGTATTGTGTCTGACTTGAATATGAATCTGATCCAAGTCAATCAAAATTCTGAACGCTTTAAATGATGATGGGCCAGTCACATGACGTGAGATGTCAAAAAAAAAAGAAGAATACACTGAGATGCTGCTAGAGTACAATCCGTCTCCATCCTGCGTTCTTTTAAGTATCAAGTGATCCGACCACCATACATCGAACCCCTACGTGTACAGTTATATAGTATAGGACGGGCCGGGTGTGCTCAGAATTGTGTCTGACTTGAATTATGATGGGCCAGTTTGGGTCTGTTTTAGACAAAACACTGAACTCGGGCCAGTTTTAGATTTTAGTTCTATAGTATAGGATGGGTCTGGTGTGCTCAGAATTGTGTCTGACTTGAATATGAATCTGACTCAGGTCAGCAATTCTGAATGCTTTAAATGATGATGGGCCAGTTCGGGTCTGTTTCAGACATATCACTGAACTCGGGTCAGTTTTGAACTCCGGGTTATATACTGTACTATAGAACAGGCTGGGTGTGCTCAGTTTTTTTTATTCTGACTTGGTTCAGATTCATATCCAACAGAAAATTGGACACAAATTTCCGACAACTTCACTCAGGCTGTGTTTCGGTTCGGGCCAAAATTTCAGGCCAGATTAAAACCAGCAGGCTTTGAAAGGAGCCCCGGTCCTGAGACAAAAAGGAACATGAAAAATGGCACATAAGTATATGTAATCCTACAGCCGGTCCATTATCTGTGCAATCCGCCCACATCTGCGGGATTGTTCCTGCACATGTAAAGACATTTCTCCACGCACATGGCCTGTAAATCGCACATGGCCTGTAAATCGCACATTTGGACTTCAGACGGCACTTTCGTACACAACGAGGCCAGAATGTGTCCGATTCGCGGCTGAACCTGCCACAGACGGATAAGCGTATCAGGCCTTCAGCATATTTCCCCGTCAGCATGAAAGGAAGCGCGTTCGTTTGTTTGCCCGTGCGCTTGGAAATGAACTTTCTTAATCTTGCCCACTGTTTAACTACAGAACGATCTTAAAATAAAGCTGAAAAACTGCATCCGGAGGTGTACAAATGAAGGCGGCGAGGTGGGCTGCCAATTTCATATATCAATAAATAAAAACTGATGTGGAAAATAATAATCAGTTCCGGTGTATTTTAGAGCCGCGCGGGGCTTTAGATCAGAGCCGCGCGTTGCGGTTATGGCGAAGCCTGTGGCGCTGTTATCTGCATTTCCAGTGTGTTACAGCCTCATCGTCCCAAGATTGATTTCTCCGGCCTCGACAGAGAAAGCCACATGAATCATAGGCAATTACAGAGCGTCAGGATGAAACGGGGAAAGTAGGGATATCATAAATATTTATTTGTGAAAGCAGGGCTGGAATTTATGAAATTCGGTTCCGATCTGTGAAATTATATGTAAGTCTATTAAAGTTTCATTTGGTCAGTGAATTTTTTGGGGGGTGGGGGTGGGCAAAAAAAAATAATCCCATTGTGAATCATTCATTTTTGTGGGAAAGCGTGTTAGGGAGACTGTTGCACACCATTGACTATAGCTGAATTATAGATCGTCAAACCCGAGTGGAAACTAGGATAATGAGGACCTGCAGGGATTATGGCCAGGCTCAGAAATTGCAGCTTGCAGATATTAGAAACATATAAAATAACCTCGGAGAAGTCAAGGCCTGTGATTTTTTCCACCAGGATGCGTTCGTTTGACAGAAACAAAGCCCTTCTAACTCCTGTAGCCTCTTTCCTATCTACCTTTCGGGATTGGCGCTCTATAAAGTATGACGTGCGAGTCGTAATGGAATTTTATTGCGAACCGCATGAAAACAAAATAAGCACGAAGATCAATGAAAATGCAAATCCGGAGTGGGCCGAGAAAGACGTCCGGCAGAACAGAGCGCCGCATGCTGCCTGTTTCATTCCGTCTGCTTTGATCATGCTGCAGAGTGTATTTTCCTCTCGTCCTCACGCTCTCTTTCTCTCTTTTCTCTTTGTGTGCTATGCAGGTCTATTGACATTCATGGGAACGTTGCAGACCTGAAGTCATTCATCAAACACATCCTCTCATCCTGGAGCTAAAACAACTCGCGCCCACCCCACTTCCCCCAACCCTTCCAATCCCACCCCACCCCAACCTAGACCACACCACGGATGACCTCCCCCACCCCAAAACCCCCTCCCCCTCTTACAGGAGCCGGCACCCTGGTCATGGACAGTCGGGAACTCTCTGAGGTCACGATATGGAAACGTCCCGTCTCTGTGGCGTTCTATAATAAATAATAGGCCTACGTCATTGGCGGAACTGTGAAACCCATCCAGGTCAGACTTGGAGCTTTGCATTCTTATGAGGCTCAGAACGGATGGACGCTTCATAGATACCGTTGAAGCCCCCAACAGTTGCGGACTATCCGAGCAGAACTTTATCGCGGTTGGGATTGGGAAGAGTACATAGCTCTGACAAACTGGACGATGCCTTTGTGATGTTTCTTCATCCCCAGAGTCGATCTTTTCTTAAACGTGCCGACAGCGTACTTTGGACGTGCGTCCTGTTAAGGGGACACTGACCGCCTGCCATTCCTGACAAATAGAGACGTTACAATCCCGAGGAAATATGAACTGAAAATAGTGGACACATCAGCAGTGGACGGTATCGACGAATGGCTGGACTGAATGACCGTTTTGCCGTGTATCATTGAAAAAAGTGATAGATTTGTTTGATTCGATTGTTTAGATCATTTCTACATGAATAAGACGTACAGGACTGTGCAAAACTCAGAGACCACCTTCCATTGGTTTTCATTTCCAGTCAAAACAGCCATTAGATACATCTTCAATGGCATTTCTGATGACATTCGATGTATTACAAATAGAGATGGACCGATCAGTGTTTTTGAGGCCGATTCCGATCGCCGATCACTTTTTAACACCATCGGTCGATAGCTGATACTGATAGAGGGCGGGGCTATATGCCACGGCAGGGCTACATGCAATTATTAGCGCAAGCAAGTCATGAAACATGGTGGAAACTGGTTTATTATCATTTTTAACGAGCTCATGTGAAACAGTATAATATCTGTAACTAAATTAGAAGCTGGTTTATGTGGGCGTAAACCGCTTGATACAGCTCCGGAAGAGCCACATCTGAAAAGTATTTCTACTAGGAACAGCAGAGCGTGGATCCAGGTGGAATATTAAACAACAGAATGAACGTCTTCTATAGCTGAGAACAGCGGCTTATCTAGAACTATAAACTCAATCACTCTGGCTGTGGTTCCTTTAGCTCTCTGGCTGTTTCTGCTGCTGTTCTGTTCGTACCGGTCAGATCTGTTCTGTATGGTGTTCTGGGTTATTTGTTTTGTGCTAGCTGCTCGTGCTAGCTCTGCTGTTTGCTGATACTTACTGTATTCAGCCACGTGGTGTACTCTGAGATGCCGTATCAGATTAGTAGTGTTAAATGTCTGTTTTTACTAATTTTACAGATGTTACAAACTGCCCTGGATGAGAGTTCACATGCAGTGAACGCCGTAAACTGTTCTCATGAGGCCGCTGCTTTAGTCAGTCTGTGGAAAATGAAAGGGTATGTATTTCCACCTTGCGGTTCAGATAGGAATTGCAGGGACCTGGCTGGAGAAAGTTTCACGGAGGGCTCCTCTTCCTGGATGAAATGCTAGCTGGAAAAACAGAAATTAGACTCATTTGTTTTACGTCATTGATCAACTAAATTGGAGAAATATTGGTTGATCGCTGATCACATATTTTGTTTAAAAATCTGTCAATACCAATTCATGGCCAATCGATCCCTCCATCTCTAGTCAGAAAGTAAGTGAAAAAATAAGTGAAAAAATGGGAGACTTAACAACCATGCACGACCTGGTAGACCCCCAGCAATGTCATATTTGAGAGAGAGGAGAACAACAAGCCCCACTCAGATCTGAAAACATCCACATCTGTTTCTGTCCATCCTTCCACTGTGAGAAGACATCTCAGCGCTGTGGGTCTGATAGGATGTGTAGCTGTTCAAGAAGCTCCTCACTGAGAAAATGAGACTCAGACATGTCAAGCAAAGAAGCTGCTGGTGTTCTCAGAACAATGGACTAACCACCCCATAGTTCAAACCAGAGAATGCGATCAGAGCGGTGTGAGAGCATCTTGAAGCATCTTTTCAGAGATTTGGAGCATCAGTCATCTCTCTCACTCCAAAACTGCTCCCCCCACCCCTCACCCTCCACCCTCCACCCTCCACCCTCCACCACCACACTGACTACCTCTGCGCGACAGCTTGCACACAACGGTCATTCATACACTGCGTCTTCACTGCAGAGCTGTTTGGCAGGCCTACCTACTGGAAATTCTCGCTGATCAATCACAGAGAAGAGTGAGTCTTCGAGACAGAGATGGTCCTGGGTCCATACTGCTGGGAGAATGATAAAGAAGACGGTGGTAAAAGCAGGCGCGTTGGCAGATTTCTAGATTGGGTCGTCGCTTCAAGCCTAAACCTTTCCGAAGAAGCCTGTGCACCATGGAATGTTTGACTGGTTTTTCATCCAATGACAGCCAGTAGTTCTGTAATCAATGAAATAAAGAATGAATCGGATGAAGCAACATAAAGTGGACCAGTTTCCTTGCAGTGTGAGCGTGGAGTGAGCAAGCACTGAGAAAAGGAAAAAACCTGGAGCGGAGCTGGAGTTGGAGTACAGTGGTCCAGACCTCTCAGTCTAGACTAACTGTGTTTGGATCGTGAGATTGTGGAAGATGCAACCAACTTCTAAAGACTGAACGTTTGGAGACTCGTGTGGAAAAAGACTCGCTGCAAGTGAGTCCCCCAAAGAAGAACACACAGCGAATACTGAAAACATTAGTGCTAGTAGTAGCTTGTAATTGGTTTTATTGTATGTTTTCTGATTTTTAAATATTCGATTCTGGATTATTAACAGACTGTTTTGGCTGGAAACAAAAAAACGAAGGATGGTCTCGGACTTTTGCACGGCACTGTATTAGAACACAAAGTAAGATGTAATTCGCTTTATTCACGTGGAAATGACGCACGACTGAATCGACTAAATGCAATGACTTTTCTTTTTCTCAGCGTGGGAAATGTACGCTTTACAACCTCTCCTGTTGTTGAAAATGGGAACTTTTTTGATGGTGTTGATGATGCTCCTCTCTGGTACTTTCCAGCTGTCTCCTGCTTCCCTGGGTCCCATTCACACTCTTTGCTTTCGAGTGTCCGTCCATAGGATGCAGTACATTGTTTGTATGGATACTGTATTTCGGCTGTGAGTCCATAAACAGTGATGCTCGAGATGACGTATAGATAGATAGCTAGATAGGGAAGCGAAGGACGCGCGTATGTACGCACCCACGCACGCGAGTGCTTTGTTAAGCCAGAGGTCAGATTGCATCAGCGTTCTGTTGTCTGAACATCTATTATTATGTAGATTCCGATGCCTCTGGCATCCGAGGAGCAAGAAACACTTACTTCTATTAGCTTATTGTTAGCTTGGTGGCCAGGAGAGAGGATGAGATGCAAAAAAAGAAAAAAAAGGGGGGTGAAAAAAAGAAACAGGAGTGTTGTATTTAAAAGCAAATCACATAATGGACGTAAGGATTGTACCCGGTAAGGACTAACAAGCATAGATAAAAGGCGAAAAAGAAAATGGCCACTTTCAGTGAACGGTAGGCTAGTAATTTATCAGTCTGGAGGGGTAGGCAGAGCTCCCTCGGTTGTGAATTTTAATGGTGTTTTATGGTTCCTAATAAAGTCTGTTATGCTTCTGGCAAATATGCGGAGCACAACATCCCTCGCTTCCAATTACTGCGAAACTCAAGGAGAGGCTTCAGCCATTCATCATGGTGCACTGTTACCCAGAAATAACAGGAGAGAATCTCTCTGTCTCTCGCTTTCCCTCTCTCTCTCTCTCTCTGTCTCTCTCTCTCCCTCTCTGTTGCTGAATGTTCTCCAGCCTTGTCTTTAAGGCCCTGATACGCTAAGGAGATGCGACAAGTCAATCTGTTCCTGCAGCAGCATTAAAACCTCTGCAACGGCCGCCGCTTCCATACGACGAGGATGAAAACAACAACAACGACGACGACAAAAAAAAAATCTGCAATTATGTGATTCTGATGTGAAATGTATTCTCGCTATCTTTCTTATTACCACAATAATATTACCCTCGCGTGCTTCTGATGGAGGCAAATTCAAACATTCGTCTGTTCTATTAACCAGCCCACAGCTCACCCTCCGACATTCAATTCAATTTACTTTTATTTGTATATCAGTTCGCGGCAGGCGTCGTCACAAAGCCGCTTTCTAGAAAGAGCACGAGTTCTATACTTTATTGATCCCATCAGGGAAGCTTGTCATTTTGCTGCCTAACTAGTCTGGGAGCAGCACAACGTTGCCAGCGGAGCGGCCCCACTTGGGGCGGTGGGGTTTACGTGCCTTGTCCAAGGGCAATTAGGTGTAATACGGTCGGTCCAGGGACCTTCTTGGCTATTGGTGCAGCTCTTCTACCGCTAGGCTAAAAGCCACCCCAACGCGAGAGAGATTAACGGGAAGATTTAATACAGGACTCCGGCGAGATTCCCCTTCGAATCAATCAAGCTTCACTGCGTTCAAGCAAAAACCACCATACTGTACTCATCCTTTTAAAGACGCAGCAGCTTGCCATTCAGCGGCCTAACTTATCATTTATCAATAGCGACAACTCTATTAAAGGCCCCAGAGACCGCAGCCCTGCTTTATACTGACACCACCATCTATCTCCGTGTCATCTCACTGTCATATTTATGTACATATTTACTCACTGTAAGCACAACGCGCAGTTATAGAATCGATAGAGCCGTAACATTAATCCAAGAACGCGGCAGTGGGGTGCCGGTCCAGTGGTGGTGGGTTATGGTCGGGCCTGGTTAACTGACAGGTGTGTTCTAAGTAAAAGAATAAAAGATCCAGAAAGCAGTTGCTTCATACAGTTCTTTCTTAGAGAAACAGTTTTGAATATTTTTTTATTCAAAAAATACAATAAAAAAAGGAGTTAATTTTGAATGTGCAAGTATATATATATTTTTTTTTTTTTTTTTTTTTCTGTTGGTCCATTCATTTGGATATTGTTAACAAAGTTAAACAGCAAGTCACAATTTCAAATTTTAATATCATAAAATTAAGCAACATAAATAAAGATTTAAAGGCTAAGCACCACTTATAGACACCCCTGGTGATTTCACATTGTTTTAGGTACTGAAAATATATAAACATGACTTAAAATGAAATTTGCTGTTTAATTTTTACAATTTTTACATTGACAAAAAAGAAAAAAAACGACAGATGACGGAGTGAGAGGACGGTACTTCCCAATATGCCTGTTTAAAATTGACAGCTTTAGTCCACTTTTTGGATGTTTGGGGGTCTTTGGGCCGTTTGTGCATGGGGGTCCTTTGTACATATAATTACTTGCCAAAATAATTGCCAAAAACAACAACAGCGTTCTGTCATTTTGCATTACTGTAAGTGCATCTTATAGCATTGTTGTCCTGCTGTAGTTTCCAAACAGCAGGTGGAGCTAAACAGTCTTTTAAGCCGTATTCCTTGATTTTGTAAAAAATAAAACGTTTTCTGACTTTTAATAATCACCAGTTAGAATCTCAAATTCCGCTATGTTTATATATTTAAGCTGGTGCTTAGCCTTTAATAAAGATTTATGTCGGGGGTCTACTAGAATAAATTCACATGCTTCAATTTTCCCCAAGCATATAATATTCTTCACACGCAGGGTGAATATAGATGTACAGTAAGAGAAAATACCCTCTGTATGAAATGCTTTGTTAGAGCTCCTCTGTCTTTAAGCCCCACCTCCTAATGACCAAAGTGTGTTCTGAATGTTCAGCTTACCCACTCTGCTCAAATGCTAGAGTGGCAGCCTATTACAGACTCCGCCCCCCACACCACCGTGGCTGTTCTTACCATAGCATAAGTTCTATTGCCAATAATATTAGTTTGAGTCAGAGTCCGACTCTGAAAGTCAGACAGAATAAGCTGGTAGACCCACCTTCATAAGCCTTGTTGTGTGAGAGTGTCCCCAGCTTTCAGGTAAGTGACAAATAAGGATTGTGTAATAAGATGATGTCACCTTGTAACAGAAGGGCTCGAATTCCAACGTTTGCCTGGGAGTTTCTCCATCGGGCATGAACTTCTATAAATTTGTCAGCCGTTTACATGCCCCCTTTAATGTGCACCAACATTCTGTGTTGGATTTATATACTCTAAATACTCATCCAACCTTGGTTATGTTAGTACTGTCAGATGTATTGGTCAGTGCTGACCGTAGCAAAGTAGCGACTGCCACGTTGTGACGCTCAACACTGGCGCAATAAAAAGCAGGGCGGTATAATCCTCATGTATATTTCAGCAGAATGGAGGGAGCTGCCTCTCGAGGTATCTGCATGCTGTAGGAAGGGTGGCATTGGGGAACGGGAGAGGTGGTTAGGTCAGCCTGACACATGTAGTGGTTAGCAGGAGGACAGCGAGTGAGTCAGGAAACACCGCAGGCCTCCCTGCTTAATCTCACTTCCCATTCAGGATACTGGGTTTAATAACGTTTATCCCAACCAGTCGCATCAGGCATTAAGTCCACATAATGCAGCCATGAGCAGCGTTTACACCTGGATTACTGGGTCATAGCAGTTAATTACAAGTAATTATGGGCCAGAAACACAGGGATTGTTGCATTGCTTCACGCTGGAGGTGGCTATGTACACACTGGAAAAAGGAACGAGGCACTGAGTGTACTTGATTCATCATTTACACATGAATAAAATATATTTCATCGGAACAGATTTGCCTCAAAGTTTGCTTACTTTGGGAAGCAGTTGATATTTTATTCATGTGCACATTTGAATCAGGTATATTCAATCATTTTTTAAGTATTTGAGTCAAATTGAGTCAAATTTTTGGACACACGCTTATACAGTGCAATACAGTGCCTTCATGATACATTACTGACATATCTTTACTATGAAGTTAGTTTGAAATGCTACCCTAAATTGCTGCAGAGAAGCTTTCCAAGTCAGAGTTGTTTTCAGTGGTGGGGATAGGAATCAGATGTTGTGAATAAGTTGACTATATATATATATATATATATATATATATATATATATATATATATATATATATATATATATATATATATATATATATATATCCATTATCTTCCTCTTAATCCCACTAGTCGGGGTCATAGGGAAGCTGGAACCAATCCCAGCGCATTGGGCGAAGGCGGGGTACACCATAGACAGGCCGCCAGTCCATCACACAGTCACGCTCATACTCACACCTAGGGGCAATTTAGAGTGACCGATCGACCTTACATGCACATCTTTGGACTGGGTCTTGCTGTGAGGTGACAGTGCTAACCACTACACCACATTGTCACTAGATAGATAGACAGACAGACAGACAGACAGATAGATAGTCATATTGGACAGTGACAATCGCAATTTATATATAGTATCACATTATTATTATGTTATGTTATTGTTCTCTGCATCTTACAAACACAACAACTGCCGTTTAGATTGTGTAGAAGTTTCATGATGAACGGACCAATAGAAATGCTCCAAAATCACATGGAAAATTAAAAGTAAAAACAGATTTGAGTAGTAAATAAATTGACTACATCCGTGTTGTAGACATGACGACCCCAGGTTCCCATCACTACCACTGTAAAGAAATGTGAGCCTGTTAAGTTTCTCTACAATGAACCACTCTACATCAAACTGCACTGAACTCCAAAGAAAATTATTCCTTATATTCCTCATTAAATGGAATTGACCAGGATCCACATGTTCGCGTTTTCCATAAAAGTCCCATTCTGCTGTCCTCAGCATGAATAACTCTCAGCTCCATGCATAAAATACAGCCTCGTAACATTCTTCTCTTGTAAAAGCTGAAAACCGCAGAAACAAAAAGAAATGATGCCTGCCTTGCTGCATAACTTTTAGCATAGCGGCAGCCATAAATGCACAAAAGACAGAGTTTTGCAGCGTTAGCATCATACAAAATACAGTTCTCCACTCATGAAAATAGCAAGCCTGACTGTGAAAACAACAGAAATGGACGTATTACTCAGCCTTCCAGGTCATATAGCAGCTTCTGTTCACACACAAGCCAAGAGTTCTGCAGGAACTAGCTCTGGTGCAGATATGTTGCCATGTCAGTTTTAAGCTTCTGATAATAATTTGATGAGCTCTGCCCAGATTGGCTGGTTTACAGAGATTCACCATGATGATCACACAGAAGCAACATGTCGAAATAGACACAGGTATGCTAATGTTAGCTACTTGCTTGGGGCCTGCTAGTAGTTAACGTTAGCTATAGTAGCTGCTCGCTTTCAGTCTCAACAGCAACACAATGTGAATGAAAGTTGTTACTCACTGTGAAACTTCCAGTTTAAGATGATTTAGCAAAGACTGGGGGTCTTTCAGAGTCACTATTTATAAGACTGCTACTACTAGATTCCTTTTGAGATTATTTCCCATTTATATGATTGAAGCTAGCAATATTCAGCTAACATGTACGGTTCACTGCTAGGCTAATTAAACACTGTAAACACTGTAGCCCTGTTCAGCAGTGGTTTAGCATACTCAGCAGGGATTTCGAGGGTTTTAGCAATTTCTGTCAACCTTCTTTTCCACTCTGTCGTGGTATAAATGTGAAGACACGTCAAAGAGGCACTCTTGCTCACTCCACAGCTCACTCCACAGCTGACTCCACAGCTCCACCAGTTTCTCCTCCTTTTATACAGTCCAGGAGAACCACAGTTTCCGAACCCTCGCCAGACCCCCCTCCATGTATAAGTTCTTTACCCGCTAGACATTCTTGCACGCTTACGCGCCGTGTTGGAGGAGCTCTCCTATTGGTTGTAGACAATGTTCATGTCACTATTTCCGTGAGCCAAGACTAAAGACTTATAATAATATTAAACACGTTTGATTTTATCGGGACGCTAGGACGAGCGTGACTCAACTCCAGCAGGACTCTCATGGTTTTATTCCGACACTGGAAATTTGCCTGCAACCGTAAAATCACTTGAAAATCATTTGGTGTAAGGTCAGCATTAACCAGCGAACAGTGATACACTCACACAGCATGGCTGCTACTTACAGGTCACTGTTGGGGTTGTGGTGCTAATAAAGGCAGAGCTGCTCATCTCCTCAGTCTATTCAGTGCTACATGCTGAGCTGAAGCTGCTCAATATTATTCGAGATTTAAGAAACTTTAGTGTCTGTAGTAAGATGCGCAGATCAAACTAACAATTCTGAATTAAAGTTGTACAGGATCTTTTCTATTCCACCTCACATTCTGGAGCTTGTACCAGCTGCAGCAGTTAGGGTGGAAGGGAACATTTGATTAAGGGCTTTTTCACACCTGTAATTTGTTTCACTGGTCCGGATCAGGTAATAAGTTTGTTTACTTGGAGCGTTTCCTCCTCGGTTAAGTTTGTTTTAACACAGGCAAAAACCGAAACACACCAAAATGCGCCCCAACAAACCACGTGAGCATGTTGTCTCCTCTGATTGGTCAGAGCTATCTGGCGTGTGAGCAAGAAAGTAAACACAGGGAGAAAATCCTGTTTTCCCAAACTACTGCACATTTCTTGTACAGCGTATCACGGAGACAGCATCTGTTCACAGCTATAATAATAATCTGATAATATAACAAACTACAGTCCACCTGCAGAACACCCAGCTCACTCCAAACATCAAGTAGACAACGTCCCTCACTGCTAGTCCAAGAGAGACCTCGCTTCATTGTCCTCGCCCTGTTAGCTGCTACAGCTATCCAGTTCTCTGTTTACGCCATCTGCCGCATCCCATAACGCAAAGCCCACCTGGCTGCAGGAGATGTTTAGATCAAACTTGTGGAGTACACCTAATACTTGGGTCGGATCGGGGTTGAATTATGTTCTCACCACAAACAAATGACTCCGGAGTTTGTTTGGAACCGAACCTCCTCTCGAGGGTCTCGGTGCGGCTGTTTTGGTCCACATCTGAGTGCAATTACTGTTTTCACGCCTGCCAAAACGAACCGCACCAAGGGTCCGTTTTAACCGGACTAACTAGTGCTGGTGAATAGGAAAGCAACTTCAGCCTCGTTTAAAGATGAACATCAACATCAATTGCCTTCACGGCCAGTTGTCATAGTTTCTCCGGACTAGATCGCGAGCCAGTGTATGTAAATTTCAATGAGTTACTCTTCATGGTGAGTAATGATCATGTAAGCAGCTCATTTTACTGACGGATTTTGTAAACACAAGACTTGTGTCTGAAGGAGGAACAACCGTGTTTGAGGTTCACGGTATTTAGAGTTCTATGTATGTAACACATCTATTCGAATATAACGATGTAAGTAAAGTTTTCCATTCGAGGGCCCTTTTAAAAGTTATTAAGATTCAAGACGTGGAAACACATTCAGGGATTCTTCAGGAACTTTTGACTGGTATACATCTGAAACATGTTTATATAACGTACGAAATAGGGCCAATTGCCCCACACCAGGCATTTTATAAAATCTCAATATCTAAATCTGATGCGTGATAATGACCTTTGGCGGCAGCCGACATGATTCCATGAGTCACAGCCTTCCATGAGTCACGAATGAAAAGCACTTGATTGTTCACATGGATTACGGTTGTTGCACTGAATGGCTTTAAGCTAAAAAAAAAAATTATCCAGCTGATAGCTCGCAATATGCCACTCGAACAGCAGGGCACAGCATTCAGGCTTTTGGCTCTGGAGTCCGTGTGCGGCTGCTGACTATGTAGTGTGCATTTATACCCGATAGAGATTTCTTCTTAATGCACTCTATGGAACAATAGTAATGGGCAGCCAAGTACATTGCGCAGACTGCCATTAGAAGCGGAGCTGGGGCGCCTTTCAGCGTAAAACACTACCGGCCTTTGTGAAAGAAGTTGCACAGAAACGTACATTGCGGGTTCGTGGAGTTCGTTCAGGAAAATTGTAGTTAAAAGCTAAGGCTGCTCCTTCTTGAGCAAGAAATCATTTCTTTTTATTTAACAGTTTAAGAACCACCGAAACATTCTGTCAAAGTAACTACTGCCAGGTCGGAAACTTTGCCAAACATTGGCAAAAGTTGTATTTAAACTATCTAAACTAAATTGAAGTTTCTCACTTTGGACATTGTATAAGCATATCCAGTTATGTTTCTCAAAAACTTTGGCCAATATAGAGCATGACTTGTACTTCGTCATAGTTTGGCTTTTTTTTTAAAGTTCCAATTCCTGCCAGAAAATAAAAGCTGAACAAGGTAAAGAATGCCAACCGCTTGCTGTTGTGGGGTCATTCACGATGCCTTCTGTCGCCATCTCGGAAACAACGACACAGTCATGAGGCGGAGAAATAATTTTAGCTTTTCTCTCACAAAATGTTCTCAAAGACATCGAGATACTTTGTGAGCCAGCCTTAGTGAGTGTTTCAAATTGAGATTATTGTGCATGAGAAATCCTGAAGGATCACACATGTTTTTGATCATGGAATCGAGTTAAAGTAAGCATGTTTGGTGGGACATTTATTGTTTGAAGGTATCTTTTGCATACTATTGTAGATAAGTTTGTTTAATAATACGTGTACTTACAATCCTATATCTGCAGAAAATCTGATTTCTTCAGCCGTCAGTTCACTGTGTTTAAATGTATTTGAGTAATCAGATAATGGGGGGAAATTTCTGCTTCCCAACCCTGCCAATAAAGGCCAATATATATATTTGGATATATAAGGCATTTAGGTGATTACAGTGCTGCTGCAAATGTTTTGTTATTGTAAACATTGCTTGCTTATTTCTGGGCCTTAATCTGATCCAAGTAATTGGAATATACCCTTTAGATAAACACAAATAACTGCAGAAATCTGATTAGATTCATATTATTACGTGCAAGTAAACTGGCTTTAAGGAATTTGATCACTGTTCTAAGAAATCTGATTACCAAGCTAAAATCCAGCTCTGTGTATCAGAATTATTAATCAGATTTCTGGGCCTTAATCCAATCTAAGAAATCAGAGTATGCTGTTTATAGGATCACTTAAAAAAATCTAATAACTGCAAAAAATCTAGTTATATTTTTGGATTATTAAGTGCAGGTAAACACATTCTAAGAAATCTGATTACCAAGCTAAAATCCAGCTCTGTGTATCAGAATTCTTAATCAGATTTCTATGCCTTAAGCCAATCTAAGAATTCAAGAGTATGCTGTTTACATGACCACTTAAATAATTAAATAACAGAAATCTGATTAGATTCATATTATTATGTGCAAGTAAACACACTCTAAGGAATCTGATCACTGTTCTAAGAAATCTGATTACTGAGCTAAAATCCAGCTCTCTGTATCAGAATTCTTAATCAGATTTCTGGGCCTTAATCCAATCTAAGAAATCAGAGCATGCTGTTTACATGATGGCTTAAAGAATCAAATAACTGCAAAAATCTAATAACATATTTGGATTATTAAGTGCAGGTAAACACATTCTAAGAACGCTGATTACCAAGCTTAAATCCAGCTCTGTGTATCAGAATTCTTAATCAGATTTTTTTGGGCCATAAACCAATCTAAGAAATCAGAGAGAGCATGCTGTTTACATGATCACTTAAATAATCAAATAACAAAAATCTGATTAGATTCATATTATTACATGCAAGTAAACACACTCTAAGGAATCTGATTACTGTTCTATGAAATCTGATTACTGAGCTAAAATCCAGCTCTCTGTATTTCTGGGCCAATCTGTATCTCTTAAGCCAATCTAAGAAACCAGAGTATGCTGTTTACATAACCACTTAAATAATTAAATAACTGCAGAAATCTGATTAGATTTGCATTGTTGAGTGCAGGTAAACATGTTATAAGAAATCTCATTACAAAGCTAAAACTGAGCTCTCTGTATCAGAATTCTTAATCCGAGCTATGAAATTGAAGTGTGCACAACCACCTGAATAATCAAATCGCTGCAGAAATCTGATTATACGCGAGTTATTAAGTGCAGATAAACACTCTAAAAATTCTGATTACTAAGATAAAATGTGACCATTGGAATAAATCAAATAACAGCAGAAATGTGATTATTTCGGGTTATTAAGTGCAGTCCAGTATAAGTTGAGTTATTTATGATCAGTTTGCCTTAATTAAAAATATCTTGCTAATGTTTAACGTTTTTATTTGATTATAGGACTAAAAAAAAAAGGTTAGGTCACATGATAATAGCGAACAGAGCCGTGAACTCCTGTGTGCGTGATACAGACAGAAACAGAGTGAGAGGGAGATTGTGTAGTTGGGTTGGGGACTTGGTGACTGTCACTGTCTCTCTCTCTCTTTTTCTCTTTCTCTCCCACCCTCTCTCTCTCTCTCTCTCTCTCAGATAGCCTCACAGGGATTGCTGACCTATGAGACTACTCACTGGCCCATAGGCTGTATATGTGTGTGTGTGTGTGTGTGTGTGTGTGTGTGTGTGTGTGTATGTGTTTGTGTCAGTAGACAGTCTTTTGCCTCTAAGCCTGCACACACACACACACACACACACACACACACAACACACACACACACATGATGCCCACAAATACACTGCAGTTGCGTGTACAGAGAATGAGACCGGACACACACCTGAGGGGAAAAGCCATAAGGAGCGGCTGACGTGCGGCATAAAGCAGCGAGTACAAAGTACAGCGTTTTGGCACTCGGGTAGACATCTTCCATTTGCCTTATATCAAGAAGCATGTTTACAAAAAAACCCCTCCAATGCTGCACTGTTTAAATAATGCAGCAAATATGAGTCAGAGTTTATCAGAGTGAATCAGACGCTGAAGAAAAGCCTTGCCAAGCCTCCCCATTTGCTAAACTAAAGCTAGGGGGCCAAAAAAAAAAACCCCAAAAAAACAAAACAAAACAAAAATCCAACCCAAACATGAAGCCAAGAACCTTCTTTACTCAGTTATATAACATTAAAACGACAAGTAATCTGAAAGAAAGTAATTAGATCACGTTACAGTAATCCTTCCGATTAGCTCGCAGATTACGATCGCTATTCAGCGGCACAGAGAATCCGGCTCTTTCCGCACTCTTCCCCTTCGCTATGTATCAGAAAAGCATGTTTGCAAACCATAATGCGGTAAACGTGAGTCAGGCTTTATCAGAGTGAATCAGACGCCCTTGTCACGCCACCGTGTGCGCGAAAAAAAAACTAAAGCTAGCAAAAAATAAATATATAAATAAATAGAAAACGTGGAGCCAAGAACGTAAACACACAAACCTGTTGCGAAAGCCCACAGGGTGACCTGTTTTAGCGGAAATGGCAGCAGTCGCGGGCGAATTCATCAGCGGGAAGAGTCGCTTTCCATTATTTATGCCGTCTGCCGCTAACTACACCGCTAAACAGCGCGGCCTAGCTATGCGGCAGGACTGGGTAGCCTCGGGACGTCTCTCAAAACACATTTTTCTGAAAAGTGTCGGCGCTGTGTTTAATGTTGTTTGTCCCCTCCAGGGTACGCTGCCGTCTTTGTACTGGAATGCCAATTTGGATTGTTTTGTGTAGCTCGATTACTACTACCACCACCACCGCCGCCGCCGCCGCCGCCACCATCCCCCCACCCCATCTTTCCTCGCCAGTCCCATTTCGATGCCAATCTCGCAGCAGCCTCAGAAAGCGAGATGAAACGGCGTTCCTCTTTTGATAATAATTTGTCACAATGGCTAGCAAGTAAGCCGTTTGAGCAGGTTCTCTTTTTTTTCATCTCTTGACACAGCAAATTGGATAAGAGCAGCGGATTAAACAGGCAGTATGTGTGTACGGGTGCGTGTGGAGTGCTGCATAAAAAAAAAGAAGAAAACTCCTGTCCAAAAACGTTCCCTTTAATTCATTAAATACATACCGTCAATGGTGTTGCCCGGAGGGGGGGCAATGTGAAGTGGGAGGCATGAAAAGGATGCATTGCTGAGACGCCTCTTAAAATCAGCCGGCTGTAAATAAATGAGGCGCCGCTTTTGCTTTTTTCCTGTTATCCCTTGGTTGATGTCAAGGCATAGAAACCTACAGGAGCACAAGTATTGGCCCCCACCGCACCCTTGCCCAAGGCGTCCATTTGGGGCTGTTTATAAGGGCCATCATACCCGTATGTGTCCCGCCCGTATCTAATGGGCCGTTTGCTATAAGTGCGAAGCGACTCACATGGATTAGCACGAGCGCGCTCGTTTGATAATGGATGCGCGCAATGTTCTCCAGTGTGTCCGGCGTTTCTGAGGTCACCCCCAGGCTCATTAAATTCAATATGGGCCTACATATTGTATTATGAAAGCCGCTGGCTTCAAGGCCTCCTGCAGATGGTTCAGGAACAGACATAAAGCAGGAAGGGGGTGGGGAATGAAAAGGGCCTGCACAGCAAACACAAGAAATTGAATTCTCAAGCAGCGCTTAACAGTTCAAAGCCAGCAAGCCCGGCACTGATCGATAGTAATCATTTGTAATTGCTGTTTTTCTTTCTGTTGTTTCCTGCTCATGGCTTGACCACTGCTATGAAGCAAACTATTATACATATAAGCTTTTTTTTATGGGGCATGTGATTATGTAAGTTTCTGCTCCTGTGACCAAATAGGTCTTTCTCAGTTAATTTGTGAGGCCTCTGGTACAGGACCCACGTCACCTTCTCTACTACGAAGAGCGTATCTAGTTGCGGGGGGTGGTATGTGGCAGGGTGTAGACTAAACCTGGTTCAAAGCAGAACCAACTAGGACTTAATGAAGTGACTTCAATATTATAATAAAGGCCTTCCTCTTATTCTAGCACAGGGGTAATTAGAATTAGAATTAGAGGTCCCGTTAGAGGGAATTTCCCAGGCCAAGGTCCGGACCGTCATCATTTCTTATTTAAGTTATGGTTCAGTACCATATCCTGTATACTAAACTAGCCTAGTATCAGCATTTTATACCATTAGCAACAAAACAAATAACAAATACCTTTCAGTATATTTCAACAATATTTATAGTTTTAAATGCTAAACTGAATTAATTATTGATAAACGTCTAATAAAAGGGTTTTTTTCCTTCAAGTAAAAACAAAAACATTAAAAAAATTAAATGCTTTTGAAAAAAAAAGTGCATCTTAAAGTGCTTATTAATAGAAAAATTAAATTAAACGTGCACATCTTTCACATATTAACGGTTTATTTCTGTCTTGTATTCCTCTCTTACACTTTCTCCTGTTTACTGAGAGGAGTGAGCTTTTGGCTGTCTGTAGATCTGGGCTGAAATGGGGTCAGGGCTGTTCTCATATGCATATGAAGGTGTTCGTTGGTGAGCCTAGAACAATATTTTTTCTTAATAATGTTCATTGTGGAATGAACCGAATGAATTAGTCTTTCTCTGACTCGCTTTATTCTCTGACTGCTGTATCTCGCTTCGTACCAACATTTTAAGTTGTTCATTGGCTCTGTCCCAACCTTTGGGGGTTCTTTTGCAGAGAGAAATGTCAGACACTGCATGGACAGCTGACCAAGACTTCCAAGTACTACCCTAGACCCATAATTCCCCAGACTTAACCCCAACTGAGCACCTGTGGGACCACCTGAATAGTGATGTTGGCTCTAGGGGTTACTTGATACTGAGTCAAACAAACAAATAGTGTAATACAACATAAACTACAGTCCTACAGAAATACATAGTTAACCAGCTTGTGTTTATGTGAATATAATGAATTAGTGTACTACCCTGGACACCTCATTCTCCAGATTTGAACCCAATTGAGCATCTGTGGGACCACCTGGATGGTGGTGTTGGCTCTAGGGGTTACTTGATAGTCAAAAAGCAAACAAAATGCTTTTGAAAAAAAAGTGCATCTTAAAGTGCTTATTAATAGAAAAATTTAATAAAACGTGCACATCTTTCACATATTAACAGTTTATTTCTGTCGTGTATTCCTCTCTTACACTTTCTCCTGTTTAGTGAGAGGAGTGAGCTTTTGGTTGTCTTTACATCTGGGCTGAAATGGGGTCTGGGCCATTCTCATATGCATATGAAGGTGTTTGTTGGTGGAGCCTGGAATGATATTTGTTCTTAATAATGTTCATTGTGGAATGAACCGTCTGAATTAGCCTTTCTCTGATTTGCTTTATACTCTGACTTGCTTTAAAGTCCGACTTGCTTTATTCTCTGACTGCTGCTTCTTGCTTCAAACCTCGCCAATTCTGCACAGATCTGATTGGCTGAGAAGCACATTTGGTGATCTTACAACACACATGATTGGTCTGTGAGTTTACTGCGCCGCAAAGCCTGTATACCGCAAAGACAGGAAAAGTTGCGCTGCTTAAATTAAACACCATCAAAATTAAATTCTCAGTAGTTTATTAGTTTGGGTCCGCATTGGAGAACGTCTGGGTCCAGATCCAGACCACGGTCCGCCTATTAGTGACCTCTGTTCTACCAGATACATTTAGTTTTGAATGTCTGTATTTTCTCTCATTTGGGCCTAAAAGATTACCTGGAGCAGTAAAAATACCTTATGTGGCCACAAGTATCACATCTGTAGAATACTCCTTTGTGGCTCCACTCTTCTGAGAAGGCTTTCAGCAAGAGTTTGGAGTGTTTCTGTGGGAATCTGTGCCGGTTTAATCAAAAGAGCATTTGTGAGGACCAGCACTGATCAGGCTTGATATCAACAGTCCAGCTCACCCCAGTGGTCTATAATGTGGTTCAGGTCACGATTTGGTGTAGGCCGCTTCACTTCTTCCACGCCAAACTGATCTAACCATGTCTTCATGGAGCTCGCTGTGTATTCCAGTGGGTACCATTCTTCTGGTATCTACCAAACACAGATTCAGCCTTCAGACTGCCAGATACTGAAGCATGATCCCTCACTCCAGAGAACATGTTCTAGAATCCAGTGATGACGTGCCGTACACCGCTCCAGCCAACGCTTGCCATTGTGTATAGTCTTCTTAGGCTTGTGTGCAGCTTCTCGGCCATGAAAACCCACATTAATGAAGTCTCTGAGATACAGTTCTAGTGCTGATGCTGCCTCCGGAGGCCACTTGTAACTCTGGTGTGAGTAATGCAACAGAGGATAGACGATGTATACGCCGTTCCCGTATTGCAAGAATATTATACAACTGAGCAGGGTAGATCTAGTGGGGCTGAAATTTCTCAAACTGACCAAGGTGGCACCCCATAGGCTCTCCTGCCACCATTTGTCTTGGGAGATTGCAAGGCTATGTGCTTGATTGGATACGCCTACTAGCTATGGTGTATTAAACAGGAAGGTCGTCCAAATACTTTTGGCAATATAGTGCAGTTTTTCAAGTTGTAGTTGGGAAAAAAACAAAAACCTGAGATATCAGCCTTACATTCAGACTCTGAACTGGACTGAACTAATATAAAACGATTTTCTTTCTTTTTTCTCTCTGTTTTAACTGTTAACAATGCACACAGGATTGCACTCAGGCAGCTCAAACCCAAATCGTTGTGTCTACTTGTGTTGAATCTCTCCACTTGACATTGACATTTGTTGGATTCAATCAGAGTAGGCATTGAACAATGAGAAACTCAGGAATGTTTTCCTTAAACTGTTGGGGATTTTTTGCTGATTCATTTGTTGGCAAAGTGGAGAGAATCGATCCAGTCTTGCTTATAAAGGACTAGGCCTTTCCTGGAGGCTCGTTTTATACCCAAGCATGATTGCATCACCTGTTTAGGATGCTTTTCTGAACTATTACCAACATTTTAAGTTGTTCATTGGCTCTGTCCCAACCTTTTGGGGGTTCTTTTGCAGAGAGAAATGTCAGATACTAGTTGGAAGAGCTGACCAAGACTTCCAAGTACTACCATCAACCCATAATTCCCCAGTCTTGAACCCAACTGAGCACCTGTGGGACCACCTGAATGGTGATGTTGGCTCTATGGATTTCTTGATACTGAGTCAAACAAACAAATAGTGTAATACAACATAAACTACAGTCCTACAGAAATACATAGTTAACCAGCTTGTGTTTGTGTGAATATAATGAATTAGTGTACTACCCTGGATACCTAATTCCCCAGACTTGAATCCAATTGAGCATTTGTGGGACCACCTGGATGGTGGTGTTGGCTGAAGGGTTACTTGATACTGAGTCAAACAAACAAATAATGTAATACAACATAAACTACAGTCCTACAGAAATACATAGTTAACTAGCTTGGGTTTGTGTGAATATAATGAATTAGTGTACTACCCTGGACACCTAATTCCCCAGAGATTAACCCAATTGAGCATCTGTGGGACCACCTGAATGACGCTAGTCACTAGTCACCATTTCATTTCATATGTCGTCCCAACTTTTTTGGAATCAATTACTATTCCCCTTAGTTCACCACACCCAGTTCATTTGATCCGCCTGGTCAGCTACTTGGCTAGTCTAATTAACAGCAACAACAACAAGCAAAATGAATGAAGCTAGACCAACGAAGCCATAAGGAGGTTAAATGGGACAAGCTTACCTCACCCAAGCTTCATAACACAGTGAAAGATGAAAAGATGGCCTGAGGTCTTCCTATGGCAACATTTTCAATTATTTTGTACTCTCAGTGGGCTCAGACAGTTTGGAGATGAAAACCTATAAAAGTACAGAAACATATCAGTGCCTGCTTAGTGGGAAGGCTGGGCGAACACGAAAATGTGTATTTATGTTTCTGAAAGCCAGCGGTCTCAGGTGCATTCATTTGCGCAACACGGAAACATCAAAATTGATCAAAAAGTCAAAAAGTGTTATATCTCAAATAAATAATCCAGCCGGCAACAAAGCACAGATTTACACCCATATAGAACCTTTTTACTTTCTGTAGATGCAGATTTGTTTAGTGCTAATTGCTACTTCCTGAAGAGAAGTTCTCTTCATGGATGACAGCTCATCATCTGAAGCTCAATCCCAGCAAGACTGAGCTGCTGTTCATCCCTGGATCTTGCCATCTCATTCGAGAACTCTTAGATTGTTCCGTCTAAAGATGCAAGAAACCTTGGGGTGACTCTGGATGACCAGTTATCGTTCTCAGCCCATATTACAAACCTGACTCGGTCATGCAGATATATTCTCTACAATATCAGACGCATCCGACCCTTCCTCTCTCAGGAGGCCTCCCAGGTGCTCGTCCAGTCTCTTGTCATTTCAAGGCTCGACTATTGCAACTCGCTCCTGGCTGGTCTTCTTCTGCAGGCCATCAGCCCCCTACAACTGATCCAGAATGCAGCAGCACGGCTCGTCTTCAATCTTCCCAAGTTCACTCATGTCACACCACTGCTGCGCTCCCTTCACTGGCTTCCTGTAGCTGCTCGCATTCAGTTTAAGGTTTTGATGCCTACAAAGCCAAGAATGGACCAGCTCCTCCTTACCTTATAGCAATGGTCAAAAGTCGAACCGCACCTCGAGCCCTTCGCGCTTCAAGTACTGCTCGGCTTGACCCGCCATCACTCAAGATTCATGGAAGACACGCAACAAGACGCTCCTCTGTTCTGGCACCCAGATGGTGGAACGAACTTCCACTGGCTGTCCGAACAGCAAACTCTCCGCAGACTGAAGACCTATCTCTTTGTAAAGCACTTATAAACACTAATACTAAAGTACTGGTATAAACTGTAATTGCACTGGATCTTCTAGGAGCACTGGCTAAGTATTGCACTTGTACTGTATGTAGTCTTGTATTTATTCTCTTCTCTGTAGGTGTTCCAGTCTTGCTAGGTATTGCATTGTCTTTTTTCTAGGTATCAGCACTGGCCCTGTGTTTATGGCAGTGTTTGAGTATAAGAGTAGTTTGGACTTAAACCTGTTTATACTAGATAGAGATACTCCTACTCTAACTGAACACTAAGCACTTTTGTAAGTCGCTCTGGATAAGAGCGTCTGCTAAATGCCGTAAATGTAAATGTAAGAGAACATGAATTTGAGGTGGAACTGAATCAGATGCAACACCGGCTTAAGAAGATGCTAAAGCTTGTATACTTTACAGTCCAAATTTCTGCTATTATTACAATAGCAGAGAACAGCTAGCTCCAACATGTCTGCTTCACCGGAGCTCCGTAACTGAGCCATTTCTCTCCATGCGGCTGTTTGGATGGATGTTTCAAACATAGTACTTTTAACACACTGTAAAAAAAAAGGTGGGGTTTTAGGAAAGGTAGTGTCCAGACTGTCTACACTACTGAACAGTTGTCTTCCCTGGGGTGGATGGGATCTTCCAGCAAGACAATGCGACACATAACATGACTAGAAATGTTATACACTGGTTGGAAGAGCTGACCAAGACTTCCAAGTTCTACCCTGTATCCCTAATTCCTCAGACTTAAACCCGATTGAGCATCTGTTGGACCACCTGGATGATGGTGTTGGCTCTATGGATCCTCCCCCCACTAATGGCCCCTCCAGCAGCTGTGGGATGCAGTGCAGTCAGCATGGCTCCAGATAACTGTGACAGCCTACCAGGACCTTATTGAGTGGTCATACTAATGTGTTAGCTGTGTGTATACGAAAAAAAAACCTGACAAGAAAAGCTGAGCTAAAGTAACTAAGTGGGCTGTTGCTGTCTCCTCCATCAGGGCTGCCCTTCAGCTTAAGTGCATTGTTTTTGCCTTGCGTAGTGTTCCTCCATACTCGCCATCCTCGCTTTCACTCTGAGTGGCTCCAACTTGTAAAAAAAAAAAGGAAAGGAAAGAAAAAAGAAAACGTTGAATTGCCCAGAGTCGGACTCTTAGTCAACCGTTTCCATGGCGTCCTGATGTTCTGGATCGCTAGCTGCTAATCATACTTATAAATCCGCAGAGAGGAGGTGGTGAGGTGGGGGGGGTGCGGGGCAGCAGCTGCAGTTCACTGATGCACATCACATCTCTCTTCCTCTCATAGTGTCACGCTCAGTCCTGCCGGGGGCTAAAGCTCACTGGACACAGGTGGACCCATGCTAGCGGCCTGCTTGCCTACGCTATAGCCAGAGCGACCTGCGCTAATCGATGAAAATGAGACTGATTTTCGTTCCCTTTACTCCATAATTCAGCCATTTGGTGGCAGCTGCGTTGTTCCGTTGAGGTGAAGCTTATCACTAATCTTAATAAGTGAGGCAATAAACAATCTGGAGGGCAAAACAAAGTCTCAAACAGCAGCTACGGCTGACGCGTCAAAATCCATTAGCATGATGCACAATATCTTAGCAAAGAATAGGCAAAAGTTACACAGCAGGCTGGGTGTTAACGTAAACTTTAACCTCTTAGATGAGTAAAAAAATTTAAATGTGCAGTAAATTATAGAAAAAATGTATACAGTGCAGTGTTAAAGCTTTACGCAGTTGGGACATTATCTTTAAAAAGTTATCTTTTCAGACAGCAAAAGCACTTTTAAATATTTAAACAGTATTAACACAGTGAGTATTGCTTTTACATACGCCAATGTGTTAATTTAACCCTTTCCAAGCTTCTCCTACTATAAACAACCCAGTATTATTTACAGTTCTCATCTAATACCTGCTTTGACTGCTCAGTACTTCATTAAGCTAAATCAAGATTGCTGCTGAAGGAACTGAATACATTCATACAATGTCTGGGGCATCCAGGAGAAATCTGAAACTACACTTTGTTCTTCAGACTGGAGCTCAAGATATGATCTACTTCTTTCAGAATAAGATATTTATGTTTCTTTGCATTGTATGTATGATTATTTACATCTGTTCTAACCATATCTGGTGTTCTTGGTGGAAATACACTTATTGGTAATATAAAGGCTTTTAAAGAATCAGCTTAGGCGCCTCAGACTTTCGCACAGTAGTGAAAATTAGATTGATGTGTTTTTTCACAGCAAGGAATAAGCAGGATATTAATCTTCTGACCGTTGTGCTGTTTTTGTGCAGTTTACTATTTTAGTTTAATAGTTTAGTTTACTATTCAGGATCATTGTATATCAGAGCTAGTCCTCTTTTCTCTCTCATGTGTTTATACAAACTTTTAAAAATGTTAAAAAAATATTAATAGTAAAAAACCTGTTATACTTGTATGCAGGACAGCAGTCTGAGTGGTCCGAGGGTGGACGGTCAGTGGGGCGCTGACCAGTGCTTAATTTGTGCTGGATCTTGCCGGAACAAGATATTTCAGGTACCTGTGTTCCAGAACTTATTTATGTGGATCCACCACCTCTTTGACGTCTTTTTTTTTGTAGGACACCAAAAGCTATTCGTCCAGTGGCATCTCTGAGATCTTATGGTTGCAGCTCCTTACTGCATTCATTAAAGCTAGGATTATTTTATTGTATAGAATGTTACTATGTTAGATGGACACTTGAAGCACTGTTGTGCCTATGCGTTCCAGGACCTTTTCCCTCACTGCCACTTGCTGGATCATCCCACCTTTAGTGTTCTATTACCTGATGTTTTACAAATTAAGCACTGGTGCTGACCTAATGACCAATATATATGCTCTCTATTTGGGTTTAGCTTTAGCTTCTGTCTTCTGTCTGCTGTCTTCTTTATGTTGTACGTATATATATATATATATATATATATATATATATATATATATATATATATATATATATTGTAAATACTCAGCAGAGTGATAGTTTTTCATGTGTTGTGTTATATTCATCATTCCAAATTGTTCCATTAGCTTGTTGTGTGTGGCTGTGTTTGCGCTGCTGTTGTGCAACCTGAGCCATCACGTACCACCTGAGCCAATTTGACCGGCACAGAATCTTATATATGAGACTGGTAGATGGCCACCCTTCATGGCCAGTCAAGCTGAAAACAAGCCAATTCCGGTCATCAGCCAATCGATCAGTGCAGCTTTAACCTAGCCTACTTTAGATATTTCCTAATACAGGAGAATAATAAGATAAAGAGAGGAGATCCAGCGGTTCATGAACATAGAGGTTTATGATAAACTGATGTTGGTGCTGTTGTCCCAACACGTCACGCGACCAAACTGTTTGTTGATGGTGGAGTTGGGAGGATCCCAGTGTCTCAGCGTGCTCTTATGTCTATGTTACCTTCTGGTTCTCTCCTTTTAGCCTACGCTGTTATAATTAAGTCTGCTAGAGTCGCCTGCCACACTCTAACCTCTATACTAATCCAAATTAGACCTAACTTTGTCTCTTTACTCTTCTTTAGGTAATGACTACCCTACCGTCCTCCTGTCCTGCAGAATACCATTGGAGTATTGACCATCAGGACCTCCTCCTCACCTGACACCAACCAGCTCTCCTCTTCATTAGTGCTATCTGCTACAGCCTCAACTGTATCACTGTGTCATCTAGATGTACCATTATTAAGCTACGATGGAACTGTTTAAGCTCACTCCCATTTTCCACAAAGTCAGAGACTGCCTCAGTCAGAGACTGCCTCTACCTGTGCAGCTTCTAAAGCTTTCACCATCCAGACCTCAAACAGAAGTTCTATAGTTGAATTTAGCTAGTTAAATTGTAAATACTGTTTGACCTGAGGAGGCCGGGTCTTCCCTTGTGAGTCTTGGTTCCTCCCAAGGTTTCTTCCTCCAGTGTTGATGGACTTTTCCTTGCCGCCGTCACTTCTGGCTCGCGCACAGGGGGATACATGCTATGACCTTGTGTTTTTTTATGTATTAAAACTTCTGAAACATCAGTGTAGCAAGCGTTACACAACTAAACTTGACTAACAAGCAGTCGTGCTAACAGAACTGCTTTTCAGCTCAAGGGAAGTTTTAATTCTTTATTTGCTGAAGTTGCTGTTTTGCGCCAGCCGTTAGTCACTACTTCATCAAAGTAACACTTGTACTTTGTCGTAGGCTGTCCACCCCTGATCACAACACATTAGCAACCACAGCGACAGCCATTTAGCCATCTAAATGCTCTCCGTTATACTCATTGCCCTTTGATTGCCCCTTCTCCGCAGCTGACAGACAGAAGCAGATGTTAATCTGGGTCACGGCACCACAGCAACACACTGCGCTCCTGGTCAAATTTGTACCTGTGCTACTTGCCACCTGACGCATATGTAATGACACCTTGCTGCGTGTGTTCCAGACTCCGGTCCTCGAGGACAATAAGCAGCGTGAAGTTTTTTTTTTTTTTCCTGCCTTCACAAAGCCGATCGCCCGTCAGCTAATTATCATGCACTTCATGAGCTGAACGAGGTGTATTAGAGCAGGAGAAATGCTAAACAGTGCTTAGCTGACACACTCCAGCATTGGCGGTTTAACACCCTTGCTCTATTAGTGACCTGAAGGCAGACAGCCCTCGCATAGCATATTGCGAATAACTCTTCAACATGAGCTCTTCTTTCCACCAAGACAGCCAGCTTGCACCAATGAGATCCATTGCTGAACAAATGGGCTCTATTAAAGGAATTCTCCCAATTTTTTTTACCTGATGCTTTGGACTGGAAAACAGAAAATTCGGCGGCTTGAAACTCATTTGTTTAAGTGCAATGGGCCGTCCCTTCAGAAACGTTTGAAATACGTGAGTTCATCAATTATTTGCTTTTTTTGTTTGTTATTTTACCAAAACGCATTGCTTCCAGGTGCAGAGTAGGTAGCGCTACTGTAAATGACCATTCGCTCAGACTACATCATTTGCAACTGCGCCTTTAAGGGCTAGAGCGGATGTGGTGCCACAGCAGCGCGGGAAGCTAGTAGCCTCGCTTTCTTCACTTTGTGTTTTTCCCAGCATTAATTTGAAATGATTGTTGAAGCTAAGGTTTGTAATATTTTTTTGTGTTAATTTTGTAAATACTGTTCTTTACTGAGAGGTATGCAGACAAGTAACTTTGCCATTGTTCATTGCTTGCTTACATAGCATTGTCAGCTTAAGAAAGAGGTTAAAACCGAAGGGAGAAACTGCTCAGAACTTCACTAAAAACTGCACCCTTGGCAGGTGCAGCGAGGTATGTTAAGTGTACTAAAACGCAAAACCCACCCGTTTTGGGGTATTTTATTTTCTTAAACAGTAATTCCATGTATTTACATTGTCTATAAGACCTTGTTATTTGTGCTACATTTAAGTTGGTGAAACTATAAGTGTCCTTTTTTGTATTTTTCTTTATCTTATCGTTTTCACGGTGCTCGTAAAGGAACTACTGGGACTTTGAAGTCCAGCAAGCGAAATAAAATTAACCACCCGTTTTAGAAACTCTCCGCGTCTTTTCTTCGAGGCCAAGGGCTGCTACAGCTACACTGGGACAACTGGAGTTTGTACCAATCCTGAGACCTACCATGTTTGGCCCAGACCTTTTTTGGTTGGTCCAAACCAAAATAGCTTGTGTGAAAGCTGCTTCAGACCATGGTCCGGACCCAAGGACCAAAATTTGGTCCCACCAATGAAGGTGGTCTCAGGTATGATCTAACTGAACAAGGGTCCGATTGGTGTGCAGTGTGAAAACACATTTTGGAAGGTTCAGGCTTTTAATAACAAGACGCTCAGGCAGGATATCGCTACCCATTGATCAACAGAAGTAAGCAAGAATGAAAGGAAAATAAAAATAATGAGAGGACAAAATTAATTGTGATTTGGTCCAATGAAAAAGTCAAAGAGAACTTTAAAAAGTGTATTATTTTCCGAAAGAATGACAGAGAGTAAAGAGGATATCGTCGCTGTCCATTGAAAAAATTGCAACTTTACAGGAGAGACCAAAAACATACTTTATTTTCAATGGAAGTCAGTGGAACCAGATTTTTCCAAGTTATTTTGGAGCATTTCTATGAATTTTTCACACAATGTAAATGCCCACTGGTGTGTTTGAATGATGTAGAAAACTTCAGAAAACTTGAGATACACGTTTTTCATTGGACAGCGATGATATGCAAAGCAGTATATATGCCATTCAGCCATCCCATTTAAACATGTTCCTTGTAACTACACACATATCAGCTTATCTTACCATATAGGAGCACTCTGTAGTTCTACACTTACAGACTGTAGTCCATCTGTTCCTCTGTATACTTTGTTACCCTGTCTTCAATGGTCAGGACCATTGTCATACCAGCTACCTAGCCTCAGACTAGCTGCCTAACCTTCACTACAGACTCTCCTGAAATTAACATGTACTCTAACTAGCTTCCACTAACCTTCTTACTTCATTAACACTTCATCATCACTCTCTTTGTTCTTCATCTGTAATAAAAATCATCTTAGTTATATCATATTCAGATTATATAAGCACACCTGAGCAGCTGAGCAGAAGTACAAGGTGGTACAGTCATTATATCAGTAATGTTTGAGTAGTTTGATCAGAGGAGGTTGGGTCCCCCCTTCTGTGAGTCTTGGTTCCTCCCAAGGTTTCTTCCTCCAGTTCTGAGGGAGTTGTTCCTCACCACTGTTGCCTATGGCTTGCTCACTGGGGGGTTTTCTATGTTTCTATGATTTCCTTCTGAGTTATTTTCTTCTTATGCTTATTTATGCTCTATTGAACTTTTCTTTTCACTAAATTCTTGTAAAGCTGCTTTGTGACAATATCAGTTGTTACAAGGGCTACACAAATAAATTTTTATTTGATTTGATTTGGTTGCGGTCTGGAGGAGTATAGCAATAGCACAAACTCAAAGTCTAATGGCGTAGAAGGAAACGCAGTAAGTGTGCCCCCAATATTTTCGTCCACTGTCATTTGTTGGTGTGTTGGCACAAGTGCTACAGATGCTGGCCCAAGCTAAAAGTTTGAAGTAAACAGCAACAAAGGAGGCAGGATGTCCATCATTTCATTCCAGAATTTTACTGTTCAGTTGGTCCATCTTTACTGCTCATGGACACCAACCATGCACTACAGATGCAACAGATAGAGACCAGCTACCAAATGACTAGGTTGCCCTTCAAGGAGACCTAACAATTATGCAAATTAAAGTTTATGCAGCTTATACTGCTGTGCAAATACAGAGAAGCACTTTTCTCAGAACGTCCGGTAATTGCGGCGCAGGTCAAGGGCACCTGCACTCGGCAAGAGCGTCTTATATGTAGCACTAGCTATTTTTTTTCTATTTAATTCCTATATTTGGCCTCATTTTTAACATGGAAACACATTCACATTCTTGGAAGGTGGTCCTGTTTTCTTAAAGTATTGATTTCCTAAATATCAAGCCCCTTTCTTGGGAATCGTTTTTAGAAACGTAACAGTTTCTCAAGCTTCTCGGTGCTGCTTAAACCTCACAAATCTCCAAGTCGATGTGCTGTAATTGACTTTTTGAACGTCTACCTTGTTGACATATGCCCGTCTCTCTCTGCGCAGGGCGGATAGCCACAGCTGGGTGTTTACTGGGTCAGGGATTTTGAGCCTGGCCGACAGGAGGGACTCAAATGTCAGGCAAATGTCAGGAACTCATTTGGAAAGTGATGTTGCCGTGGGGATGAAGGATATTTGTTTTCCAACGACTCGGCACGCCATCGCGTCTCGGCTGAGCTCGAAGGACAAAAAAAACCCCACGCAGATTACTCGCCCAAGGTGAGGGATGACAGTGGAAGTGAAAACGTTGTGAAATGTTTGAAAGAGGGATTTCTCTCTCGCTGATTATGACATTCTTTCCATGTGTTAGGATCATACGTGTGAGCCATGAAGCCTCCACTGTGTTTTCCCACCTCTCCACCATGGCAACGGCGCTGCACACATCCGCTACCAATCACCAGGTCGCTGCGGCAAGCTGTTGCTCCGGGATGGAAGAGATTTCCTCATTTTTCCTCACCGGGATTATCTGTTACTTGGGCCTGCTTGTATTGCAGGGTGAGGTGGTGTAACTATTTATTTATTTATTTCCACATAATTAGAAAGTGCTGCTACATAGTATAACACTGGTGTGTTTAATTAGAGTTCAGTAAGGTCCAGTTAGAGGAGATTTCTTCAGGCCAAGGTCCGAACCATCATCATTTCTAACTTGTGTTATGATTCAATGGTGTATCCTGTTTACTGAAGTAGTCTAGTATCAGCATCTTATATCATCAGCTACTGAAACTCCAACACATCACACATACCGTTCAGTATATTTCAGTATATTTATTTCCTCACGTCAAGTAAAAACAAGAGCCACATTTAAAATAACCAGAATGTATCTTAAAAGAAACAGTAAATAAAGGTCTTCTGGTTAATTTAGTTTTATATCTTGACCTGTTGGTTTGGAGCCGCCTGTGGGAAGAATAAACATATATGTCTTCATTCTTTTTTAGAGCATGTTATTCTCTCTGGCTCGCTTTACTCTCCAACCCGCTTTATTTTCCAACTGCTGCCTTTTGCTTTGCAGGCCCAAATCTGCACTGATCTGATTGGCTGAGGAGCGCCTTTGGTGATCTTACAACGCACGCGATTGGTCTGTGAGTTACTGCACCGCAAAGCCTGTATACCATAAAGACTAGAAACATTCTGCCATTTAAAATAAACACAAACAAAAATTTAATTGTTTTATTAGTTTGGGTCTGCATTGGACAACGTCTGGACTATGGTCTGCCTATTAGTGACCTCTGGCATAACACATTATAGAGCACATGTAGCAGCTTAAAGTGAAACTGTATGTTTAAAATATAAAGATGCTGCAACTTTGCAAGTCTTGTTGACTAGACTAATGAGCAGATATAAGATCACATGTTGTAACAAAAACATGTTTAAACATTCAGTGATGCTTGACAGCCATCTACTATTAAATCAACCCTAAAACATGCATACTGAGAGATATTTATTTGACTTCTTGTAATGAAAAAATCAACTGTACTTAAAACTGAACTCTCAAAAGCTTCTTTAGTAAATGTTGTGCTTATGTAAGCATAGTGATGGTTGTTTGTAGAGCAAAATGTTTTTTACATGTATGGCATTTTTGTTACACTGCTCTTTGATCTACAAGGTTATGATGGTCAGTTTATTATTATTATTATTATTATTATTATTATTATTATTATTATTATTATTATTATTATTATTATTATTATTAATATAACACCTCATTTTGGTGGTCCTCCATAGATGCTTTGTAGATATTCATTATGTCTGTAACTAATATTCAGCTAAATAAGTGTTAAATGCAACTCGAATGAAGTTGATTGTGAAACATTCTATTGAATCTGTCTCTAACCGTAGGACAGGACAGTTTATTATTTATTTAAATATTTGTATATCACCTATAGGGACCATCCAAAGAATTTGTGTTATTATTATTATTATCATCATTGATAGCCCCTTATTTGGATGGTCTTCTATGGATTTATAAATGCTCAGTGTGTTTGTAAATGTCATTATAAAATTATATAATTATCAATAATTGTTAAAAGCAACTTGAATGAAGTTGATTGAATCTACTATTGAATCTATTTCTAACTGTAAGACCAGAATATGAATATATATCATCCAAACAAAGTATGGTTTTATTATTATTAGCTCTATTATGGAGAAACAAAACATTTTCTATAAGTCTCTCTATAACTCTATAAGTCATGGAGCCTTTGTCAGAGTGATACAGAGCCCTGCATAACTAATGAGCAGTTACATGCAAAGGTTTTGGGCTAAGTGAAAATAACACCCGCTCTAAGGAGAACACACGGCTGCACACTTTAATACAGGGTTTGGTTTAATACACAGTAATGTGATTACTGAAATGATGTAACACATTACAGATCAAATTCCTGTAATCACATTAAGAAGAATCTTGCCTCTTGTGTTTCTCATGGTCATGGCCACTGCCTCACAGCAGGAAGGACCTGGGTTGGATTCCCCAGCGGGGTGACCAGGGTTCTTCTCCCTGCGTCTGCGTGGGCTTCCTCCCACAGTCCAAAGACATGCAGGCAGGTGAATTAGAGATATTAAACTACCTCTAGGTGTGAGTGTGTGTGAATGTATATGCAGCTGGATGTCTACCCTGCGTCAGCCTGTCCAGGACGTGTCCTACCTTCTGCCCTATGAGCGCTGGGAAAGGGTGCAGCGACACAGAAGACCAACTGCATCAGCAGACTGTGTGACTTCTGAGGGCACAGGAAAAAACAGTAACGCAACATTAAGCACCTAATCACCTAGTTGCTGTTTATTTGCTGGAGAAGTACATGTAAAATGTAACAAGCAAGACGTTTTATATTTAATTTTATATTTTTTTTAAATATAAGCCATATTATTTATTTAATGTCTCACATTTCTATTGATTCTTTTCATAGTTTATGAAGTTTATAGATTATGAACATGATTAAAATGGGCATGCTCAAGGTGCAGCAAAACTGTATGTTTAAAAAATAAACAACACAAGCTGCAACTATTAAAACGTATAGTCTTGTTCCAACAGCACCGATTATACCTCGGCAGGTATGATGGCAAGCCAGACTAGTGGGTCGATAGAAGATCACATATTGTAACAAAAACACACATAAACAGTCAGTGATGATTGACAGCCGTCTACCTCTAAAATCAAACCTGAGACGTATATACTGAAAGACAATTGTTTTATTCAACTGCTTGTAATAAAAAAAATCAACTATACTTATTAAACCTTACCTAGTTGCTGTGTATTTGCTAAAGAAATACATGTAAAAAGTAACGTATCTTAGTTATTTTTACTCATATTATTAATATAACTCTTAATAATAACTAGAAAAAAATTAAAAATAGATATAATAACTATAAATAAATAGATATTGTGCACAAAAATTTGCAGATAAATGTCATTTTTAAGATAATTTTTTGTAGATGTCATATAATGATTGCTTAGAAAATCAACAGAACATGTCGACATACCGGGCGTATGCTTATGTGTGTATGTTGAAATCATAAATAGATCTACTACGCTTATGACAATGACTTGTGCCTGTAGTGGAATGCCTTTTTGGTGGTAAATAACGACTATTTTTTATATACAACCCGTATATTGAACCATGCAAACCCGTGTGCATTCTTTTCTGAGTTGTCCCAGTTCTATATATAACCACTGCCCTTAATAAGGAGCCGCTGTTTAGAGGGTGCACTGTTTACTGTTCAGACTCTAACTATGTAAACATGAGTTGTCCTGGTGGGTGTTCACCGGAGAGACTGTAGCAGTAGATTATCGGTTAACGTTCGCAGAGAATTTTTAAGAGGACACTGTTCACGTGCAGATGTTGATATGAAAACTGAAACATTATGATTATCATTGGGTTTTAAACCATGGTGTGTCATTTCAGTAGCTACTCTGATTATGAGCTTCTTCGTTGTTAAGGCGTACAGATATGGAAAATCTAAATGAAAGAGAGTTATTGCTTAAAAACAATAGAGAGGTTCATATCTGAACACACACGCACGCACACATACGCGCACAAAGGAAGAAAAACTAATAACAGTCTGTGTGAATTATGTTGCAGAACAAAGACAGCGGAGAGAGAAAGGGGGTAACGGAAGTCTGCTAATAACATATGGACTTCAGCATAACCACCCACCTACACTACGCTCACCCACACACTCGCACTCGCACACACAGCTTGCACGCTCGCTCTCAGATCCTCGTGTACTGTACCTTCAGGGTCTGGGATTTCTAGAAAGCTCTGTATCTCCTAGTGTTATGCCTGGATGAGCGAGATGATCCCTTTACAGCTCACTGCGAACGCGACAGACGCTCTCGATCTCACACTGTTCGGGAACTAACCCAACGGTGACCAACATCACTGTAGTGATGAAATCTCCCACTGATGTTATAACTTTATAATAATATTATTATTATAATGGATAACAGACTGACTCTTGTTCACGAGTTATTTTGGACGAGTCAGAGTCGAGTCGAGAGTCATTAGGGACGAGTTTCAAGTCAAGTCTGAAATCTTTTTCTAGGCGACTTAAGTGCAACTTCGACTCGAAGCCAATACACTCCAAAATCTTGTGGAAGGCCATCCCAGAAAAAGTGAAGTGAGCATTACAATCTTTCCCATTCATATTTCAACCAATGACCAGTCTCCTAGTTTTTAAAATCTGGTATATTACTAGTATATATATATATATATATATATATATATATATATATATATATATATATATATATATATATATATATATATACAGGATTCCTGGTCTGGGTCGTTCTGTGTGGAGTGTGTATGTTCTCCCTGTGCTTGAGTGGGTTTCTTCCCAGTACTCAGGTTTCCTCCCACAGTCCAAACACATGCACATAGGTGTGAGTGCGTGAGTGAATGTTGGCCATGCGATGGACCGGCAAACTGTCCATGGTGTACCCCGCCTTCGACCGATGGCGCTGGGCTTGGCTCCAGCCCCCCCGTGACCCCGACTAGCAGGATAAAGTGGCAGATAATGGATGGATGGATGATATATATATATATATATATATATATATATATATATATATATATATATATATATATATATATATAATCTCACTGCCCCCTAGTGTGTGTACACGTGTGTTTTACTGCACCGATGGTTCTAAATTCTAAACATTTTAACCACAGATTTCAGGAGGACCAGAGATGGGTTCTCTGGACCACTCCCAGGCTCCAATACAGCTTTCACACTTGACCACACTTGACCAGGATGCGGCCCTGGGTCTGGAAACAAGCTCCAGTAAGGTGGAAAACAGCCTAAGTAATCCTATTATAGCAAGTAGCTGTATCTAACCTCTCAAGTATCTAATGCAGCGTCTGTGTGAAGCCATGTACACAAGCAGTCTTGACTATTTTCTAATTTCTCTGTCCTAATTGGCTGTCCTGTATTTCTCCACCAGGCTGAAACGTTCTGAAGAAACAGCCACACACCTCTGCTACACACTGTCTGCAGTAATCTCACAACTCATTACTTCAGCATGAATGGACACGCCTTTCTGTAGCTTAGTGTCATGGACATACATATGATATCAAACTCTTTTTACACTAGTCTACAGGTTCTGACCTCAAGTTGGAACCCAGTTTGGTGACCAGTTAGTCTGAAGCTAAAGAGATGATTAAAGATATTACAAGAGAACCCGTTAGTCAACAGACCTGTAACTGTTACTGAGCTGATGGCCAGTGTTGCCATACATGACCTTTTCTTCTACAATTATACTTTTCTATTCAGTTTCATAACTGCAAAGCTTTTAGAATCCGCTGAAATGTGCCACTCTTCCTGCATGCGCTTTTTCATGCTCTTGTTTGGCTGTGCATGCCGGAGCGTGTTTAGCCTTGACCTGAGCGCACGTCTGAGCAAAATGCAAGAAAATGACTTAACATTCATACTAAGACTATTTCAAGCACAGGTATTCAGGCGTCCCCGAAAGGAAAGAAGTAACTCGTTTAAAAAACGGAAAAAAAGAAAAAATCTAATAACTCGTTCTTTTCACATCCCCGCATCAGTGCGCCATTAACATGCGCCCTCGGTTACCAGGAATGTCAGACGCCCTTTCACGAAAGGCAAAATGTTTTTAGACTCTGTGCCTGAGCCCTAAGTGCAAGCTCCGTTCCGCCCTTTGGAAGGATTTTGAGTGCTTTAAAAACGTAAGACGTGAGGTGTTTTGTGTCTGACGTGGCTTTGTCTCCATTTAATCTCCATTTAATGTCCAGAGAAAAACATGTATATCATTTGAACTCAACAGCTGTTCTATATATCCCGTGAAAGTTTCATGATGAGTGGACCAATAGCAACACTCCAAAAAAGAAATTCTGGTTCCATTGGTTTATATTGTTAAGACTGTTAGTGTCCTCTCCTGTTGCTATTTTGGAGCTAGTTTGGACAGTGACAGTATTTAATTTATTCATTTATTTGAATTTTTTGTATTTACATCAGACAAGTTCTCCATTTATACCAGTTCAGTCCATATATATCAGGTCATCTATACCAGTTCAGCGTTCAGTGAAGTTTTGTAGGTCATACAGTACTCTAAATTGCATAAGGTGAGGTCTAAGTCAAGTCTCTTTTACCTTATTGAAGACCTCCATGTGGTTTCCACAGGTTGAGAACAGATTTAGGGGTGATTTTACTGAAACAATTTGGGTGACTATTGGCATCCAGTGTTTGTCAGCCCCAGTACTAAACTACAGAAGCAAAACTTGGACACAAAACTTATCTTGGCTGATCTAAGTGAACAACTTGGTCAGTTAGCTTTTTAGCTGAATGTCGTAGTTTACTAAAACAAGCAGAAAAAGTCTTTTAAAGCAGCATATTTTGCCAATTTTCTGGTATCTTCAGCTGCACAGCCATACAGGGCCTTGGTTGATGCGCACATTTTCAATGAGAGAGACAGTTCTGGCAGCAGCCAGGCTAGTTTAGCACCTGCACCCTCAGGTACCCATGCTGAAATGAGCATGAGTGTCACTGAAAAAGACGTCATCTAGAAGGCAGCATATGTTTCAGAGGTTAATGGTGCATTCAAAGATGTGCAGATTACGCACTAACTTAAAAATGGTCCACATCATCATCCATTTTTTCTGAAAGCCCATTGGTCAGCTTCACAAAAAACACAGATGACAGACACACAAATCCACCAGTCAGACAAGAGAGGCAGACTGGGTTGCTCATTTTTGATAGGCTCATAACTCCGGACGTAAGTGACGTACAGACTCAGGATTGGGTGTAATGAAAGGACGTATTTTGTTGATTCAGGAAATGTTTGAACTGTATTTCTGCGCCATATTATTGCAACTGTATTAACAGAAACGCAGAGAAACACTGCGTTAGAGGCGCCCCCGCGTCTGTCAACCTCAGAGGTTTTATTGACTACAGTTTGTCAAAGTATTTCTGACTCCATGTGGTGATATCAATCATGCCAGTTTTCAATGCGGTGCTGTTTGATGGGTGGAAAGTCAGAGGCATTCAGTCATGAGCTGCAAAATCAACAAGACAGTAGGCCAGAATGGTTAATGAGTTCGAATACGCAATATTTAATATCAAGTAGTATCACCTACTAACTTTGGGGACATTTTAAAGGATGCAGCTGCAGCAGACTGTGCTATCCCATGATTCAACTGGAGCTGCGAAGGTGTTCGAAGCTAAGAAAGAAAGAAAGAAAATCGTCAGAAAGAGGTGAGTCGGCTGTACGTAGCTACTGCTGCTATAGACGTTAGCAGTACTTACATTTCTTATAAAGTAAAAAATCATTCAATTCTATATTCATCTTCTTTGAGCTACAGATTCAGGATGCATGATCAGTCAGTGTCACAAAGAGCATCTAAAGTAATGTCAGAATAGAGCTTTTGATGAATAGTGGGATGCTGTGATGCCACATAGCGTTGGTAAGATAGTGGAGACGTAGCCCTGGTTTTCGGCCTTGCCCTTTACCAACCTTTTACTATTATCAAGCACTGTGAGGGTGTCTTTGCTTTCTCTCATAAATTTTTGTGTTCCATAGCATCTGGTAAAAGCATATGCTTACAGATGGGTCTACTGAATGATGCTGGAAGGTCATGGCTTTGTGACCCCCGGCATTTGGGGCTTTTATGACAGGCAACTCTAGGCCCGAGAACAAGACCCTGCAATGTTATCTTAAGAACTTCTATTCAAGAACCACTCCACCCAATAGATAACGACTTGGCAAGGGGTTGAAGAAGCAGGAAGGCGGGCCTATAAAACACAATGCAGTTGAGACATGATTGAGACCAGGGTTTGAGAGCTCAGAGAACGTTGGTACAAAAACCAAGTTACGACACTCACAATGACCCATCCTTGCTCATAAGGCCTACCCAGCACGACTGCATCATTATGTTGTTTTGAACATTTCGCAATGTGTCTAGTCTTATTTCTTCCCATCCTACTTTGTTGCATGCTTTTTAACATGTTACAGTCAATATTCTCTTTAAACGGCTATAAGAGGAGGGTTTAATACTGTATGAGCAGCGAAGGGTTAAGTGCAGTCATTCATAGGTGCTGAACTTGGAGATTTATTTCAATATGTTGTGCTACAAGCCCACTCTATCCACACTAAAACACTTTACGTGTATGTTTATCAGGCTGTCTGTCTGTAAAATCAGAGTTCGCCCCAGGGCAGCCGCAGCACTGTTTTAGTAACTCCTGCTCGGGGCCTTAATCCCTGCTCGGCCAATCAGGGCAAATGCCAAATCGATATGTGCAGGAGGTAGGGGAGTACTGTAATTGACAGCTGTATCATAGAGAGCCGGTGAGAGATTTAAGCCGACAGCTTTAGTGAATCGCGAGCGGAGCCGGGTAGCGGAGCTGATGTCTATCCACGTCTCTTGGCAAATGTTGTGAAATGTGCCTTGAAGAGAGAGCCAGGCCCAATATGGTGCTCGCTGCCCCCCAGAGGCAGACCATGTCCAGATGGCTCTCTCTCTCTCTCCATCACTCTCTCATTCTCTCTGTCTCTCGCTTTTTCTGTCTCTCTGCATTTCTCGATCTCTTTCTCGTCGTTCTCTGCTTTTATCTGTCTATTTCTTATGCTCTCTTTCTCTCCGCCCCTCTTTTTTCTCACTCCTTCTCTCTCTTTGTTAATGGTTCTCTTTCGGACTCTTTCGCTCATCATCTTCTTCTCTCTGTCAGCCTCGTTCTCTCATACCGTTCCTCATGCATTTAGGGTGGACGAGTGTTCACGCTGACCTTAAATGCCACTAAGTGCATTGATCGAATCTGCAGCCTTGTTGTTGCTTGGGGCCTTAGCTCCGCTGTAGCAAAGACTGTATGATTTTTATATCGACCAAATCATGCAAGTGGTCAGTGGTTTATATCAGAGTTTATAGCTCTAGCTTTAGCCAGTTTGCTATTCTGATGATCTACAGTACTGTGCAAACGTTTTAGGCTCTTAGTGATATTATTACAATTGAAAAGCCTTTTTTTGCCTTTTTATTTAATATTTTCTGTATATTTATATAGTATTAACATAACATTATATGTATCAGTGTGTTTATTTAACCCTTTTTAAGCTTCTCCTTGTGCAAATCTGTCCATCTATCCATTATCTTTGCTGTATCCTGCTAGTCAGGGTCACGAGGGGGGGCTGGAGCCAATCCCGGCGTCATCAGGTGAAGGCAGGGTACACCATGGACAAGTCGCCAGTCCATCGCATGGCCAACACACACTCCCACACACAATTTAGTGGCCAGTCAACCTAACATGCATATGTTTGGACTGTGGGAGGAAGCTCCCCCAAGCACGGGGAGAACATGCAAACTCCACACAGAACTGCCCAAACCAGGAATTGAACCTAGATTAAAATGCTTTGATGTATATTTGCTGCAAACAGTTCAAAACATCAGTGGAGAACAATGGCTAGGAATGCTAGGCCTGCAATTAATGTAAATAGATGTAAAAACATAGTCAAATCATGAGAAAGGAGAGCCACCTCACTTTTAGCAACTCTATGGGATTTCTTATATTATGTTAGTACTAAGCTAACAGTTTCATACATGAACGAAAGCACATTCCAGCGTTCTCTATCTATCTTCAACTGTTATTTTTCTTTTTTTTTTTCTCTGTCTAACATGGTAACATGTACATTTTTTGCATTTGGCAGGCCCTGGTATTGGTATAGTGTAAGGGGGTTACCAAGGTGGGGAATTGAATCCCACTCTACAGCATGGAGGGCACTAATGTAACCCACTATTCTATACCAACCACAGCAGCATAAGGCTGAACTGAACTGAAGACTGCTGAGTTCTGACTAAACTCTGGTTTGATTACTGCTGTATTCACAGTCAGAGACATAACAAAGACTACCAGAAGACAGAGGTATATAACGCAGTTCTCAGAAATCATTAGGCCTAAAAGACCCTGAGGGTTCCCTGCCAGACTGAAGAAGTGAAAACACTTTTTACCTTTAATGAATAGTGGCATCTGCGCAGAGTAAGACAAAACATAGCACTTTAGATGGGAACTTTTTTACTGAATCACCACCACCAGTGCTGTTCTGAATGGCAGAGATAGCAGGCATGTCAGTAACGGCACACAAATCTCTACTCGGAGCACTGCCTTGACTACCCCTCAGCCCAGCACCACAGTAGCACACATATGACACATTAATACACTTATAATGTCTACAAAACAACTATTTCTACATGAAAGTTTCTCTTACTGTGTCTGCGCCACCTTCCTGCAAGACCTGTGGCACTCCTTCAACTGCTCTTCACCTTTTTGTTCTGTTCACTGGGGTTTGGGCACCCATGACCAAAGTGGCACTGGGAGGCCATGGTAAATGGCTCAGGCCTACCAACAATCCCCAGGCAGCTTTGGTCCACTGAGTTTGCCATGTACCTGCAACCTGCTAAGGGGGCGATCACTTCTGACACCAGTGTGGTGTCAGCAAAGAGTAAGAAAAAACGCAGGAATTGTATTATTTTAGACAAGAGCTCTTTTACCGAACCACAGCAGCAGTGACCGATATAGCAGACAGGTCAGCAGCAGCCAATAACACTGCCCCAACTAACCAGTATATATACATGTATGAGGAATTTTTACATCAAGTAATTATCAGTCATTTCTATTGACCCGTTTGCCAATAAATGTTCACACAATGTATATTTTGTGCATTTTACTTATTGTCACAGTCCAAAGTATTTTTATATTTGAATATTATTTGAATGCAACTGCTGCCATTTACAGTCTTTGATCATTTTATGATGAATGGAACCAATAGAAATATTCCAAAATAGCCAAGAGATGTCCTCACTTGTAATTGCAATTTTGGAGATGCTTGTTTTTCTTTGGACAGCGACGATAAACATGCTATGAGTTTAAGTTGTTTAAGTTGTAAGTTGTTTAAGTTGTAAGTCAAGTCAAGTCAAGTTTATTTGTATAGCTAGAGGTGATGGTGGCAAGAACAACTCCCTCAAAACTGGAGGAAGAAACCTTGGGAGGAGTTTATTAAATTAAAGCTGGGTCTAAAGGTAAAAGCTTTAGAAACTGTACAGGTGCTACATCAGGTGGATGATACAGCGATGCAGTCAAAGATGGAGCATATGGCATGAATGTTGAGGAGAACTGATTGGTGCCAGGTGAGGGGGGGGCCTGGTGGTCAGTCCTTTACAGTTTTTGGTGTGACAGGTGGGCGGTTATTACCTCAGAAAGAGAAAAGAGACAGAGTTAGTTCTGGTTTGGGTTAGTACAGAAGATGAGAAGTGTTTCAGAGTGGAGTTGGCGACTCTGGCAGATCTGATTATAAACAGAATGAATACAGTAATGCAGTCGAGGTGTAACAGAAAGAGGAGAGCTGGTTGATGCCAGGTTACGAGGAGGCCCTGATGGTCGGACCTCCAACAGTATTCGGCAGGACAGGAGGGCGGTTATTACCTTTGTTGGATTTATGTATATTATCTTCTTTTCCTTTTAGCTTATTTCCTTCTACAGGGGTGGCCACAGCAAGTCAACTCACATATTAGATCAGATTTAGAAGTGTTTTACGTCGGATGCCCTTCCTCGCCCGGGCTTGGGACAACGCACACTTACACCTACAGGCAATTAAGAGTGACCAATCGGCTAAACTCCACACAGAACAGCCCGGATTAGGAATCCAACCAGACCGTCTTGCTGTGAGGCGACAGTGCTAACCACTGCACCACCATGCCGTCCAATATATATGTATATTATGCAGGAGTAGAAAGTTAGTGCAGATAGGTCACGGTGCAAATTACCCTCGGGCTGAAACACTGCCAGATGAGGGCTGTTTTAAAGTTTTCCTCTCACGAACCCACCGAACTGCTCTGTCGCTGGTACCCCAGCAAACTGAAATGATCTGCACATCAGCAAGTAGAAATGTGTTTTACTTCACATGCTGAGTAAATCAGCATGTTTCTGGAGTGATTAGGGAGAATGTGAAGAGAGTGCTTCGAGAGAGAGTTTGAGGAGGAGTGAAAGAGCTGCCACACTTTGGGCTTCTTTCAAGCCCCCACACACACACACCTCCCCACCTCAGATATGTGGGAGAATTAAGTGCGGCCAGTGGCTTTGAGGAGTAAAGCGTCAGGCAGTCTCATTTGCCTCTTCAATTCAGACACGCAAGCGTTCCAATTTCTTCTGCACCAGTGACTCAGCTTCGAGTATACACAGAGAGAACAAGCGTTATCAAAAGGATCAAACGCTGCTTTTGACATCCTGCCCTCCTACAAATGATATAACCTGAGGCAAAGTCTCGGTCCACATTCCCCTCGTGGCCGTAGCATTTTGATTGCTAAGTCAATGAATCTTTGAAAGGAAACACATGGCAACATGCGCCGAGATGTCCGTCCGCTGAATGAGTCAGGCTAATTTGCTATGAAATATCAAGTTTCCGCATCAGTAGGCGCATCTGGCAATTGCGGTCCGTTTTATTTGGGCTGGCAATCAAAGTATATTAGCATGACATTTTCATTTCGGGTGAGCTCTTTGAAGGATTGCATTTTAATTCCAATTCAAAGTTTGAAATGCTTTAAGAGATTCGTCCTCAAATTCAAATAGAACTTTCTACGGCACAGTTGTTAACACGGAATGTAGTCAGATGGTTCTCGTACATGGCTTAAGTCTAGTCTATTAGGGCTGTGTATTGGCAAGAACATGGTGATACAATACGTATCATGATACAGCGGTCAAGATATACTGTGATACTGCAAGCAAAGTGATACATTGCGATTTTTCAAATCCTACTATTAAAACACACCACTATATGAACAGATTTGCCAATAATTACAATAGCATTGCACCCTTGTGCTGCTTGTTAATGTTGGAGTGGGGCTGAAAATGGATTACAACACTGCCATCTAGTGGTCAGAGGTTTAAACATAACACAATGCGTCACTGTCACTAAACATAATATCACCATATTCGATGTTTCGTTATTTTCTTGCACCCCTGATATATATATATATATATATATATATATATATATATATATATATATATATATATATATATATATATATATATATAATATATATATAATTTCCAAACCATGTCATTCATAACTACAGACTATGTTAGCCTACTGTATGCTGTGAACCAAAGCCATTAATTATGTCTGACTTGTTTCATTAGCGAACTTGACTTTAAGTGACTTTCACGTTTCTTTGAAAAATAGCTCCTTATGTCAAGCTTTTTCTTCTCTGCTGCCATCCTCACTCGCTTTTCACACCCATGTATCACTCACGTTGCACCTAAGTCTTGCACAGTCAGCCTCTCATATGACTGGAAAGCTTTCTTTCTAGTTTTGGTGCTGCTAACAACCAAACGTAGCTAGAGTCTCACAAGACAGCAGGGAACGGCCCATCCAATCACACTGGCTATGTGTGTTATGGAGAGGTAGGACTCCAGTAGAGAACGTGATTTAACCCTTTCTGCACCTCTAGGTTAATGAGATGTCTACAGATAGGAATACTGTCAGAGGGAATCAAATTATTGGTGGGGACAGGTTCAAGTCCAGGGTAAAGTCCAAACTACCTCTCAGCTCAAACACTACCAGAAAACAGAAGCACAGAAAGAAACAGAAGTACTTATACCTAGAAGAAAATAAGCTGAGCACAGCAAAAGAGAAATACACCTAGTACCAATGTTAGTGCTTACGTAAAGGGGCAGTATGCGATTCAAGTCCAATACAGTCCTGGATCAAATTCAGTGAATATCTCCCCAAAAAAATGAGGAATAAACAAATTAGCTCTGGTACAGCCACACAATACCCTCCCAGCCAATCAGTCACAGGGGACACTCGTGCTCATGCACAGGACAGGGGGAAAGAAAGGGCTACATGCTGAACTCCATGCTTTGTAAATAAGGATAGATGGGCAAGAAACAGCCAAAGAGAAGCTCTCAAGAACGACGATTGAGAAGGAAGTATTTAGATCAGGCCAGGAGGTTTCAACAGCTGAAAGACCTCCAAAAGTTTGACGAGGCTGAAGTCCTGTTTGCGTTTTCCTTTCCACCTCAAATGGTGCAGCAGTTCCTTTCTGGCCACTGAAGCAGTAAATGTAACTGTTGCACCACTAATGTGGAACTGGAGAGTTCAAACAAGAAGCTGGACAAGTAGACTGAAGCACAAGCACCAGTCTAACTATTGCAGCATTTAAGGTGGAATGGAAAAAAAATTTAATAAGATGCATAGGCATCGAAATACAACTTCTGCACCACTTAAGACAGAACGGGTAACCAGAAACAAGAAGCTTAGACACCTGAGGCAAGTGTAGGCTAACATTTAAGGTGGTTCAGCTTTATAAATGTTTTTGCTGGACTAAATGTTTTTGCTGGACTGGATTTGTAGCAGCATTTGTGTTGACAGTTTTCTAACCCATAATCTAGCTAGCATTAGTTATATCACCTGTTTGTTGTGTGGTTGCTTGCATCCATATCATGCTATCCGTCTGTGCATTGGTCAAAGAATTATGTGAAGGGTTCTGTGGGCACAAACAAAAAAAATTGCCTGTCCAGTGTCAATTACATTGGGTATACATATATATATATATATATATAGTGCTTCACAAAGCCATGAGTCTTCAGTTTGCATGTAAAGCCCACAAGAGAGTCTGCTGCTTGGATGACAGGACAGAAAAGAGTCTTGATGCCCTCAATGCTTGTCTTCCATGCATCCTAAAGGCTGATCCTTTACTGGCTCTAAATGCAAACGTCAGGGGTTTTAATCTGATGTGGGCAGCTACAGGAAGTCAGCGAAGGGAACGCAGCAGTGGAGTGACATGAGTGAAGATTGTAGACGAGACGTGCTGCCGCATTCTGGATCAGTTGCAAGGACTGCGGCAGTCAAGCCTTGAGATGACAAGAGACTGGACTAGCACCTGAGTGGCCTCGCGAGGCAGAAAGAGTCAGGTTTGCAATATGAGCTGAGCATGATAACTGGTCATCCAAAATTACACCAAGCCTTGTCGAACCCCCAGACGGAACAACCAGGAATTTCTCAAATGGGATGGCAAGATCATGGTGAGGAGTTCCATGGAGGAATAGCAGGTCAGTCTAGGATCAGGCTTCAGGTGGTAAGCTGTCGTCCTTGAAGAGAGGTCAGCAGGGACAGGCTGAGATGGAACTGGAAACAAGAGTATCAGATGGTGGGAAGGAAAGTATTAGTTAAGTGTCATCAGCAAGGCATAGGTAAGAGAAGCCATGAGAGATATTACATTACCATGAGTGTAGATGGAAACAAGAAGAGGACCCAGCACCGAGCCTTGAGGGATGCGGGAGTGGATAGTGTCCCTCTCCAGGTTACCCTGTAAGAGCGCGCCTTCAGATAGGACTATTTCCATGCAAAGCCCACGATTGCAAGGTCGGTGAGGACAGACAGGAGAATTTTATAATGTTAAGTTGAAAAATTCATAGAAACAGTCTGTACATAAACATATTTAGGCCTAGTGTGGGTGCGAAATGGTAACTGGATTCAACTGGGGTTGTTTGACCGTTCAGGCATGTACCGAATTCATATCTAGATGGCTACAGTCATGTACTATGACACCAGTGTCCTTGCCAGTCAGCCATATCAGATGGGACGAAATAACCGCAATAATACCGACTAGCATATAGCATATATTCCCTCAACAGGATATTAGGTGTGTATATTAAGCCGTGCTGCCCTTCTAGTGAATGCAGCCCATCTCAGGCTTTCTTAGACACGGATGAAGTGTCAGGCTAGAGCACCAACAGAGAGATGATCATATTGTGGTTTAGATCCTGCAGACATGTGACTCCAGATTGACACCCACGACCATATAATTAAATTCCCACTGAGATGTACAATTCAATAACTCTGCATAGGTGGCATTAAGAGAGACTGACATTGGTGGAGTTGTGCACAGCCCCAGGGCCTGAAGTGTCGCTGTCACAGTTATTGGAACATACTGCATTTTCCCCCAGAAACTAGACTATATTATAACTTTTTGAGAAAAAAAAACACTACCATCTACTTCACATGGCTGTGACTTTTCACTAGGCATATTAAACTCATGCTAATGCTAACATTAACCTGTTACACTGAAAAAGAGCCTGTATGTGACATAAATTTCAAAAACATTTATTGCTTATTAGTTTTATAATAGTTACTGGGTAAATCTATTTATATGCATTATATAATCTTTCTGGCTTTTCTATTTCTGTGTATTTTTAATTCTTTAAAAGATCTTGTTTGGCCTAATTTATTTATGAAAATTGTTATTTCAATACGTAATTGCTAAACGAGAGCCTTAATTCATAGCAGTGGTTAAAAAAACAATATGTAATACTCAAAGCAACCATTTGATACCGGCGTCCAAATTCAAAAATAGTTATCTGCAAGAGTCGTATGCAACTTAAAAAACATGACACTGACAAACGGCAACAAGTGCTGCATTGTAAACTGATTAGATAATGTACTGGTCAAAGGTTTAAGAACATTACCAGCCAATGGTTTTAGTACATTACCAGCCAAACGTTTTAGTACACTACCAGCCAAACTTTTTAGTACACTACCAGCCAAACGTTTTAGTACACTACCAGACAAACTTTTTAGTACACTACCAGTCAAACGTTTTAGTACACTACCAGTCAAACGTTTTAGATACACTACCAGTCAAACGTTTTAGTACACTACCAGTCAAACGTTTTAGATACACTACCAGTCAAATGTTTTAGATCACTACCAGTCAAACGTTTTAGTACACTACCAGTCAAACGTTTTAGTACACTACCAGTCAAACGTTTTAGATACACTACCAGCCAAACGTTTTAGTACACTACCAGCCAAACTTTTTAGTACACTACCAGCCAAACGTTTTAGTACACTACCAGCCAAACGTTTTAGTACACTACCAGCCAAATGTTTTAGTACACTACCAGTCAAACGTTTTAGTACACTACCAGCCAAACGTTTTAGTACACTACCAGTCAAACGTTTTAGATCACTACCAGCCAAACGTTTTAGATCACTACCAGTCAAACGTTTTAGATCACTACCAGTCAAACGTTTTAGTACACTACCAGTCAAACGTTTTAGTACACTACCAGTCAAACGTTTTAGATACACTACCAGTCAAATGTTTTAGTACACTACCAGTCAAACATTTTAGATCACTACCAGTCAAACGTTTTAGATCACTACCAGTCAAACGTTTTAGTACACTACCAGTCAAACGTTTTAGTACACTACCAGTCAAACGTTTTAGATCCCAACAGCCAAACGTTTTAGATCCCAACAGCCAAACGTTTTAGTACACTACCAGCCAAACGTTTTAGTACACTACCAGTCAAACGTTTTAGTACACTACCAGTCAAACATTTTAGATACATTACCAGCCAAATGTTTTAGATTACTACCAGCCAAACGTTTTAGTACATTACCAGCCAAATGTTTTAGTACACTACCAGTCAAACGTTTTAGATACACTACCAGTCAAACGTTTTAGTACACTACCAGTCAAACGTTTTAGATACACTACCAGCCAAACGTTTTAGTACACTACCAGTCAAACGTTTTAGTACACTACCAGCCAAACGTTTTAGTACACTACCAGCCAAACTTTTTAGTACACTACCAGCCAAACGTTTTAGTACACTACCAGCCAAACGTTTTAGTACACTACCTGCCAAACGTTTTAGATCCCAACAGCCAAACGTTTTAGATCCCAACAGCCAAACGTTTTAGTACACTACCAGTCAAATGTTTTAGTACACTACCAGTCAAACGTTTTAGATCACTACCAGTCAAACGTTTTAGTACACTACCAGTCAAACGTTTTAGTACACTACCAGTCAAACGTTTTAGATCCCAACAGCCAAACGTTTTAGATCCCAACAGCCAAACGTTTTAGTACACTACCAGTCAAACGTTTTAGTACACTACCAGTCAAACGTTTTAGTACACTACCAGTCAAACGTTTTAGATACATTACCAGCCAAATGTTTTAGATCACTACCAGCCAAACGTTTTAGTACATTACCAGCCAAATGTTTTAATACAGTACCAGCCAAACTTTTTAGTACACTACCAGTCAAACGTTTTAGAACACTACCAGTCAAACGTTTTAGATCACTACCAGCCAATGGTTTTAGTACATTACCAGCCAAACGTTTTAGTACACTACCAGTCAAACGTTTTAGTACACTACCAGCCAAACGTTTTAGTACACTACCAGCCAATGGTTTTAGTACATTACCAGCCAAACGCTTAAGTACACTACCAGTCAAACGTTTTAGTACACTACCAGCCAATGGTTTTAGTACATTACCAGCCAAACGTTTTAGTACACTACCAGTCAAACGTTTTAGTACACTACCAGCCAAACGTTTTAGTACACTACCAGCCAATGGTTTTAGTACATTACCAGCCAAACATTTTAGTACACTACCAGTCAAACGTTTTAGAACACTACCAGTCAAACGTTTTAGATCACTACCAGCCAAACTTTTTAGATCACTACCAGACAAACGTTTTAGTACATTACCAGCCAAATGTTTTAGATCACTACCAGCCAAATGTTTTAATACAGTACCAGCCAAACGTTTTAGTACACTACCAGCCAAATGTTTTAGTACACTACCAGTCAAACGTTTTAGTACACTACCAGTCAAACGTTTTAGTACACTACCAGCCAAACGTTTTAGTACATTACCAGCCAAATGTTTTAATACAGTACCAGCCAAACGTTTTAGTACACTACCAGCCAATGGTTTTAGTACACTACCAGCCAAACTTTTTAGATCACTACCAGTCAAACGTTTTAGTACACTACCAGCCAAACGTTTTAATACAGTACCAGCCAAATGTTTTAGATCACTACCAGCCAAATGTTTTAATACAGTACCAGCCAAACGTTTTAGTACACTACCAGCCAAATGTTTTAGTACACTACCAGTCAAACGTTTTAGATCACTACCAGCCAAACGTTTTAGTACACTACCAGCCAAACTTTTTAGTACACTACCAGCCAAACGTTTTAGTACACTACCAGCCAAACGTTTTAGTACACTACCAGCCAAACGTTTTAGTACACTACCTGCCAAACGTTTTAGATCCCAACAGCCAAACGTTTTAGATCCCAACAGCCAAACGTTTTAGTACACTACCAGTCAAATGTTTTAGTACACTACCAGTCAAACGTTTTAGATCACTACCAGTCAAACGTTTTAGTACACTACCAGTCAAACGTTTTAGTACACTACCAGTCAAACGTTTTAGATCCCAACAGCCAAACGTTTTAGATCCCAACAGCCAAACGTTTTAGTACACTACCAGTCAAACGTTTTAGTACACTACCAGTCAAACGTTTTAGTACACTACCAGTCAAACGTTTTAGATACATTACCAGCCAAATGTTTTAGATCACTACCAGCCAAACGTTTTAGTACATTACCAGCCAAATGTTTTAATACAGTACCAGCCAAACTTTTTAGTACACTACCAGTCAAACGTTTTAGAACACTACCAGTCAAACGTTTTAGATCACTACCAGCCAATGGTTTTAGTACATTACCAGCCAAACGTTTTAGTACACTACCAGTCAAACGTTTTAGTACACTACCAGTCAAACGTTTTAGTACACTACCAGTCAAACGTTTTAGATCCCAACAGCCAAACGTTTTAGATCCCAACAGCCAAACGTTTTAGTACACTACCAGTCAAACGTTTTAGTACACTACCAGTCAAACGTTTTAGTACACTACCAGTCAAACGTTTTAGATACATTACCAGCCAAATGTTTTAGATCACTACCAGCCAAACGTTTTAGTACATTACCAGCCAAATGTTTTAATACAGTACCAGCCAAACTTTTTAGTACACTACCAGTCAAACGTTTTAGAACACTACCAGTCAAACGTTTTAGATCACTACCAGCCAATGGTTTTAGTACATTACCAGCCAAACGTTTTAGTACACTACCAGTCAAACGTTTTAGTACACTACCAGCCAAACGTTTTAGTACACTACCAGCCAATGGTTTTAGTACATTACCAGCCAAACGCTTAAGTACACTACCAGTCAAACGTTTTAGTACACTACCAGCCAATGGTTTTAGTACATTACCAGCCAAACGTTTTAGTACACTACCAGTCAAACGTTTTAGTACACTACCAGCCAAACGTTTTAGTACACTACCAGCCAATGGTTTTAGTACATTACCAGCCAAACATTTTAGTACACTACCAGTCAAACGTTTTAGAACACTACCAGTCAAACGTTTTAGATCACTACCAGCCAAACTTTTTAGATCACTACCAGACAAACGTTTTAGTACATTACCAGCCAAATGTTTTAGATCACTACCAGCCAAATGTTTTAATACAGTACCAGCCAAACGTTTTAGTACACTACCAGCCAAATGTTTTAGTACACTACCAGTCAAACGTTTTAGTACACTACCAGTCAAACGTTTTAGTACACTACCAGCCAAACGTTTTAGTACATTACCAGCCAAATGTTTTAATACAGTACCAGCCAAACGTTTTAGTACACTACCAGCCAATGGTTTTAGTACACTACCAGCCAAACTTTTTAGATCACTACCAGTCAAACGTTTTAGTACACTACCAGCCAAACGTTTTAATACAGTACCAGCCAAATGTTTTAGATCACTACCAGCCAAATGTTTTAATACAGTACCAGCCAAACGTTTTAGTACACTACCAGCCAAATGTTTTAGTACACTACCAGTCAAACGTTTTAGATCACTACCAGCCAAACGTTTTAGTACACTACCAGCCAAACTTTTTAGTACACTACCAGCCAAACGTTTTAGTACACTACCAGCCAAACGTTTTAGTACACTACCAGCCAAACGTTTTAGTACACTACCTGCCAAACGTTTTAGATCCCAACAGCCAAACGTTTTAGATCCCAACAGCCAAACGTTTTAGTACACTACCAGTCAAATGTTTTAGTACACTACCAGTCAAACGTTTTAGATCACTACCAGTCAAACGTTTTAGTACACTACCAGTCAAACGTTTTAGTACACTACCAGTCAAACGTTTTAGATCCCAACAGCCAAACGTTTTAGATCCCAACAGCCAAACGTTTTAGTACACTACCAGTCAAACGTTTTAGTACACTACCAGTCAAACGTTTTAGTACACTACCAGTCAAACGTTTTAGATACATTACCAGCCAAATGTTTTAGATCACTACCAGCCAAACGTTTTAGTACATTACCAGCCAAATGTTTTAATACAGTACCAGCCAAACTTTTTAGTACACTACCAGTCAAACGTTTTAGAACACTACCAGTCAAACGTTTTAGATCACTACCAGCCAATGGTTTTAGTACATTACCAGCCAAACGTTTTAGTACACTACCAGTCAAACGTTTTAGTACACTACCAGCCAAACGTTTTAGTACACTACCAGCCAATGGTTTTAGTACATTACCAGCCAAACGCTTAAGTACACTACCAGTCAAACGTTTTAGTACACTACCAGCCAATGGTTTTAGTACATTACCAGCCAAACGTTTTAGTACACTACCAGTCAAACATTTTAGTACACTACCAGCCAAACGTTTTAGTACACTACCAGCCAATGGTTTTAGTACATTACCAGCCAAACATTTTAGTACACTACCAGTCAAACGTTTTAGAACACTACCAGTCAAACGTTTTAGATCACTACCAGCCAAACTTTTTAGATCACTACCAGACAAACGTTTTAGTACATTACCAGCCAAATGTTTTAGATCACTACCAGCCAAATGTTTTAATACAGTACCAGCCAAACGTTTTAGTACACTACCAGCCAAATGTTTTAGTACACTACCAGTCAAACGTTTTAGTACACTACCAGTCAAACGTTTTAGTACACTACCAGCCAAACGTTTTAGTACATTACCAGCCAAATGTTTTAATACAGTACCAGCCAAACGTTTTAGTACACTACCAGCCAATGGTTTTAGTACACTACCAGCCAAACTTTTTAGATCACTACCAGTCAAACGTTTTAGTACACTACCAGCCAAACGTTTTAATACAGTACCAGCCAAATGTTTTAGATCACTACCAGCCAAATGTTTTAATACAGTACCAGCCAAACGTTTTAGTACACTACCAGCCAAATGTTTTAGTACACTACCAGCCAAATGTTTTAGTACACTACCAGCCAAACCTTTTAATACATTACCAGCCAAATGTTTTAGATCACTACCAGCCAAATGTTTTAATACAGTACCAGCCAAACGTTTTAGTACACTACCAGTCAAACATTTTAGTACACTACCAGCCAAACGTTTTAGATCACTACCAGTCAAACGTTTTAGATCACTACCAGTCAAACGTTTTAGTACACTACCAGTCAAACGTTTTAGATCACTACCAGTCAAACGTTTTAGTACACTACCAGTCAAATATTTTAGAATACTATCAGCCAAATGTTTAAGTACACTTCACGTTTGACGGGTAGCGTTCTAAAACGTTTGACCTGTAGTGTATATGGAAGGTTTTTATTGTTTGCAAATTGTAAGCTCTGTCAATGTTAGCTAGACGCATGGCTGGGTATGTACACTAACTAAAGCTAAGCCCCTTATTCCTACAACAAAAGCCCACTACTCCAAAAATACACACTGTGTAGTTGGAGTTACTGCTCTCCAGGCCCCAATAACATACTGCTCAACTTAACAGATAACATATGAATCATTTCACATTCATTTCAAAGTGGCAGCCTACTGTTCTTCCTTACAGCCCAATGCAGAACTCAGATATGAAGTGCCCTCGTTGAAGTGCCCTCGTTGGTGTCAAGTGAAGCCAGTGAGAGCTGGTCAGCTTCCGCTGATAGAAGAGGCAGAGGGTGGCGAGGACATGCTAGAGAAAAAGTGGCGGAGGGAGAAGGAGGAGGGGCGTGACTAATATCAGAGATGTTAAAATGAAGTCGGTTATTGGTGGAAATATGAATGGGGATTCTTGTAATGCTGACCATGGCGTCTGTTTACTGAGAAAGTTCCGCCCTTTTAGAAAAACTGCCTATCAGCTTGCTGGTTATGCTGCTAGCAGAGAAGCGTTGATGACACTGCGACGCTAGCAGGAAGGTCCCTCTGCATCATATGTACTTATCGATGGTGCTAACCTTGTTTTTGTGGAGTCTTACCAAATGGACTTTTGTTATCACCTCCTCATCCTACGGTCTCTCTGCGGAGAGTTGATCACCCCCCTCATTTGTATTAAAATCTCCTGCCATTAAGGTGATATTAACCAGGGTGGCAACATATCAACCCCCCAATGTTGACACCCAAAATGTCCTCACCTTTATCCCCCTCTTACCCCTCCTTAAATTCCTTGTCTTCTGACTTCTACTTAACTCATGTCAGACTGGACTTGACCGAATTAGAGTTAGTCAGAGTTAAAGATGGACTAGGCTGGACTTCACTGGACTGGACCAGCAGCAAACTGATGACCTCCTGACTTCTGATTCCTGAAGGCTGAATTTCTAACACCATTCAAAGAGATGAGAAGGTCGGGCTGGAAATAACTGCCCAGTGGCATTGCAAAGATGGCCTTTTCTATACCTGCACTAGTTGGGATCATCGATCACTAGTACTCGCTGCCTTGAAAAACCATCTACACATCTAGTAGAGGAGCTAGCTGAACACATGCATCTACACCGTTTACTGCCGTTTTACTACCCAGCTGGTTGTAGACCTTTTAAAAGGATGCTGAGGCTTTTTAGGTTGGGTAGAATCATTATCAACATTATCTCTGTTGACCCAGTTCATTTGCTTTCATACACGGCTGTGTGCAAACTGTGTTTGTCATCCGAGTTGTCACAACCTTACTGGGAAATAGGCAGTGGGTGGGATCACAGGCTAAGACATGAACAGACTTTCCTGTCCAGAATACAAACTGGCAAACTGGCTGTAGCAATGTTGTTGGAGGAGTCAGTAATTTAATTTAGCCTGTCTTCTTAATCTCTGATAACAACATATCACAGTCATTTTGTGATATAGTACTGTAAATATACCGCATATTGTTCCTTTAATTAAAAAGTAATATTCAGAGCTGAATAACAAGCCGGCAGTTTAAGGTGTGAAAAAAATCTCCTTGACTTAATATAGTTCTTCTTTGTGATGGTAATAATGAATTAAAGTGTTGCGGGTGGTAGCCAAGAAATTATGCCAAGACACGAACCAGGTCTACAGAAATAAGTGCCAAGTGTTTTGGCATGCCTACTCTTAAGAACAGCGTCCACTTTCTGAAGTGCCGGTGCGTTTAACGGCAAGACGAATAGGGAACGTGTCGCCAGCCTGCCAGGAGGCTTCTGAGGAGGAAGTGGAGGGTAATTGGTGAGGAAAGTTGGGTGATTGTTGAAGCTAATGAGTGAATAGAAGGCAGAGACAGAGGGCTGTGACAGTCCCCCCCTCCTCCCTAGTGCCAGCAGCAGCTCTGGTAATTGAAGCCGCAGGGAAGCGCTTTTTGGGCTAGCGTAAGCGGAAGAGGCCACCATCCATTCATTCGGTGGCGGTAATCTAACCGGTGGTCCAAAGGGCACTCACTCACACTCCATCAGAGTGCGATACATCATTACTGTTAGCAGAGAGGCTTCTAATGCAGTGAACAGGGAACAGCTCTTCTGGCTTCAAGAATCTTTACTATGATGATTCACAGCAATGCAGTTATGATCAGAACCAGTATTTTGCAATATTTCAGATATCAGATTAGAATATATAAAAAAATCTACCTAAGCCAGGCTCCATCTCCTTCTTCAGCTGTCTCCACCCCAATGTATCCCTACTCTACCTAGTCTCCATCCTAGACCATCTCCCCAATTATAATTGTCCTCTGTGTAGATGTAGCCTCTTGTAGATTCCATGGTCGCTTTTCCATCACATGGCACCGGCTTAACAAACTCATAACAAACTGCCATAGGTGTTATGTGTGTGGCGTAGATGGTGGACAACAGTGCTAGAAGATACACTTACGGTAATGCACAATGACAGAAAGGTGTTGTTTTCTTTAGCTACCATAATAGGATGTACTGTGAGACCCCCATGTACAAACGGCCCAAAGACCCCCAAATATCCAGAAAGTGGACTAAACCTGTTAACTTTAAACAGCCGAATTGGAAAAGACCATCTTCTCATCCTGCTTTGTTGTCTGGTCGTCTTTCTCCCTGTTCGCCTCGTCGTCCGCCCTCATCTCTGGTCCATGGTTTTGTGTTTTTGTGGTTGTTCCTGTCTGTGTTCATGTTCCTGTCCCTGTCTTGTTTGGTTTCTCTGTCCCTGTCTTGTTTTGCCTGTTTATCTGTTCCTGTTCTTGTCTGTCTGTCCGTTCCTGTCCCTGTCTCTTTTGGTTTCTCTGTCCCTGTCTTGTTTGGTTTCTCTGTCCCTGTCTTGTTTGGTTTCTCTGTCCCTGTCTCGTTTTGCCTGTTTATCTGTTCCTGTTCTTGTCTGTCTGTCCGTTCCTGTCCCTGTCTCTTTTGGTTTCTCTGTCCCTGTCTCGTTTTGCCTGTTTATCTGTTCCTGTTCTTGTCTGTCTGTCCGTTCCTGTCTCTGTCTCTTTTGGTTTCTCTGTCCCTGTCTCGTTTGGTTTCTCTGTCCCTGTCTTGTTTTGCCTGTTTATCTGTTCCTGTTCTTGTCTGTCTGTCCGTTCCTGTCCCTTTCTCGTTTGGTTTCTCTGTCCCTGTCTAGTTTGGTTTCTCTGTCCCTGTCTCGTTTTGCCTGTCTATCTGTCCCTGTTCTTGTCTGTCTGTCCGTTCCTGTCCCTGTCTAGTTTGGTTTCTCTGTCCCTGTCTCATTTTGCCTGTCTATCTGTCCCTGTTCTTGTCTGTCTGTCCGTTCCTGTCCCTGTCTCGTTTGGTTTCTCTGTCCCTGTTTTGTTTTGCCTGTTTATCTGTCCCTGTTCTTTTCTGTCTGTCCGTTCTTGTCTGTCTGTCCGTTCTTGTCCCTGTCTTGTTTGGTTTCTCTGTCCCTGTCTTGTTTTGCCTGTTTATCTGTCCCTGTTCTTGTCTGTCTGTCTGTTCCTGTCCCAGTCTTTGTATGTGTTCCTGTTCCTGTCTGTCTGTCTGTCTGTCTATCCTTGTTCGGTCCCCTGTCCTGTTTTGTTTTTTTCTGGCCTCCCCCCTGAGACGTGTTATTTATGTGTTTTTAGTTTGTTGTTGTTGGTCATTGTTGTGGTAACTCTGTATCCCGTCAGTTTGTCTTTCGTTTCTGTTTGTTTAATAAAAGTATAGTTTATTTAAAAGCTTGTGTCTGCCACTTTCTTTCATCTGCTCCAGCCACCAGCCTGACAATATGGTGGATGCATAGACGTACCACCTCAGCTACCTGGTTAGCGTACCCCCTTCTTTGACGAGGTGCTGTATCTGCATAACTCGAACAGAGTCAAGTTGAGCTATACTCTGCAATGCAAAAGCACCAGTTCAGGTCTTCAGTTTGTGAACCCGAACTTGTGAACATTAGCTTTAGCTTCAGCTTTTTTACAAACAGTCTCACATTCTCCTCAAGCGCTTGCTGATATGAAAGAGAATTCATAGCTGATTCTATGATTGGAAGTTAGACAGGCCCTGAGGCAGCAACGCAGAACCTAATCCATAACATTTCACACACACCCCATGTGTGTTCTAATAGTAGATAGTAGATACTTGCACTATTACATCAAGAGTGGCAGAGGCTACCTGCTGATCCTGTGATGAAATTTTGGGATTCTTAAGAATTCTTTAGCACCTTGCGGCCTGCACTCCCTCTAAATTTGCTGGAGCAACCCAGCCTGTGCAAATAAGCAGTGGTGTTAAATCGTCTTCACTTGTAAATGATCTTCCAGAGAGCAGAATGATTGATTTCCAATATTTTAGAAATCTTCTTCTACAGCCTTCTATATGATGGCCTCGGTGGAGATGGTTCTCTGTGGATCTAGACATGATGATACCACATATTCCAATAGCAGAGAACAAAGCAAACCAGATATCTGAGTTTTAAATAAGAGAGGTTTTCTAATGATGCTCTCATCATTAGCGCTTGGTTGGGTGCACCTGATTTTCAAGGTCTCATTACAGACAGATTGTCTTCTGGTTTTCTGACCGTGCCTTTAACCTCGTAAAACCTGGTAATTCATTTTTGTCCTCTGGAGGGGACATGAGTCTCCAAAAGATATTTCAAAAACTAAATAAGCTTCTGTGCTAAAACCTTTCCAATGATGTATTGTGTGTTGGGGTGCATCATTCACAATAAAAGTTCTGTCTTTTTAAAAATGGCTGCCTCTCAGTAACCACATTTTATAGGAGTAAGAGAGACAAGCTATCAAATAATATACATTTGTTATGTTTCTAAAGCCTATAAATGATATGTTTTAGGTATACATCTGTTGTTGCTAGTTCTCAAAGCACTTTTTTATTGATATGCATAAATGTTTAACCACCTAACAGCGTACTTTTTTTTATCTCCTTTGTAGTGGACATTGGGACTTACTAAATCTGGTTATATATTAAATTAATATTGTCACAGGAATTTGACTGAGGCAGAGAAAAATTTGCAAGATGTAAGCTTTGTAAACATGTAAATTCATTACTAATTTATTTTTAATTTATTACTAATTTAATTAAATATATTCCTAATTTAATAGAAAATGTAACATAATTGTAAATTTAAAAATATAACATTAATAGAACATTAAAATGAATGTGGAAATTGGAAAAACTGTTCAAACCTAAAAGTTTTTTATATATTTTAATGGGTTATTATTTGTTCCTGTTTATGTTAATATACAGTGAAATATTTCTTATACTGCCAAAAGTGGAAATGGTATTAAAAAAAGGTAAACAATGTTTGTTTACTAATTTTTCATTTACATTATTTTCTATGATTGAGTTGGTGCCAATGTTGCAGAAGGGTTTTTGGAAATATGACATCAACAATGTCCTGATGTCCACTATAAAGGACATTCCATAAAAATAATTTAAATTGAAAAAATAAAACATGAATGCTTTTTTTTTTTTTATCTAGTAGACTTATTTTATGTTGAAATTACTGAAATTCTCAAACTTAAATTTTTCTGGGTCTCAGGGGGTTAAGAACGAATTGATGTAAATATGTTGGTTTTCTTATGACATCACAAATGCTACATAGAAATGGGCATTTATTCACAGCAGTCTGAACTCTAGACTCTAGACAAAACAGTAATATTTGAAGTTACCACATCAAATCTTCCATGTAAAATGTGTGTTCTGTTAAATGGGCCCTTTAAAATAAGCTGAAACATCTCATGTTGTGCTTATTGCAGTCATGTGATGAGAAGCATCAGCTCTATAACCCGCTTTTAAGATGTTTGCAGTGTAATCATGCTGCTTCATCAGGCACTCGCTCACACTCCATCACCCTGAGATATTCACCATTAGTGATAGCATGGAGGGAGGCTCCTAAGGCTCCTAATTCAGTGAACAAAGGACAAAGCAGGGCCACACTTAGGGCTTTGAGAATCCCCACGGTGGAGATCCGCTCCCCAGGCAAGTGAGGCCTTTTTATTTTTTTGCCCCACGTCGTCTGGGCTAATGAGAATCGCCAGTGAGTGGGGTTTCGCTCGAGTGTGATTAATTGGTTATTTTTCTACAGCAGGCTGCCACCGAAGGTCGCCACCATGAAAGTTTCTCAGCCTTGAGCTGTATCGCAGGCAGAGAGAGTGACGCAAGGAAGGGAAGTCTGGAGGATCCTCTCCATCTAATTCAACATGAGTATTTTCCACCTCACAGCAGAAGTCTCAGCGCTGGTTACAGTTAGGCTGACGCTAAACCGCAACTTACGCCAGTAGTGATTCAGTTTCAAACTTATTTTAAATCAAGACTTGGGCCTTGGCTTGTGTTGATGCAAAGAATAATCATTTGCCATTACCGAAAATAAAATTTCCTCTCTATTTCCAAGCCTATGCTGTTTTTATGGCCTGGGTCATATTCCGATTGGATTACTTTTATCATAGGGGTGTCTGTATGGAATTATATAGAGGTATTCAAATTTTCACGCACCTCCTCAGTGCTATTAAGTAATTAAACAACAATAGAAATACTGCAGGATAAACATGTTTCCAGTGTGTTGTATTTCTTAGAAACCCAGATATGTGCTCATTATTAAAGAAGCAGTGTGTGAGATTTAGAGAGGGAATCTATTAGCAGATATGGTCAACAGGGGTCGCCATGTTGTGCAACAGTGGGCCCCAAACTGGGGGCACACTTCAAGTCAAGTCGCGTTTATTTGTATAGCGCTTTTTACAATGATGTTGTCACAAAGCAGCTTTACAGAGTTTAAAAGCATGAAAATAAGAAATCACAACACTTTATCCACTGTGAGCAAGCCAGAGGCGACGATGGCGAGAACAACTCCCTCAAAACTGAAGGAAGAAACCTTGGGAGGAGCCAGACTCACATCCATCCTCCTCTGGTCGGTATTTATAACAGTATTTACAGTTTATTAAACTAAAGCTGAGTCTGAAGGTAGAAGCTTTAGAAGCTGCACAGGTGCGACATCAGGTGGTTGATACAGTGATGCAGTCAAGGATGGAGCAAATGGTACGAATGGAGAGGAGAACTGGTTGGTGCTGGGTGACAGGGGGTCCCTGGTGGTCAGTCCTTTAACAGTATTCGGCGGGACAGGTGGGTGGTTATTACCTCAGAAAGAGAAAAGAGACAGAGTTAGTTCTGGTTTAGGTTAGTACAGAGACAGAGTTAGTTCTGGTTTGAGTTAGTATAGAGACAGAGTTAGTTCTGGTTTAGGTTAGTACAGAGACAGAGTTAGTTCTTGTTTGAATTAGTACAGAGACAGAGTTAGTTCTGGTTTGAATTAGTACAGAGACAGAGTTAGTTCTGGTTTAGGTTAGTATAGAGACGGAGTTAGTTCTTGTTTGGGTTAGTACAGAGGCAGAGTTAGTTCTGGTTTGAATTAGTACAGAGACAGAGTTAGTTCTGGTTTAGGTTAGTACAGAGACAGAGTTAGTTCTTGTTTGGGTTAGTACAGAGACAGAGTTAGTTCTGGTTTGGGTTATTATAGAGACAGAGTTAGTTCTGGTTTAGGTTAGTACAGAGACAGAGTTACTTCTGGTTTGGGTTAGTACAGAGACAGAGTTAGTTCTGGTTTGAATTAGTACAGAGACAGAGTTAGTTCTGGTTTGGGTTAGTATAGAGACAGAGTTAGTTCTGGTTTAGGTTAGTACAGAGACAGAGTTAGGTCTGGTTTAGGTTAGTACAGAGACAGAGTTAGTTCTAGTTTGTGTTAGTACAGAGACAGAGTTAGTTCTGGTTGGGTTAGTACAGAGACAGAGTTAGTTCTAGTTTGTGTTAGTACAGAGACAGAGTTAGGTCTGGTTTGGGTTAGTACAGAGACAGAGTTAGGTCTGGTTTAGGTTAGTACAGAGACAGAGTTAGTTCTAGTTTGTGTTAGTACAGAGACAGAGTTAGTTCTGGTTTAGGTTAGTACAGAGACAGAGTTAGTTCTGGTTTGGGTTAGTACAAAGACAGAGTTAGTTCTGGTTTGGGTTAGTACAGAGGATGAGGAGAGTTTAGAGTGTAGCTGGTGACTCTGGCAGATCTGATTATAAACAGAATGAACTAAAAGGAGATAAGTTGCACAGGTACTACAACTGGAGGATACAGTAATGCAGTGGAGGTGTAGCAGAAAGAGGAGAGCTGGTTGGTGCCAGGTGACGAGGAGGCCCTGACGGTCAGACCTCCAACAGCATTCAGCAGGACAGGAGGGTGGTTATTACCTCAGAGAGAGAGAGAAAACGAAAAACAAGGTTAGTTCTGGTTTGGGTTAGTACAGAGGATGAGAAGTGTTTCAGAGTGTAGCTAGCGACTCTGGCAGATCTGATTATAAACAGAATGAAGCTGCACAGGTGCTACATCTGGATGGTACAGTAATACAGTCGAGCTACAGCAGATGTCACAGATGAAGAGGAGAACTGGTTAGTGCCAGGTGACGAGGAGGTACTACTTATCCTCCTACTCTGCTCCATCACTCAGAGACGAGAGAAGCAGTTTAAGATTCTGCGGAAGCTGCTTCGAGTGGAGGAGGCATAAGAGCACTGTACCCAGGCAGACTTTCACTGATTTCAGAGTCTCATCACTCAGAGGACAGACGAACATGGAGTGATACATCTTTTGTTTGTGTTCATATGTAGAAAGTCAGAAATCCGACTTGGCGTAGCAGCTGATATTAGACTATTATGGATGTGATTTCATGAGAACATTGTGATTGTCTCAGTTCATCAACAGTCAACATCGAATTGAAGAAGTTTAAAAGGACTCAGCTTTCCCATTTCCCCAGTTTCTGTTCAATCTCTCCACTCCTCCTGCTCTTTTCTTCCTTTCCTCTTTCTTCAATTCCTCCACATTTTACCAGGGTAGGATAGAAGCAATACGAAGAGAGCAGGGGACAGGAGTGGCAGCAAAAGGTTCTGGACACAGCCTGAATCAATAAAGGACGCTGTTGAAGCTGCAGCTTGAATTGGATGATGCTATAACAGCCTTTGGAAGAAGAGGAATGCTTGTCCTACCGCAGGACATATTTATAGCTCTGTGTATGAAACTCTATGTAGGACATTTTAAAAACCTAAAACTCCAGCATTTAAAAACTACGAGGGTAGAGTCGGCTTCTTATTCACCAGTTTGAATTCTCCCATTCCACCTTAAATGGTGCAGCACCTACCTTTTGGTGCTAACATTCAACTTCTTATTCATTAGCTTAAATTGTGCTGCTATAATAATGCCTTAGACGTCCAACCATTTAAGGTGGAACTGGAAAACCAGAGCTAGAAGCTAGCGAACAACCCCATCACAGTATTGCATTTATGCCATACACTGACTTGCAGTTTACATGTACACAGGTAGGTGAAGGTAGTGTTACAGTTTACATGTACACAGGTAGGTGAAGGTAGTGTTACAGTTTAACTGTACATCAGTAGGTGAAGGTAGTGTTACAGTTTACATGTACACAGGTAGGTGAAGGTAGTGTTACAGTTTATATGTACACAGGTAGGTGAAGGCAGTGTTACAGTTTATCTGTGCACAGGTAGGTGAAGGTAGTGTTACAGTTTACCTGTACACAGGTAGGTGAATGTAGTTTTACAGTTTACCTGTACACAGGTAGGTGAAGGTAGTGTTACAGTTTACTTATGAACAGGTAGGTGAATGTAGTGTTACAGTTTAACTGTACACAGGTAGCTGAAGGTATTGTTACATTTCACCTGTACACAGGTAGGTGAAGGTAGTGTTACATTTTACCTCTACACAAGTAGGTGAAGGTAGTGTTACAGTTTATCTGTACACAGGTAAGTGAAGGTAGTGTTACAGTTTAACTGTACATCAGTAGGTGAAGGTAGTGTTACAGTTTACATGTACACAGGTAGGTGAAGGTAGTGTTACAGTTTATATGTACTTAGGTAGGTGAAGGTGGTGTTACAGTTTACCTGTACACAGGTAGGTGAAGGTAGTGTTACAGTTTACATGTACACAGGTAGGTGAAGGTAGTGTTACAGTTTGCCTGTACACAGGTAGGTGAAGGCAGTGTTACAGTTGACCGGTAATTGGAATAGTGGTTACCCAGGTGGCGACTTGAATCCCAGTCTATAGCATGGAGGGTAGCAGTGTAACCCACTACACTATACCAATCATCTTGTAGCATTAAAAGAATAATTAGGAAGTTAGTCAAAAACTGCTTATTGGGAGTGGGGGCATGGCGATGTTAAGCTGAGGTTGTACTGAATAAACTTTAAAAACACAATTAAACAGAAACACAGAGTTACTACACTACTAAAGATATGCACATGCTCAGTAAGATAAATTGTTAGAAGACCAGTGTTCTAAGGAGGGTGATGGGGTATTCATTTGGTTGCAATCTACAACCACCAAGGGTTACACACTGCTCCTTTAAAAGTTGATGGGATTGTGCATATGTGAATATTTTAACAATAGACCTATCAATATAAACAATTATATATATTAGGATATATAAGGTACTAGTCCAGCATTCAAGGCAAACAACCCATCAAAGGAGTTACTAACAAACACTTGTTTTTAGATTAAAGATGAAAGAAGACATGTGTTTTGATATTCTACAGAGATGGGATGGCCTATTATCACTGGCTGCACGCTCGGAGATCAGTACCCCACAAACTCAGTGTACATTAGCCTTTGCTGCTGTGTGCCACACCTGGGCAATAAACAGTGGCGGGCGTTAAAAATGAATGGTCAAGAAAATAATGAGAACATGGAGGGGAGTGCAGACACCTGGTTTTGTCTCATGCATGAGCGGTTAGTGAACGAGTCGGTTTTAGAAACATGAGTCTGCATGCTAATGATTATGCTGTGGGTTATGAACAGTGTTTTAAGCGGTGTAGTAATGGATACGCACATGTGCATGCAAAATTGAAAATCTCGCTCCAGCCAATTCACCAAAGCTGCCAACTTTGTTAAGCTGCCATCTTCTTTTATTGAACATATATAAAATCTTTGTCTACAGTGGGCCTTGATTTTTTTTTATAGCCTGTTGCCACGAGATTGCTTAATGCATTTGGTTGGCGGCGATTGGTCAGCCTAATCTATAGTCTTCATACACCCATAGGGCTTATGGGTGTATGAAGACTATAGATTAGGCTGACCAATCGCCGCCAACCAAATGCAACTTAAAAAGGTGCCAGCTTGAGTTTGTTAAAGGTAAAAACATATTGACTCTGAAAATGTGGAGGCTAAAGAAGATGTTGGACCTCAACTGAAAGCAAGGGCGTAGATTTGCTCTTGACATTGGTGGGTACCTATGAATCTACCCCAAACAACACCACCCCAAAGAAACAAAGTCAGACCTGCTGTTCTGGGAGACTGTAAGAGAACTAACAGATGGCAGTTTGCTGTGCAGTTCATTTCCAGACCATGTTATTCACAGCTACGAACGATGTTAGCCTGCTGTATGCTGTGCACCAAAGCCTAACATCGCCATTAACGTTATTTTGATGGACTTATTTCATTTAACTTACACGTTTCTTTGATAAATAGCTCCACCTTCTTCTTCTTTGCTGCCACCCTCACTTGCTTTTAACACCCATGTGTCTCCCACTTTGCACCTGAGTCTTGCTAAAGGTGTCAAAAGTATTCACATTCATTACTCAGGTAGAAGTATAGATACTAGAGTTTAAAAATACTTAACTCAATAAAAAAACTCAACTCATGCTTATTACCTTATTAAAAGTGTAAAAGTACTGCTTTCAAAACTACTTAAAGTATAAAAGTAAAAGTAATGTAAGGAAAAAATGCTATTAAGAACAAAAGCTTAGGCTGCACCACAGGGGTCTATAGTGCACTAGCCCACCTCCCCCAAAAAAAAACATTCTTCTAAAAGCATTAATGACTATAATGTTATATTAAAATGTTAATGTTAATAAATTTGGGATGTGCTAGGCTTCCTGTTTCAGCCGCATATACACCCATTGAACATGAATGTATTTTAGTACAATGTAAATATATTAAAGAAGCAGATCTGTGTACTACTGAGCATTAACATGTGTTTCATGGAGCAGAAGAGATGATGACTAGTTGTCTATAAGTATTGTAATGGTGCAAAACGTCAAACTTCAAAGGCATGTTATCAATAATCTTTACTGGAATGTAAATGTACATGAATGAAAACAAGCTGAAATGAAATAGAAGTAACGAGGCAAGTTTTAAAATGTAAGGAGTAGAAAGTACAGATAATGGAGTGTAAATGTAAGGAGTAGAAAGGACTGATAATGGAGTGTAAATGTAAGGAGTAGAAAGTACTGATAATGGAGTGTAAATGTAAGGAGTAGAAAGTACTGATAATGGAGTGTAAATGTAAGGAGTTGAAAGTACTGATAATGGAGTGTAAATGTAAGGAGTAGAAGTAAAAATCATCTGAAAAATAATTACTTTAGTAAAGTATAAATAACCAAAATTTCTACTTAAGTAAGATAACAAAGTATTTATACTTCATTACTTGATAACTCTGAGTTTTGCACAGTGAGTCTCGTATATGTCTGCAAAGTTTTCCTTCCACCTTTGGCTCTGCTAACAACCAAACAACCGTAGCTACAGGTTTCACGTGATAGCAGGGAAAGGCACAGCCAATCACAAGAGCCGTATGTGTTACGAGGAGGAAGGACTCCAGTAGAGAACCTGATTTAACCCTTTCTGCACCTCTAGGTTAATGAGACACACACAGATCAGGTTTTTGTTTGAGGGGATCAAATTATTTGTGGGGACAATTCAATAATCACTGGATACTGGTGGGGACACGTCACTTCCGTCCATACTATTTCTACACCCTTGGCTGAAAGGCTGGAGAATGACAGAGAGTACCTTGATCTGTACTCTCTTGCTCTCAGAGTGGCTAAAGAAACACACACTGGACCTGACGTGACGTTTCCGCTGCATTAAAAACAACCGCCCATGATTTTGCGCTTGCTGTGTACATCTGTTTTATCATTCCGGCCTTTGTATATCGGACGGATGGCATGCAGCTTTATTGGACAGCCCGTGTTGCTTTACGTCACGTAATGAGCTTGGCAGGCCCGGGGTGGTGTGTAGCGTTTATTGGAGCGTAATGAGCCGCCCTGATCAATTCCACCCACGCCGCCGCTCTTCCAGGTGAACTAAGTCACTTAGTGTACGGGGTTAAGGCACATAATGGTGTGTGTGCCATACCTGCCCACGCAACAGAACATTCTGTTCCATTCTTCAGCCTTTAATTGGATCTCTCTCATTAGATGTAGTCCAAAGTAAAGCTTCTGTTAATTTGGTATTCAAGCTGTGGATCATGCCTTTTTTCTGAACGCTGGAGAAAGACGGACAAGAAGAGTGGGATTTGCAATAAATGTACTTTAGTTTGTTTTGCATGGGGATATCACCTTCATCACAGTGCATTGTTTTCATATCAGAGGGAACAATGTAGCCAAAATCTGAAGTAAAAAAAAATAGTTTTTATGAAGTAGACACAACACCAGGACAACCTGCTGCAGTATGTTTCAGTACACTCTTAGAACCAAAGCTGTCAGCAGCATTGGGATTTCTCTGAAGAGTTGTTTTTGTGTGAAGTATGAAGAACGTTGTTCATTGTTTCCACTTATTTATTATGTCATAGTTAATTTTTTTAAGAGTATAGGTTCAGTTTTGCTTAGTCTTTGTCCATTATAGCCAAAATCAAGGATTTACTCCCCTTAAATTGCATCCAAAGACAACAGCAGCCAGATCTTCCCAGATATTAAGCATATCAACAGGACTGCGCCAGAATGGTTTGGATTTAAATCTCTATACATTGACTTACATTGAAAGAGAACACTGTCCTTGCACTCTCCTGTCAGGTTGCTATTTTGAAGATACTATTTCTTTGGACAGGTCCACTGGCTCAATAAGTTCAGTACCCCACTGACTGTATGACAGTACTACACTCGGGACCACCCGATTATCATCTTGCATACTGGATCTGAAAGTGGATTTGAATCTTCTCAATCAGATTCACACAATCACACAATCTTTTATGAAAGGAAAGTAAATGAAGATAAACAGTTCAAACAAATTTGGCCTAATAGGAAATGATTTTATTGGGAAGTTGTTGCTGAGGCTGTGCTAGATTGGTGTGAGTTACTGTATATAACCAGCTTTATTTATGATATTACTGTGGAAGTTATTTACTAAAGTGACATACGAAGGAGAACAAGAAAAGAATATTAGGCGCTTGGACTGTGAGGGGAAATTGAGCGCAACCACAAAAGGGCCACTGAGCAAAAAGCCAGCTGTACTTACGTTGTTCCCAATTATTTATTATAGTTTTTAAAAGCAGACAAAGCTGGTACACATACTAAACCCTCTGTCTTTGTTACCTGCAGCTGAAGCCAACAGGAAATTAGCAAGATGAAGTTGTCCAGCACTATCACATGACCAATAATTGCACCAGACTACGGAGTAGGAAGGTATGCTGATGGTTATTTTTAGGATTGAGATTGGTATAAGATGACAAAGGGACTCTACATGCGATTCAGTGTAATAATTTTGTGTAAATGTTGACATTTCTGTAACAGAACTTAGAAACTTAGAAGAACTTAAAAGTGTGAAAAGTGGAAGACATGTAAGAACAATGTGAACGTGAACTGTGAACAGTGAACGTAAAAAGTGGGAGAGGAACTACTGTAGAACATAGTAGATAGAGAGAGCCCTGAATGGACAATATATTCTAGAACATTGTGAATTGGGGGAGAATGTTCTGCAGCAGCATAAACAGAAATAACATTCGAGAATGTGATTGTAAGAGATAACAGTCTAGATCTATGTTAATGGGGGGGGGGGGGTCTCAGAAGAACAGGATGAAAGGGAGAGAACATTCTAGAACATTGTGAGTTTGAGCAAAGATTGTTAAATAATGTAAGTGGGGAGAGACCACCGGTGATCTGATGAAGGCTGTGAATGTGAAAGATGGAGAACATTCTAGATACTCAAAACAGTCAAACACAAGTATTAGGGATGTACACAGGCACTCAAGTACTCTGTTAACCATGTTCAGGTACTCATTACGTTGTATCACCTGAAGATGGAGAAAGTAAACAGGTCAACAGTTCAATGAAAAGTGGAATTAGCCATCAGGTAGTCGTGGGCAGGAGCTTAGGGAATCAGGCTTGTGACCAGAAGATTGCCAGTTCCATCCTCTGAATCAACATGACCAAAGTGCCCTTGAGCAAGACACCTAACCCCCAACTGCTCCACCGTGCTGTGGATAGGGCTGCCCACCGCTTCAGGCAAGTGTGATCACTGGACCCTAACGTGTGTGTTCACTAGTGTGTGTAGTATGTGAGTGTTTCACTGCATGTATAGAATGTGGAGGTCAAGTTTCTCTGTGTGCAAACACAAAAGGCAAATAGTTACAAATTCTAAAATCATGTACTTATCAATACGTACTTACCTGGCAACTCGCTGTATTGTTAAACCATAAACTAACTACTCTAGTTAATGTTCCTAGGTCCAGAAACATCTATTCATTCATCTTCTCAGTTACATATCTTTCTTGGCTGCCAATGCACTCATTGGGAAGAAGGCAGGAAACACCCAGGACAGGCTGCCAGTCATTGCAGGGTCCAGAAACAGTGAAAATATATTTCTCTCACATGCTGCTAGGTTGTTCACTGAGAACACCTTGGGTATAAGACAACAAGTCTTCACCATCACCCAACACCATTAGTTCATCAAGTATCAGTCAGCTCTAGTGTTAGCTCATTAGTTCATCTAAAGAGGCAGCCTCGGTTACTGTTCCAACATAACACCATAGCAGTAACTTATAACTATTTTTCTATAATAAAACATGCTTTGGAACATGTTGCTGTGCATACTGCTAAATGTATTCTATATAGTACTGACTTGTAACACCACTTTGTAGAACCACTTTGAAAACGAGTTAAAAGAGTGCATATCTTTGCTGTCCAGACAAAAACAAGCATCTCTAAAACGGCACCTTTACAGTAGAAGGCAACAACCTACTTTACCTTTAATGTAAGTCAATGGAGCCAGACTTTCAGCAGTTATTTTGGAGCATTTCTATTGGTTCATTCATCCTAAAATGTCCACACAATGTAAATATTACATTATTGTTGTGTTGAAGTGATGCAGTAAATGAAAATAAACAAAAACAGAGATACATGTTTTTCTTTGGATAGCAACCACATACAACTATATACAACTAGTTTTCCATCACAGAGAAGAATCATTTGACCATGAAAACAGCCAGTTACATATTCTGAAGGTTCATGAAGTGTCCTTGGTCCTATATTTAGCCAATGTTTCAAAGCGAATGTTTAGATTAGTTGGTGTTTGCTGGGCCAGTGTGCCCTGGCCTTTAAGAAGTGTGGTTGCTGACACTGCACTCCTTTTGCTGCTTTTTATCTTTTCAGAGAAACTTCTGCTGCTGCCCGAACTGCCTTCATTCTTTCTTCATCTTTGCCTTTTCTCAGTGATCCGGTAGAAGGAAAAAAATATATAATCAAAAGTCCCTTTTGAGAGCTCTGAGAGCATGGAGGCGATTTTCAGGCCCGGCTCTCACTCTCCTCTTGGCTCTTGCAGTGGAGGAATCTGAAACCTCCTGCAGGCCTCTTGGAGGGATGTGCGATGGGAGCCAAGGATTATTTTGGTCATCCTCCTCTGCACTCTCTCCAGCGCACTGCTCCGCAGAAACGGCAATGCCAAACAGCAGTGGATCATTCCTCCATAGAGCCTGCAATGTGTAGCTTTTGGAAAGTCATCTCTGGGGGTTATAGTCTTCGCTCGACCCGCGGTGGTCTTCGCTAGCGTAAAAAATCTTGGCGAGCTTTGGCGCGTCTCTAGCTAGTAAATTGGAGCCAGGGTTATACGGGTTTATTACTGTTTTAAAGACTGGCCGGCTGGTTGAAGCTATTGAACTGCAGTTTTTAAAGGGAGTTTTAAAGGAACTTTGCTGTGTGGGTAAATTAAAGTTGTATTGGAGTCAATGTTAGAGAGGGTTTATTACTTTTTTAGGGACTAGGCATCAATCTGACAGCGATGATGTAAGAAAGCAGATTTGGGATGTTGTGGAATACAGGTTTTTCGGGAATATGTGTTTAGAATACAGAAATGGAATATATTTTGAAATATATCATCAGTGTCCAAAAACAAAACAAGTATCTGTTTGATATTTTTACTTTTCGAAATAACTTAAACTCTACAGGTGTTCTTTACATTGTGTTCTATATTGATTTGACCAATAAAATTGCTCCAAAAGTATTTGAAATAAAATACCTTTCCATTAACGTACATTGAAACTAAAGAGTCCTCTGCTGTAAAGTTATGATTTTGGACATCGACCACATTTTGAAAGGACAGTATTTAGAATACAGTTAACTTTAACCTTTTTAGTAATTATTTTTTTAATATATTTTAACATCAGTGCTTGATTAGTAACTATAATCAAATTAGTGCACAGCAGGCTTTGAAGAACAACCAAACTAATGGATTCTTTACACTAAAGCCAATCCTAAAGCCTGAGTAGGCTGATAAATGACCTAGTTAGCCCTGTGCTGCCCAGATAAGATGTAAATATCTAGACTTAGCAGAAGAAAACACAAAATCTAAAGTTCTTTTTAGAGCTCAGAGAGCATGTAAGCGGTTTCCAGGGATCTGAAACCTTCTGGTTGTCTTTGTGGGCTGTGTGATTGTAGCCAAGGATTATCCTCTTCTGCACGCTCTCCAGTTTCTGGCTATCTTGTCATTAGTTTGTCAAGCCTTGTCTGGCCAACAAGTTTCTGTGAAAAGAAACCTAAAGATGTGGGTTCACAGCAAGAAACACCTTATAAAACCTGTAGACAATATCAAGGGTTTCTGGCTTCTGTCAGTGGGTACTAATGTCAGCTTAGTTAACTCTTTAATGTTGGAGCCCAGTGGTTAGTTTAAGAATTGTAAATGACTTCATCAACTGGAGACATTCCCTCATTCTTATCACAAGGAAAGAGATAGAATGACAGGTGGATATTTTATTTATTTATGTGTTTATTTTGTTCAAAGAGCGAGAAATACAGCACTGCAGTGTGTTAAAAATACCAGGGCCTTAGCCAACACAGCACAGGCTTAGACCAAGATTCTTTAAGAAGCGCATAGGTTTAAGCCATGATGCCTTACTAAAGAAGAAAGAGATAAAAGGTAAGATAAACAGTTCACAGATTCCGCAATAGTTTGCTTTTTGCATCTGAAGGAGCGTGTGGACCCAGTAGTGGCTGTTTTGTCACTCATGGCGTCAGACATAACAGGTGGATATGAATGATTTGCATTGCTCATTAAGTCACAAAGAGAAAAATACTGGTTACGCACATACATGTAACAATAAGGAGACTGATATAGATCAAGCTTATTTACTTGGGCGCTTATTTATTTAGTCTGTTGCACCTGGGTGTTGTGTCTGGGTGATCTTCGCGGTGTCTCACTGTAAACCAGCTAATCAGAGCAGAGCTCATCACATTATTCATGAGCTCACCAAATCATAGGGTGTAAATGGGTGTGTAAAAGTGACTGAATAACCTGTACTCTACAGGTGTTCTTTACATTGTGTCAGAGCTCTGTGTTGATTTGACCAATAAAATTGCTCCAAAAGTATTTAAAATAAAATACCTTTTTTCAAATAACGTACATTGAAACTAAAGAGTCCTCTGCTGTAAAGTTATGATTTTGGACTACCATGTGTCACATTTTGAAAGGGCAGTATTTAGAATACAGTTAACTTTCATGTTTTTAGTAATTATTTTTAAAATATATTTTAACATCAGTGCTTGATTAGTAACTATAATCAAATCAGTGCACAGCAGGCTCTGAAGAAGAAAAAAAAAATGGATTCTTTACATTAAAGTAAAGGTGACTCTAGAGGTTGACCATGTGTCAAATTTTGAAAGGGCATTATTTAGTATACAGTTAATGATTTGCATTGCTCATTATGTCACTAAGAGAAAATATTGGTTACGCACATACATGTAACACTGAGGAGACTGATATAGATCAAGCTTATTTACTTGGGCACTTATTTGTTTAGTCTGTTGCGCCTGGGTGTTGCGTCTGGGTGAAGTTTGCGGTGTCTCACTGTAAACCAGCTAATCAGAGCAGAGCCCATCAAATTATTCATGAGCTCACCAAATCATAGGGTGTAAATGGGTGTGTAAAAGTGCACCTGGGCATCTTTGCCCCCAATCAAAGTCACATACCTTGTATTCAGACTGTTTAAAACGCTCAGTTATTACATTCTGTGGCTCATTTTAGTTACAAATGTCTTCACATGGATGACAATTCTTAGACAAAACTTCATAATAAGAAATGACAGATACATTAGATAGATTTTAAAGAGATGTTTTTAATAGCTAAGATCCCATTTCCATGGTGTACTGACTAGTCTCCACACTTTCAGAAGGTGTTAGCCGTTCACAGTATCAATCAAAATAACCCCTTTAAATGCTGTTTACTGTGATCGGATATTTCTTACCAAATAAAGTGCTAAAAGGACTATTTTCCCATGTCGTTGGATCAGATGTGCATTTCTTTTAAAAAGTAAGTAAGAAATATTCCACTCTGTGACAAAGCATCATATCTAACAATGTTTTCATCTTATATGGCTTGACCTTATTGAATTTCTGCACCAGTCAGACCATTTCCCAGTTTTGCAGACCGAGCCTTTTATATAATGCAGGTTGTATATTGTAAAAAAAATCAGCAGCAGTATAAAGATAACATCACACTGATTGAATTTTATTGATTTTTGACTGCTGTGTCTAATTGTATGAAGGTTTCTGAAGCCCTGAGTGTTAAAAAAAAGAGATTTAAAAAAAAGAGAGAGAGACCTCACACTTTTAAGCCCTAATAAAGCTAATAGTGTAACAAGCAATTTGTTCTTTTGCCAGCAAGTCTGGCGTGAAAAGGAAGAGGCTCTGAGTTAATGAATGAACTGCACAAGCAAAAGTAATGAACTCTTAACTTGGACTGTAAAAAAAAAAGGGTAAAGATTTATAAAGATCCGCTTTTATTTAGCCATGGAGAACAAAAGAACAGAGTCCCCACCTCCGCCATGTCCAGAGTAATATCCACAGAGAGACAATGAAGCGGAGGCAATGAGAGTGGGCGGCCTTTTTTGTTTTTTCTTTAACAGGCCAGCGTTTTAACGGAGTCTTGCTACGTTGCCCATTGCTCACAGCTCTTCAGAGATATGAGTCTTCAAAGATAACCTTGAGACATGAGCTGTGAGGTGACTACCAGGACAAGAGCGGCATTCCTGAAGCGATACCTTTCATATGCCGCGTGTGAGCTCTCCAACAAAGTCGGGCCGAAACTGCAGCAAATGTCAAAACTGAACCTTCCTCAATCTCAGCCTCGCTGTCCTACACTCCTGCTCCCCTGCTCGCCCGCTCTCTCTCTCATACACATAGACATCTCAGCCAGCCCCCGGGACCCTGCGGCTGACGGCATCAAAAATAACTTACAGCTCGAAACAGACAGAAAGGCCCAAGCAACAGATCGCTGCTTTACAGCACCTGGATGTGAGGGCTAAATATGGAGCATCTGTTAGAAACAACAGGAAACTCTTTAATAAAACATCTGCAAGCCTCAGCAGCCTGGCTGTCTCCTCTCCATCCGCTGCAGCACCTACAAGTCTTTTTCTTAACGGCGCCATGGAACGGAAAAGCAAACTGTGCTTTCTTTTCAGAAATAAAAGAGTCAGCTGTTGGAGAAAGAGCCTGTTCCGAATTCATCGTGCAGGGTTTCCGGCTATGCAGGGATATGCACTCACACTTCATCATGTACAGCTACCACGTATCCACGCTCATTGTTCATTATATCAGCTCCACTTACCATATAGAAGCACTTTGTAGTTCTACACTTACAGACTGTACTCCATCTGATTCTCTGCATTGTTTGTTACCCTGTTAATCAAGGATCAGGACCCCCACAGGACCTCCAGAGAGCAGGTACTATTTGGGTGGTGGGTCATTCACAGCATTGCAGTGACACTGGCATGGTGGTGGTATGTTAGGGTGTGTTGTGCAGGTGTGAGTGCTGCTGAAGTGTTTAAACACTGTGTCCACTCACTGTCCACTCTAATTAGACACTCCTACTACTTGCTGGTCCACCTTGTAGATGTAAAGTCAGAGGCCATAGCTTATCTGTTCCTCTAGTCCTTCTTCAGTGCTCACAGGATGCTGCTCATAGAACACTGGTGGCTGGATAGTTTTGGATGTTGGGCTGATCCACTCATACCAGCACAACACACACTAACACACCACCACCGCCAAGGTGGGACGTAATCAAGTGGGACAGTGTGGGGAGTGGTTTCAGTCTGTGTAGGGTGTTTGCACAAGCTGATGTTTTAGACATATAACTGCTGGTGTATGACTGAAATGTCTGAGAGAGAGAGATAAAGGAAGAGAAAGGAAGAGAAAGAAAGAGAGAAAGAAGATTGCCCCCCCTAAAGACTAAAGCAATATTAGTTTGCTAACATTATTTACATCTATTCACACTAACATCAACAGTCAACCGTTGGTAAAAATCTCTTAAGACGAGTGAGACAAATGGGTGGTAGGGGAAATGTTGGTTATGGTTGTGACCTCACAACCATGAAGGCATTTAAATATAACCCTCCATTAAGACTACAGCAGTTTTAGCGAACCCATGTTCACACTGAAGTGACGAGGAGTGCTTTTCCTGCCCGCTGTTGGAATGAGGTGCACCAACAGGGGGTCATTAACACATCGCAGACGCGAAGCTACAATAGCAAAATAAACAGCTTGTTTAATTGCAGTGAAAACAAACAATTATTTGCATAAAAGAAAACAAACATTATTTGGAAAACATGGTCCCTTTAAGTTACTTTCTAATGGTTTAGATGTTGGAAATGAAAGACCACAAATGTATGATCTGCCTTGAGGTTTCATGATAACGTGAAGCTAATACAGGCCGGAGTGAGTTATTAACATAAGCAATTAATAGCTGACGCCGTTATCACAATAGTACACGCTGCTAAGTAAAATTGAACTGAAGAACGTCGGGAATTAATGCTCCCAACAAAACAGCTCTCGCTACTAATAAACAGCTTTCAGTCGCCTTGAAAAGGACAGTTTGAGGACATACTCGCATTATATGTCCCACGTTTAATACGTTATTGATCAACAGCACCTTTTAGTCAATGCCATCAGCATGCACGGCTTCAGCTGGTCCACTCCAGCGTTCAGGCTGCAACAGAACCAGAAGGGATGGAGTACTGTTACCGCACAGTCAGAGACAGTTCTTAATTTGTTTCATTTGCAGTCAAAACAGTTATTTGCAGACAAAACAAGTTCAGTTTGTAGCATGAATGAGGTTACAGGCAGATATACTATTGTGCAAAAGTCTTAGCACTTATATCATTAGAACAGATGTAAATAATTATAAATGCAATACAAAGTAACATAAATATCTCATTGTGAAAGAAGTAGATCATATCTTGAGCTCCAGTTTGAAGAACAAAGTGTAGTTTCAGATTTCCCCTGGACGCCCCAGACATTGTATGAATGTATTCAGTTCCTTCAGCAGCAATCTTGATTTAGCTTAATGAAGTACTGAGCAGTCAGGTATTAGATGAGAACAGTAAATAATACTGGGTTGTTTCCACAAGGAGAAGCTTGGAAAGGGTTAAATAAACACACTGATGTATGTAAAAGCAATACTTACTATATTAATACTGTTTAAATATTAAAAACATTAAAAAACTGTCTAAAAAAATAGTATTTTAAATAAAATTATGCTCCCAAATGCTTAAAACTGCACAGCACTCTGTATCATACACTTCTGAATATAATCATTAAAACTGGTTGAAAAATCTGAATGTTATATACATCGTCGTGTACCATAGAAAGAAAATTTCTTTCAGTTAAAAACTGTGTTAACTTTCAATATAAATCAATTGAACCAGAATTATTTTCAAGCCGTTTTGGAGCATTTCTATTGGTCCTTACATCATGAAATTGTTAGACAACGTAAACAGCAGCTGTCGGGTTTGAAGGATGTAGAAACCTAAAAATCGACAATATGTAGATACTGTTTACTTGTTTACAGGTCAGTCTTGGCTGGACCGTCATGAAGGACACGCTGATATATTGCAGTAACATGCAGAAGCAGCATCCATGTGTATACGTCTATGGCTGTGAATAGATTATTATAAAATCTAATTCTCAGAGTTCAGGCTCTCTCACAGTGGTTTGCATCACCGTATCGCTGGACGTCTGATGTGTAAAATATTGTATAAAGCCCCCAGAGTGAATGATGCAAGTGTACGATCGGCAGCGTGCGATAGAAAAGGTTAAATAAGTGTCGGCTGAGTCAGAAGCTGCTCGAGAAGCAGCGAGTAGAGGCGCTCTCAGACACCTCTTTTGCTTTTTGTTCAACTTTGTTTCCAAAGGTGGCAAAAATCAGCACTTAAAAGTACAAAGAAATTACAACCCAAAGATTAATTCGCGATAGGTTTGCCAGAAGGTATTTATTTATTCATGCACGCCCAAAAATCCCCCGTCCCGTTGGCGATTCGAGGTGCATGAATCACAGAAACCCCACAAACACATTGCTGGCCATGTTGCTGCATTATTTACCATGTGCCAAAAGCTACAGTTTCTCCAGCCATTAATCACACGCTATGGATCCCGGCGTTTTCCGAGAAACACCTCGCCGGCTTAGCAGCCAGACCGCAGGATGGGCGCAAGAGCTGGAGCCCGAAATAGGCCGAGATTTGCATCGCGGTTCAAGACGGCGCGGCGGATGCCAAAAAGATGGAAGCGCGGGCTCGGTCTCGCCTGTGATGCGAGCGCCAGGTGAATCGCTCTTTGGCAGGGATCAAAATTAACGACTTCCCCGTGATTTGCATACGCTAATTAGCGGGGCTAATAAACACAGCAGCCTAATTATACAGGGGGAAAGAAGCGCAAACACAAAGTGGAGAGCAAGGCACACAAAAGGAAAGAGCGCTAATTACAGATCGGCATGATCAAACCTGTTTATCGGTTTGGGTCAAACACATTGTAGTAATTAAGTGGGGGGTAGTGGTGGTGGTGGGGGGTGTCTTCGTTTATCCTCGTCTTCCGCTCTTCCGAACGGTCTTGGCTCCGTTCGCCGTTATGGCATGGCACATGTTTATGAACAAGTTTGTCAACAAGTTTGTTTACCCACTCCCACTACACATGCCTTTCCATCACAGACACACGCACTAGGCAGGGCTGGGAAAGGAAGGCCGAGGCCCCCGATGAGAAAGGGCTGTTTTGAATATTTCAGAAGAGCAGGCCTAGATTCGCCTGTTGAATATTAACCACCTCCATTTAGACAAAAAAAAAAGGATCTTCTGAAAAGTTATATTATTATCGTTCAGAGACAAAATCAGTTAAAGTGTTTTCTTAAATTGAGAATTAATGAAAGGCTGTGGGGTTAACAGATCTGTCATGATGCCATGCGCCAGTGAGTATTTATAGCGACTAAATGAGATTGTAATGGAGCTTTCATTCGCCTGTGTGTGTGTGAGCACACGCTAGTGCATGCTAGTGTTTGTGCTCATACAAATTAATCTACAGTATCAACATCATATTCAGAGCTTTCAACAAAACCTGCATGTTTGATTGACAGGAAAGCAGGCAGATCACTTCTAACCACACATTTTCCATACATGGTAGATAGATACCAACTATCCCACCACCCAGCATCCACCTCCTTATATCTACACACATTTTACTCATACAGGAGCACGCTGTAGTTCTACACTTACAGACTGTAGTGTATCTGATTCACTGCATACGTTGTTTATTTATCCCCTTTTCAGCCTGTTCTTTAATAGTCACAACCTCCACAGGACCACCAGAAAGCAGGTACTATTAGGGTGGTGGATCATTCTATTCTCAGCACTGCAGTGACACTAAAATGGTGGTGGTGTGTTAGTGTGTGTTGCACTGCTATGAGTGGATCAGACACAGCATTGCTGCTGCTGGAGTGTTTAAACACCTTAGTGTCACTGCTGAACTGAGAATAGTCCACCAACCAGCAACACCCAGCCAACAGTGTCCTGTAGGCAGCGTCCAGTGACCATTGACGATGAAGGACTAGGGAACACAAACCGTGCAGCATTAGTTTAGTGCACCCGCGAGGTAGGTGTGTCTAATAGAGTGGACAGTGAGTGGACACAGTGTTTAACAACTCCAGCAGTACTGAGAATGAGCATGTACCTGCTCTGTGGTGGTTCTGTTGGGGTCCTGATCATTGAAGAACAGGGTTACAAAGTATACAGAGAATCAGATGGACTGCAGTCTGTAAGTGTAGAACTACAAAGTGCTCCTATATGGTTGGTGGAGCTGATAACATGGACAGTGTTTGTAGATACAAGGAGGTGGTTTTAATGTCATGGCTGATCAGTATATATACATACTGCTGTGCAAAAGTCTAAGCTCATTGTTAAAAGCCTTTATCTTGTCAGTACATGTATTTTCACCAATAGGACCACTAGATATCATTAGAACAGATTTGAATAAACATAAATACAATACGAAGTAGCATGAATATCTTATTGTGAGAGAAATAGATAATATCATGAGCTCCAGTTTAAAGAACAAAGTGTAGTTCCAGGTTTCTCCTGGACGCCCCAGACGTTGTATGAATGTATTCAGTTCCTTCAGAAGCAATCTTGATTTAGCTTAATGAAGTACTGAGCAGTCAAAGCAGGTATTAGATGAGAACTGTAAATAATGGTGTTAGTGTGTTTGTGTTTGTGTGTGTTATGCTGGTAGGAGTGGATCAGACAGCAGTGTGTGTATGTATTACATACAGTATGTGATATAGTATTATGTATGTCAATATATACAATACTGTGCAAAAGACAGGGCCATCCTTTATTTGTATCATTTTGTATCATCAAGTTCAATGTATTAAATTCTTCAGCTTCAGAGATTTACCCATAAGCCTCTAAAACTAAATTTAAATATATAAAGTATTTAGTATTTAGTTCACACAATATGCATTAATGCCTCTTCTTTATTCTTTTCAGGACACTTGTTTCAGTTTGCCAAAGAAATCTGTACTTCCACACCTCTAAAGTTCAGTCTAAGAAGTTGGTTGCATTCTGTGCTTCTCACGATCCAAGAAATCCCAAGTAATTGAGGTCTGGAAGAAAAAGTAGAGATTTTCTGGTCTATTTTGTTTTCTCAGTAGCAGCTGTTGACATGAAGGTACTGTTAAGCACCGTTAAGTACTGTTTATCTGGTGGGGACAGCATTGGTGGTCTGCCAGGTCGTTGCATGGTCGTTAAGAGTTCCATTATCTCTGTATCGCTTAAGACTTTTGAACCCTTTTTTTATTTTTCATACTTATTGGCTGTTTAAACTGGTAATAAAATAACTACTGCATATAATACCTATAGAATATATTAAAAATGTTATAAAATGATGGCGACGACTGTGCTTTCTCTCACTCACTCTGTCTCAGAACTGCAGCTAGTGTGTATAAAAAAAGAGAAGACGGCTGTCTGTTTTATTGACAGGCCCAACTGGCACATCAACACAAACTTTACTCTGCCGAGCCGTTAAGCCAAACGGGACTCAATCAGCGAAAGGTCGCCTTTTGATGTTGTGTTTTTTAATTACCGCCGCTGTGTTTCCCCCACACACACACTCTGCTCCCCTGTGTTTAGGGTGACGGCGTGCTGTGTAACATGGATCTCGTTAGTCTTCGGCGCGCCACACAGCCGCCTGTCAACTCGTCCTTCACGAGCCAGTGCGCCACTAAGAAGTCATTTGCACCAGCGTTCCCCATATGGTTCCGCAGCTATTCCAGCACAGCCGCCGCCGCTCATAAAAACCCCGGGCCCGTCAGCCTTTTTAAAAATGGCATTATCCAGCTTAATGATGCAGCACTCTAATAGCAGGAGAGGGAGAGAGTCAGAGAGAGAGAGAGAGGGAGAAAATGTAATAAAGAGGCTGCTAGTGGAATGCCATCTATGGCAGATAATAAAACGACTATTTGTCATTCACGGCGGCGTGTGGCGTGTATCAGCAGAAAATCTGGAGCGGATGCCGCTGCCTGTGTGCATGTTACTGCGGAGATGGAGATACGGGCACACTTTGTTCTCCGCGGGGAGGGTGGGGACGCGTTTGACAGACAAGAGACAAAATGGCAGAGGTGAGATCCTGCAGGGAATTTGTCCTCGTCATGGTAGGACAGGAGCTTTCAGTCTTGGCGGGGCGGCTTTAGTTTGGTTAGCACTGGATTGAAGCCTGACGCGTGCAGTCAGACGCAAGCCTGATGGTTGCGGGCCCGGTGTCACTCTAGTGCGGCCCACGCTGGTATAAAGATCAACCCCAAAAAAATGGAAACAGGATGCGGATGAATGAAAGTTCAGACAGTTTGGGATTAGCCGGGGCTGATCAGTTCGTGCTAGCCGGATGTTTGGTTAAGCCTTCGAAACCCCAAATAATCTCTGTGGACCTTTTTTTCTGCCTGTCACGTTTGTTCAGGACGTGTTTCGGTAATGTCACATTGGCTTTTGGGAAAGAAAAATGTAGCAGCAACTTCCTGCTTCCAGTACACATGTAGCTGATCTAGCTTCACAACCAATTACACGTATGTTCTTCTTGTCTTCATTAAAAATGCCATTCATTCATCCTGCGTAACTTTGAACATCATGCTTCTTAATAAGATGACCCAGACATGACAAAGAATACTTTGTTTATAGTGTACAAAGAAGATCTTTGTTAGGAGAAGAAACTCTGCCAGTGAATGAGGAGATTGACCTATTCCACACCCCTTCGTTCTCCTAACTGTGTTAGCGTGAGGGAGATCGGTTGGGTGAATAACAAAGGCCAAGCTAGGTCTTGAGGGTGTCCTGCTCAGTCTAGTGGCGCACTCTTCATTTCACCCGTTAGTTCTTCTCATGTTTATTGACTTAGGACGTGGAACTCTATAAAGGAAGAAGGGCCTAAAGTACGGTAGTAACACTTAACAAGTGCCGGCCTCTGTCTCTGTACGAACACAAACCAGAACTAACTCTTTCTTTTCTCTTTCAGAGGAAATAACCGCCCACCTGTCCCGCCGAATACTGTAAAGGACTGACCACCAGGTCCCCCCATCACTTTGCACCAACCAGTTCTCCTCTCCATTTGTGCCATTTGCTCCATCCTTGACTGCATCACTGTATCATCCACCTGATGTAGCACCTGTACAGCTTCTAAAGCTTCTACCTTCAGACTCAGCTTATTTTATTAAACTGTAAATACTGTTCGACCAGAGGAGGATGGGTCTCCCCTTGTGAGTCTGGTTCCTCCCAAGGTTTCTTCCTCCAGTTGAGGGAGTTTTTCCTTGCCACCGTTGCCTCTGGCTTGCTCACAAGGGATAAAAAGCTGTGATTTCATGTTTTTCGTGCTTTTAAAATTCCTGTAAAGCTGCTTTGTGACAACATCGTTGTAAAAAGCGCTATACAAATAAACTTGACTTGACTTGACTTGAGATTGTTGGTTGGTGAAAGGATCACTTTGGGAAACTCCTAAACCCGAGAGACATGCATCAAGAACAGAGGCTTCTAGGGTGTCCAACTCCCTTTGCCTTGTGGATCTCACCGAGGTAGCAAACTCCTTGGTGGCAAGGTACCGGAGTGGATGTGATTCACCCAAGAATGCTTAAGGTGCTGGAGGTTTTCATGGCTGACCCCCTCTGGGATAGTACCCTTGGACTGACCAACTGAGATGATAGTCCCTGTTTTTAGAAAGGGGGCCAGGGTATCACACTGCTACCTGGAATAGTTCATGCCAAGGTACTGGAAAAGGGAAAAGACCTTGGATTAAGTAGAACCAGTGCAAATTTCCACAGCTATGGAACCAGCTATGGACCAGTTTTTCACCCTTGCATGGATTGTAGAGGGGGCAAGGGAATTTGTCAACCCAGTTAGTGTTTTGTGGAACTGGGGAAAGCTTATGATGATGTTATGATGAGATATTCTGTAGGAGGTCCTCCAGGAGTATTGGGTGACAGGGCCATTATTATGGGCCAGTCTCTGTACGCCTGGAATAAGAGCTGTGCACGTATACTCGTCAAGTCAAGCTCAGTCCATGTGGGTGTTGCACTAAGTCAAGGTTGTGCCTTGTCTCCACTGCTATTTGTGATATTCATGAACAGGGTGTCCAGGCATACCTGAGGTCAGGGGGGCATTATGTGTGGGGGCTGGAAGGTGGTGATCCTGCTTGCATATGATGTTGCAGGGATGTCTCCAGTGTGCCTTGAAGCAGTGTGAATTCACACTGAATGTGAATCTGCACCACCAAGTCTGAGTCCATGGTTCTCTCCAGGAAAAAGGTGGAAAGCCCCCGGTGGGAAAGAGGAGAGGACCTGCTCCAGGTAAAAGAGATAAAGTATTTTTAGTCTTGTTTATAAGTGATGACAGGGAGGATCATGAGGGATCATGAGATTGGCCACAGACTGGGACAAGCAGCAGCAGTAATGCAGTCACTATACTGGACTGTGAAGAAGAGAGAGATGAACCATATGGCAAAGATCTCTGTTTACCATTTTTTATGAGCTGTGGGTAATGACCGCAAGAATAAGATTGTGGATACTAGCAGTGGAAATGAGCTTTCTTTGCAAGGTTGTGGGGCATGCCCAACTTGATAGGGTCAGGAATTCATTCATCTGGGAGAAGCTTAAAGTAGAGCCTCTACACCTCCACATTGACAGGAGCCAGTTAAGGTTTGGGGATCTGATTAGGATGCCCCCTGTCCCCCTCCCATTGGAGGTTTACCAGGCACCGCCAACCAAGACAAGAGGTTAAGGTTGTCCTAGGACCCATCGGAGGGGCTTTATCTCCAAGTTGGCCTGGGACTGGCTCAGGTTCCCCCAGAATAAGCTGTCTCATGGTAACAAAAAGAAAGCAAGCAAATAAATAAATAAATAAATAAAAGCCTGTCTAAAAGACTGCTTTGTAATTGCATTTCCATTTTCTTAATTTCTGTTTGCCAAAAGAATAAAAAAAAAAACAAGAATACTCTACTATATGATTAAACACGCCAGGCACCGCCAACTGGGACAAGAACTTAAGGTTGTCCTAGGACCAGTGGGAAGGGCTTTATCTCCAAGTTGGCCTGGGACTAGCTAAGGATCCCCCAGAACAAGCTGGAGAAAGTTGTGGGTAGACAGGGTTGTCTTTCTGGGCTTCTTAATTTTTTTTCTACTGCAACTGCAACCCTGGCTGAACCAAGCAGTTTAAGAGGATGGATGGCTGTATGTATATTTCTGATGTGGTAGCTTAACCCATCAGCCTCAGCGCTCAATCCAAACAGCCTGACTGTGCTCTGTAGGATCTGAGGGAGGGAAATGAAATGTGCATAGAGGAAAGGTAGGGGAAAAGCTTACCTTACTATTACTTTTGCATTTGTATATGTTCCTCGATATGTTAAATTACCTATTGTGTATTCAGCGTTGATACAACGACCCCGGTCTTATTTGAGATGAATAGGGTTTAACGACCAAGCTGCCAAGCTGTATTGCGGCCCTGCAAACAGCGTTAGTGTCTGCTGTGATCTTAACCCTACTGTGGACCCTGGATGGCGTTCGTAATAACATCAGCAAATGCTTTTTAAGATGCTGCCTGCTCCGCACCCATGCTTTATGCATAATGGATTTGATGTAGGCTACAGTATGCTGGCATGTAAAATAGCAGAGGCCAATAACACAAAGGCAATGTGCCAAGTTATTGTAATATCATCTTTTATGTGTGTGTGTTTGAGTGTGTGTGTGTGTGCACAGCTTGAGCATTTCAATATTACTGTCTCATGGTAACAAAAAGAAAGCAAGCAAATAAATAAATAAATAAATAAATAAATAAATAAATAAACGAAAGCTTGCCTGAAAAGATTGCTTTGTACTTGCATTTACATTTTCTTCATTTCTGTTTGCCAAAAGAATAAAAAAAAACAAGAATACTTCAGTTGTGAAACTATATGATTAAACACACCACTGTGGCCTATAGGCACTGTGTTTCAGGGGTAATGGACGTGAAGTGAGATGAAGCGCAGTCATACGCTAAACAAAACACAGAGTAAGTGACAAATGAAACATGGAATTTTTAGTTTTTCATCATTGCAGCAATAAGCTCATGCATCATTATGGAAGACGCAATGCAGCTTTAGACATTCTAACTTCTCTCTCTCAAGATGGTAGCTGCAGACACTGAACCACCGCTGCTAGATTTGCATCTATATGGAAATTGAAAGCTACATTTGGACCGACCTTGCCAATCAGATCAAAATAAAGATGACTTTCACACAGTAGCTACGTTTACATGCAGCCTGATAATCCATTAATAATCTGATTAATAGCTCAATCGGAATAGAATACGTCCATGTATACTCCTCAATCTGAATAGACTAGTCTGATAGAGGTTATTCCAGTTCCAATTTCTATCTGATTTAAGGAGGTGGGTAATCCTGTAAATAATACGTTTAATAGAAGAATGATAGCTGTGTAAACGCCTGTATCTGATTACATTCCAAATCGTAAAGTTTAAGTACACTCATGCGTCATGGAGGAAGTTTCAACATGGCGGGAGGTAGAGACTGGTCTTCAGAAGAGATACAGCTCATGCTTCAAACTTTAAAAGTTTTAAAAAGAGCTAGCAGGATGAATGGCTGAAAAGCTCGCAATAACGAGTAACTCAGGTAACTATTTTTGCCGGTCTCACTCTAACTGAACTCTCTCGATGCTCGTTGTCATGGTAACGTTTACATCAAGTTGTACTCTACACATGTGCGTAGTTTTGGCTCTGATTACTTGTAGTGTGCATGTAAACGGAGATTTTCATCAGATTGTTGAGTAGAGTGAGCATATAAACACCTCCATCTTAATCTAGAATCAGAATGAATTCAATCGGATTATAGAAAATCTCTGTATGTAAACGTAGCCAGTGTGATAAAATTCCCCTGGTCCCTTATTGGCTTTATAACATTGATTGATTGATTGGCTGCTCACTTGCCATAGCAGCACCATTGCTAGCCTCAGTGGCAATAGAATTGTTAGTCTTATTCTTATTACATCCTTACAATGGTGCCATTGCTGCTGTGTCAGTTTGAGTAAGAGTCTGATCCTGAAAGTTAGGCTGAACAAGCTGGTAGATTCCCAAGCTGGTACATTTCAGAGGGGTGAGTTCTTACTACTTTGGCTTTTGGTGCATTGTGTGAGGAAGATGACATCATCTTGTACACACAAGGTGGCTGAGAAAAGTGGTTTCTTTGGGAGAGAGTTTCTCAGTGGTGAGTAAATTGGCATCAAAGGGGTTCAGGTCTTCTGAGTTTCACAAGACTGTGTCGCATTGCGAATCGCTGACACCATTTTAAATTAAAATGAGATTAAACGAAATTAAGAAATGCTCATTTATGTATCAGCAAACCTGCTACTGATGCTGTATGTACTCTGAAGCTCTCAGTAAATCTGGTGCTGCGTGATCAAAGTTTAACAAACAGTAAAATTATGAAAACAATAATAACTCAATAATAACATTTCCTACATTCTTATATGGACTAAGAAGCCTTGAACTAATACATAAATTTGTGTGTATATTTACACTACCGCTCAAAATTTAGGATCACTTTAGAATTTAATTTCATGCAATTTTCATGCAATTTACAATTAATTTAAGTGTACCAGATGATTTTTAAAGAAAAAAAACGTTTGTATTAAAGTTTTTGTATAGAGGCTTACTTTGCATATAATCCTATTATCAGCAATTCTCAGTCCTCTGTCTAAATCTCCTGATACGGCCGCCAATCCAAGTTAAGGATGTTATTGGACTAATTGGTTGTTAGGACACTCTTGCTCAATTGTGATGCACAGCTGAAAAACCTTCTACTAATAAGTGAGAATAAAAGGGAGAACAACATTCTAGGTTAGTTTAGTATCTGAAGCATCAGCAGTTGATGGCTTGCTGACCGACTCAAAATGACCAGAAAGAAAGAACTTTCTTTAGAGATCCGTCAGTCCATTGTTGTGTTAAGGAAGGAAGATACTCCATTGAAAACAAGAACATTTCACTGTGATCCCAAACTTCTGAGCGGTAGTGTATATATATGAAAAGTCTTTGTGCTAGAAGTGTGTGGTCTGTCCATCTGGTTCTGTTTCTTACCGGATCTAAAATGTGCATTATCATCATGCAGTATGCAGATTAATGACGGTGTGATAATCGTGTTTGATGAAGGGAGCGTGACAGCCCTACAGCTTTCCATTCATATTTTGACCAGTGAACTGTCTCCTCCTCTGATAATCTCATTATTGTCTCGCTCCGACTCCCAGTGGCTTTTTCATAATGGTTCCACATCATGAAGCCCGCTGTGTTCGGGGGTTATATAATCTATCTGGCTCACTGGTTATGTTAATTCAGGTCCAGGGTTACGTAAGGTAACAGAGGAGAACGTAACAGATGAAAGGAGGCGAGGTGCTGACAGTGGAGGACTGTCCATCTCTCTCAGTGTGACTGTCTGTCTCTCGCTTTCTCTCCTATCTCTCTATTCCATTCCCCCCTACTTCCTTCTCACCCATCACTCTTTCATTTTCTCTTTCCTTCTGTCTGCATATTTCTCTCCACCTTTTTTCTTTTTGTCTCTCCCACACTCTTTTTCTCTTTACATATCCACTGTTTCTCCATCTCTGTCTTTTCCTCTCAACTCCTCTTTCTATCTGTTTTTACTCTCTCATTCTCTCTGACATCCCCCTCTTACGCATTCCTCCTATCACTTATCCTCTTTACCCTGCACCGCCTCTCCCATCCCTTTCTTCCTGTCTGATCTCTCTTCCTTTCCTTCACAGTTTCTCTCTCTCTGTCTCTCTTTTCTTGTTGTTTCTTTCACTTCTCACTCTTTATCTCTCCCTGTTTCTATCTCTCTTTTATTCTCCGTCTCTCACCCTCTCTTTTTCTATCTGTTTAACTCTACCCCGTCCTCTCTTCTCTCTTTCTCTCTCTCTCTCTCTCTCTCTCTCTCCGTTTCTCTCTCCCCCCTCTTTCTCTCAGTCTCTCCCTCTTTCTCTCATTTGCTCTCTTTCTTTCCCTGTCTCTGTGACCCCTGTTCTCTCTCTCTCTCTCTCTCTCTCTCTCTCTCTCTCTCTCTCTATTTCTTTCCCCTGTTCTCTCTCTCCCCCTTTTCTCTCTCTCTCTTTCTCCCACCTGTTCTCTTTTTCTCTCTCCTCTTCTCTCTCTCTCTCCCCTGTTCTCTCTCTCTCTCTCTATTTCTCTCCGCTGTTCTCTCAGTCTCTCCCCTCTTTCTCCCACTAGCTCTCTTTCCCTGTCTCTGTGTCCCCTGTGTGTGGTTCTCTCTCTCTCTCTCTCTATTTCTCTCCCCTGTTCTCCCCCCTTTTCTCTCTTTCTCTCCCTTGTTCTTTCCCTTTCTCCCTCCCCTGTTCTCTCTCTTTCTCTCTTTCCCTTTTTCTTCCCGTTCTCTCTCTCTCTCTTTCTCTCCCCCTGTTTTCTCTCTCCCTCTCTCTTTGTCTTCCCTTTTCTCTCTCTTTCTCTCCCCTGTTCTATCTCTCTCTTTCTCTCCCCTCTTCTTTCTCTCTCTCTCTCTCTCTCTCTCTCTCTCTCTCTCTCTCAGGTGCTGGCCTCCCGGGTTCTGCCGTCAGACGCAGAACATCACTGTCACTTGTGCTCGACAGCAGGCCAGAGAGGCTGACAGGCGTGAGTAACACGTTTTCACTCTGAGTTTAATACTCCATGACACACATCACACACACACATGCACACACACACACATCACACACACACACATGCACACACACAGAACGATGGACACATTCACACATTGACGCAGGCCTTTGTACCTGCGCCCCCCCCCTTCCCCCCCCCCCGCCCCCTCATGTACATTAATAGAGACAGTATTATATAACGCTGGCCGGCCTGTAGGGCTCGTAATTAAGAATAGATTCACAGGATCTGATTCTATTAGCCCGAACTATATCAGACAACACTAACAACACACATGCTGCATAATTACTGTCCTGATTACACATCTGGAGCTCATTTTCTTTTTGTGGAATCTGATTGCAGGTTGCAGAAAAGGGGTTTTGGACGTTACACATTTTCCACTTCAAAATTCTAGGGAATCAAATAACCAAATACAGGACTGTATTTGAATGGTGAATGGTGATGGCGATGATGGGTACCAAAACCATCTTTTGAAAGCTCAGTAAGTTACTACATGAAATAGTAAGTAATACATTGACAGATGCTTGAGACTTTGTTATATGATTAGGTTTTAGTCAATTAATCAATTATATAATAATTATATAATAATAATAACAGTAATATCTCAATCATTGCTGCTCAACAAGTGTATCTACAATGGCATTTTTACAAGATAGGAGAAAAACTGTCTTTACTTTGAATGTAAGTCAGTGGAACCAGAATTTTTTCCATTTTTTTCCTATTTTGGAGCATTTCTATTGGTCTGTTCATCATGTAAATAGAATTACATGCTCATATGTGTATGTGTGTTTTGTTGTAGTGATATATTTGTAAGAACCACATGTCTTTATAATACAGGACAGTATGAAATGGAATAGAGCAAAACCTTTAGATACTGAGGTTAAGGTCAAGGTTAGGTTTATTATTAAGCCACAGTGATACAACAATCGATTAGAAACCTTTGGATTAGCTCACACACTGGAGTAGCAATAAAGTAGAGAATATAAGCTCAAAGTAAAGACGTTCAGCATTGAGGATAATCACATCCAAATCGAGAGAGCGGTGTGCAAATTACTACCATTTTCACCTTGTTGCTAATCCAGGCCAATGACTGCCTGAACTCTAGAACCAGTAGGCAACACACAGATTCTTTCCAGGTGGTGCTCTTTCACTGTATATCTGTACTGCAGCTTGCTTCCATTCCTGCTGGGGCGGTTTATCTCCTGTTTTGCCCTAAGTAAGTGAAATGCATGCTTGATTGGATTGTGGGCAGTTGATCGACTTGAAAACCCCTAGAGAGCATTCCTCTTCTTGGGCTGTTTTCACAATGTGCTTTAGGCCACTATCCATCTGCACTGTGGAGCTCAGTTTGCTGAATCTGAGCTGATAATATGGCCGCATACACTTTAGAATTCATCCTGCTGGTTTTGATCAGCCATGGTCATTAATATATACTAGGAAACCAGCTTCCCTGGCAGCAATACAGCTCTCTTACTTCTCTTGATGGTTGACTTAATTTGGCTAACGACTGCCAGGTTTTCTTCACCAGTGAAAGAATTCAACCGATCCATCGTCTTCATCTCAATGATTATGTAAAATGAATCAAATTACAAAAATAGCTCCAGATTTTAAGAGTTAAACATGAATGTCCTTGTTTGGAGTGGAAGAGGAACCTCTTGAGTCTTGGGTACTGTTTGAGTGGCTGTGAGCCATGAGCTGGATTCAGCGTTCATACTAACAAATGTGATCTCCTATTGTTGCCCCGAATAATATCCTTCAGGCTTCGACCTCCAAGGATTCATCAGATTCCTTCAGATTCAAATCCCTTTCAGCGCTGACAATGAGCTCACAATGAATGCCAAGGTGACAGGAGCGGTTAGGAACTACATCAGTGCAGTGCAAACATTGCCAAAGGCGGTTGTGAACGAACTGTAATCAGGAATGAGTAATCTTGGGTTACAGGCTCCTGCACCATGACTTTTTTTCCTTATGCCACACTTTGAACTTCTATTTGAAATGTTAGTAATAAGTGATGTGAATTTCTTTTATATACACTGATCAGCCATAATATTAAACATTAACCACCTCCTTGTATTTTTACATCCAGTATTTACACCTGGTCCATGTCATCAGCTCAACCTACCATATAGGAGCTCTTTGTTGCTCCAGAATTACAGACTGTAGTTCATCTGTTTCTTCATTACCCTTCTTCAGTGGTCAGGACCACCATAGGACCTCCACAGAGCAGGTCCTGGGTGGTGGATTATTCTCAGCAGGTGGTGTGTTAGCGTGTGTTGTGCTGGTGTGAGTGGATCAGGCACAGCAGTGCTGCTGGAATGTTTAAACACCTCGGTGTTCCTGCTGGACTGAGAATAGTCCACCAACCAAAACTATCCAAGCAAGACAGAGAAGAACAGAAAGAAACAGAGAGATAGAAGAAGAGGCAGAGATCAAGGAAAATGAGAGGTAGAGAAAGGGAAAGGGTCACAGAGAGAGAAGAAAAGAAAGTATTACAAAGACAGGGAGAAAGGAGGGGGCGGAACAAGAGGGTGTCCTTTGGGCAGCATCCTGTGTCCACTGATGAAGGACTAGAGGAACACAAACTGTGCAGCAACAGATGAGCTACTGTCTCTGACTTTACATCTACAAGGTAGACCAGCAAGTTCCACTTGATGACGTCCCACCTTGGCAGTGGTGGTGTGTTAGTGTGTGTTGCGCTGTTATGAGTGGATCAGATACAGCTGAGAAGAATCCAGCATCCAAAACCAAAATCCAGCCACCAGTGTTCTGTGAGCAGCATCCTGTGAGCACTGAAGAAGGATTAGAGGAACAGATGAGCTATGGCTTCTGACTCTCTACCAAGTGGACCAGCAAGATAGGAGCACTGCTCCAGCTGCACTGCTGTGTCTGATCCACTCACACCAGCACAACACACACAAAACAGCGCCACCACGTCACTGCAGCGTTGAGAATGAACTACCACCCAAATAATCTCAGCTCAATGGTGGTCCTTTGGGTGTCCTGACCATTAAAGAACAGGGAAACAGGACTACAGTCTGTAATTGTAGAACTACAACATGGTCCTATATGGTAAGAAGTTGGTTTTTAATGTTATGGCTGATTGGTGTAGCTGCTTAGTTAAGCTGTTAGCTACTATTAGGTCCTTTTTTCAGTAAGTTAGGCGTAAAGGCATCCAAGTAGTTTAATTTGGTGTAACCGTTATGGGCTATGTGTATGTATGCAGCCACAAAAGCAAAAACAAAACATTTATTCATGTAATCATCATGTTATAAACGCACTGTTGCTCAGACAACTTCAGCCTGGACTTGTGTACGTCCTTGGAACTGAGGTTAGATGACTTCTGGCAACTGAAAGAACTACAAAACTCTGCAAGACACAGATACGATTACAGCCTACATTGCAATCTTCCATAAATAATAATAGCGGGTATGTGTTGTTACACTCTGCTGTCAGAGTTTTGTTGTGTTCCCATTAGCCGCGAGACTGTCTAGCATTTTTTTTCTCTTTTACTTCTCTAATGAGTAAAAACCAGTCTTGTCCGGTCTCTTGCTTAGTCACTGTGTTTTTTTCTGTTCATCGCTTCCTCCAATGGTGTCTTCCTCCGTGTCTGTGCTGCCATGATATTCATGCTGGGAATACCATGCTAGCTTCTTCTTACAGCTACCCGAAGACTCGTACATGGTGGAATGTGATAAGCTTAACGCAGTTCTTGTGAGAGGTCTCATATGTAGTGCTATAGCAGGCGTTCCAGGCTGGAATGGTAATGACTGAGACACCATTCTTCCTATTATAATTCAGGTGTTTTTTTATTTAATTACTTGTAAACAAAGCCATTCAAAGTAGTTTGAGAAGAAGTGGCTTACTGTAGAGAAACTTTCTATCTATCTTAAGGTTTC